>CM052895.1:2442557-2487759 GCA_028534135.1 Potos flavus | reverse complement strand
AGAGAGCGCGCGCGCGTGTGTACCAGTGGGGCGAGGGGCACAGGAAGAGGGAGAGAGACTCTCAAGCAGATTGCATACAGAGTACTGAGCCTGACGTATGGCTCGATCCCACAACCCTGAGATCATGACCTGAGCTGAAATCTAAGGGTCTCATCCTTACTTAACGCACTGAGCCACCCAGGCGCCCCTCTTTCCTGGTAGTTTTTAAATTATGAATTCATTTCCTTTAATAGGTATAGGGCTATTTAAATTGCTTACTGGGTGAGTTCAGACAGTTTGTATTTTTCAGGGAAATAGCCCATTCGTATATGTTGTTAAATTTAGGATATAGAGTTGTTCATAGTATTCCCTTATCCTTTTGATTTCTGTAGGGTTTGTGGTGATATCCTCTTTCACTTTTTATATTGGTAATTTTTGTCTTCATTTTCTTTGTCAGTCTTGGTAGAGATTTACTAATTTTATTGATCTTTTCAAAGAAGCAGCTTTTTAAAAAACTCCTTTTTTCTGTTTTTAAATTTCTTTGATTCCTTTTCTTTAGTACTTTTAATCCATCTTTTTGCTTTCAGTTATTTTATTCTTTCTAGGTTCTTAGGATTAGAGTTTAGATTATTGAATCGAGATTTTTTTTTTCCCTTTTCTAATATATGCATTAGGTGCTATTAATTTCCGTCTTGGCTCTGTGTTAGCTGTGTCCAGCCACAAATATTGATATGGATGGTGTGTTTTCATTTTCACTAATTCAGTGCATTTTCCTCTTTGATCCATGGATTATTTAGAATTTTCTGAGTGTTTCCAGATTTCCCTTTTGTCTTTCAGTACTGATTTTTAGTGTGATTCCCTAGTGGTTGAAGAATTCTATATGATTTGAGTTCTTTTAAATTTGTTGAAGTTTGGTGGTTTATGGCCCAGGGTGTGGTTTATACTAGTTTGTCTGCTTCTGTCAGTTGTTGAGAGATGAGTGTTAAAGTGTTAAAGTCTCCCAGCGTAATTGTAGACTTTTTTCTCTTGTTCTTTCAGTTCTATCAGTTTTTGCTTAAAATATTTTTCAGTTCTGTCATTTTGTGAGTACATGTTTAGAATTGCTATGTGTTCTCCTTTACATTATGTGATGTCACTTTCTGTCTCTAGTAAATTTATTTTCTCTGAGATGAACTTTATCTGATACTAATTAGTCGCTACTGCTTCCCTTTGATTAAGGTTTTCATGACATCTTTTTCCATCCTTTTCCTTTCAACCTGCTTATAGTGTTACATTTGAAGTGAGTTTCTTGTGGAAAACATACATAACTTATCAAGTCTATTAGTGTTATCACTTTACCATTTTGAGTGAAATATAGAATCCCTAACTCTCTTTAATAAGATTTTTCATTTGCTCCCTGTTTATAGTATCATTGTCTTAAATATTTTCTGTGCATATATTTAGAACCAAACCAGTGTTAAAAAATATTTTAACGGCTGAACATGAGTTAGAAAACTTAAGGGAAGGAAAGCCTATTATATTTGCCCCCTTTTGAAGACCATAGTCTTTTTTTCTTTCTAACGTTCCAAGGTTCCTTCTTTCATCATTTCCTTTGTATTTAGAGAACTTCTGATTCTTTTAGGATAGATCTGCTGGCAATAGATTCTCTTAGTTTTCTGTGCTCTGAGAATGTCTTTATTTTTCCTTCTTTCCTAAAGGCTGTTTTCACTGGGTATTGGTTCTGGGTTGTCAGTTCTTTTCTTTCAGCACTTAAAAATCTTGTGCCACATCCCTTTGACCACTGTGGCTTGTGATGCGAAGTCTGCTGTTATTCAGAGTGTGTTCTCCCTAGAGGTAAGGTGTTTTTCTCTGGCTGCCTTCAGGAGGTTTTCTTTGTCTTTACTTTCCAGAAGTTTAATTATGGTGTGGCTTGCTGTGGAGTCTTCTAAGTGTTTGGGTTTTATCAGACTCTTGGACCCACAGGTTTGTTTTTCTCTCCAAATTTGGGGAATTTTTCAGGCATCATTTCTTTTGAGTACTGTTTCAGCTCAGTACTGCTTGTTCTCTGCTTCCACAACTCTGAGGACATTAGCCTTAGAATTTTGTTGTGGTCCCACAGGTCCCTGAGGCTCTGTTCATTTTTTTCAGTTTCCTTTCTGTTGTTCAGATTGGATAATTTTTAACGTTCTGTCTTCAGTTCACTGATTCTTTCCTCTGACCCTCTGTTTTGCTGTTGAACCCAGCCACTGAACTTTTTATTTCATTTATTCTGTTTTGCAGTTTTAATATTTTCATTTTCAAATGAAACGTTTTGTTCATTTGCCAAAACTTTCTTTTTCTTTGCCGAGTCTTCCTGTTTTTTCATTTATTTCAAACATGTTTTTGCTATTTCTCATTGAAGCATTTTTTTGTCATGCCTGCTGTATTTAGATCAGATCATTCTAATGTTTTTGTCATCTTGGTGTTGGAATCTTGTGTATCTTTCTTCCTTTAGTTTGAAATCTTCCTGGTTCTTGGTATGATGAGTGATTTTCACTTGAAACTGGACATATTCATATTACATTATGAAACTCTGAATCTTACTCAACCTTCTCTTTTTGCTAGATTTCTCTAAAATTGCTCTGGCAGACAAAGTGAGGGGGCAACATCTTTTGAAAATCTTTTTTCATTTGGCACAGTTAGGATCTTATAATCACTTTATAATGATTTATAAATCATTTTTCTTCTTCAGTCTATAAAATTTTCTAGTGGAGCTGTGGCCTCCAGAACAATATATACACCCCTTGTATGGTATGGGTAGGCACTTCCCTGTTCAAAGCAGTTCACTATACTGTTAATTTTTGTAAGTACATAAGAAATCCTTCTGAGAGGATTTGAGACTCTTGTAGATACATGTAAATCATTGCTCTTGCTTTCATTTTTGGCACTTAGGAAGCAGTTATTGAGATTACAGATGGCTCACAGCCCCAGGGTTTTCCCCTTTCCTTAGTGACTTAGTCTTAAACCAGATCTTTCCCATCTTGTTATTACTTTATTTAGTAGAATTTTTTAAAAATCTAAGTGCCGACTACATTTGTCATTACAATATCTTCTTGTTAGCTTTGTTGCATTCTTAAGTTTTGATTCTCTGATTCATTATAGTGGCTATCCTGTTTCCCTTGCTGACCCTCCGTCCCACTATTCCCCTTCTAGTTTCACTTGGGTTTGATCGTCGTAAAAGTGTTGTTGAGGCAGGGCCAGGTACGGAGCACTATTAAATCTCTTCTACATTGACATCAGTCCACATAATCATTTTCTGGCTACTTCTGTAGAACATGGTATGAATCATTTTTATTCTTCTCATCAAAAACTGGTAAAATATTTCCTCTGGTTTGGTATATTACTAGCTATTATGTACATTGTTATAGATGATCTGATAATTTTGGTATGTTTTTTACTTTTGAAATACTTTGTTACCTTTCTTGGTTTCATTTTACCTATTTAAAAAATATTTCCAGGAAATCCACTTACCCAGGATATATTGAACCTCTATCTGGAACCAGATGGAACAAGAAGGCTACTGAACTATTTGCTTGATAATTTGGCAGGTACTGCAAAAAGAAGTAAGTGGTCATTTGTTCGAACAATTTTTTTAGGAAGATATGTAAGAATATTGCTTAACTTTGTGTTTTATATTCAACTAGTTTCAACAGAACAGCCACCTCCAAGATCTTGGATCATGTTGCAAGAACCAGACAGAACAAGGCCAACTGGTTGGTAGCCTTATATTTTTTTTAACTTATTTTTATTTGGTATTATAAATCTAACAGTGTTATCGGCATGGGCTAGAATATGGGCTGTGTTTCAGTTGAATGCTTAGGATTGATTTGGTTTGAGAGATAATAATAAAGACTTTAATTGTTGCTTAGCTGGCCTCCCTTCTATGGCATAGGGATGCCGTGGAGCAGTGCTTCTCCGGCATTTTCATCCCCCAAGGGACATGTAGCAATGGCTGGAGACTTTCTTTTTTTTTAAGATGTTATTTATTTATTTGAGAGAAAGTGAGAGAGAGCATGAGAGGAGAGAAGGTCAGAGGGAGAAGCATACTCCCCGCGGAGCTGGGAGCCCGATGCAGGACTCGATCCCAGAACTCCAGGATCACGACCCGAGCCAAAGGCAGTTGCTCAACCAGCTGAGCCACCCAGGTGCCCTGGAGACATTTTTTGATTGTCACAACTGTGGGGGAAGTGCTACTGACATCTCATGGTTAGAGATCAGAGATGCTGCTAAGCATGCTACATCGCATAGCACTGCCCCCCACCAAAGAATTTTCCCACCCATAATGTCAGTAGTGCCACTGTTGAGAAGCTCTGCTCTAAAGTATCGACCAAACTCATTTATTATAATAAATACACCAAAATCTTTATATTGGAAGTTTCCAAACCCTAGTGTGTTCCAAATGTATTCGATACTACAGAATTGTAAGATAGCCAAAATACTTACTTGAGAGAGAAATTGAACTAATACCTTCTGCTTTAACTTAACTTGTGTGAAAATAGTTTGAGAATTACATGATGTGTATAACAGGATTTGGTCTTTGATACCTCTTTCCTTTCACATGAATTAATAGTTGCTCTGTAGAAGAAACTTAGCCATGCCTATTGGGAAAACTGTCAATTTTCCACATTCTGCATTAGCAGTTAGCAGAGTGGTGGAGGGAGTCCAGATGCGATGAGCCCTGATCTTGGAGACAGAGAGGCTCAAGATCTTAGTCTTTTAGCTTCAAACCTTCTGTGGGTATCTCTATAGCAGATAACATGTCGTATTATAATCTGTTCAGCTGTCTGCCCTTCTTCATTCAACTTTATTTATCTCCATTATATCTGGCATATAGTAGCTTTTCAGTGAATATATAGAGTGAATAAAGTCAAACTTAGCATTTAAGTGAAAACTATTGAAATTAATTATGTTTTTTTTTCTGCCACGTGTGTGAATAAGTAAAGTTATCTTTCCTACAGCCTTGTTTTCTGTCATGTGCTATAATGTTCTTTGTGATAAATATGCGACCCGGCAGTTATACGGCTATTGTCCATCTTGGGCACTAAATTGGGACTACAGGAAAAAGGCCATTATTCAAGAAATTTTGAGCTGCAATGCTGATATCATAAGTCTTCAGGTAAGTCATCAGAAGAGTGTTTGTGTAAATTGCCCAGATGCCCCAATGTTCATAAGCAAGGGACAAACTGGGAACACATTACCCTGACACATTTGAAGTTCTGACTCAGCAATTCTTAAAATATTGGCTCTGTTTTTAGCAAATCCTGGGAACGTTCACTACCTGCTTTGTTTTGCAGCACTGTGCTGCCAAATGAAGCAAATGGGTTAATTTGGGTTTTCATCTTTCCCTCCCAAATGCCCTCACACTATTTTTTAATTGGGTGGCAGAATTACTGAAATTGTGGCATTGTCAAGGTATAGTTTTGCTTTATCATCAGCGGTAATAGAATAATTAGGGCATGGTGGAAAGCGCATTGAACCTGATGCACAGTAACTTCGAGGTCTCAGTCCTCTCATAATAATTTACACAACCTTGGGCAAGTCACTTTCTACCTGTGGTCTGCAGTTAGAATATGCGAAGTTCCTCCTCTCTCTGATTCTTATTCCCCATCAATTCTAAAATATAAGAAAATACACACACACCGAGGTGTGTGTATGTTGAAAAGATGTTACATTCCTTATTCTGCATATTAGTCCTTTGAAATTATTTCAGCCCCTCAGACTATACATGTAAAGTTAATGCATAGGACTCATTTTTGTCTTATGAAATAACTTTGCCATTTGCAATTTTTCAGGAGGTTGAAACAGAACAGTATTACAGTTTTTTTCTGGTAGAACTGAAAGAACGTGGCTATAATGGATTCTTTAGTCCTAAATCTAGAGCTAGGACAATGTCAGAACAAGAAAGGAAACATGTCGATGGCTGTGCAATATTCTTCAAGACAGAAAAGTAAGTCATCTTTTGTTTAAAAAAATTTTTCTCAGTATTTGCAGGGAGTCAGGGGTGTGGAAATTAGTTGGCAAATCGGAGAAGCGTATTACTCGGTAAAACACTGTTGACTTAAAGGGTTTGGTTTGGTTTTGAAGCATCAGAAGTGATTTTGTTTTGGAGACTTGTTGAAAGTGCTGCTGTTTCTTCAGGTGTTCACTAGGGTTTAACTCCAATTGTTAATCGAAACACCTCGTAATTAACATTCCCTCTAGGATGGTAGAGGGATTCTTAACCTATAGTTTGGAAAATAATTATTTAAAAATTACAAGATGGAATATTCCAACATGAAACTTAAGCAGAAGACGACTACATTATCTTAAGCTTTAAACGTATTTCAGGATATTATCTGTATCAGTAACAGACTGAGAACAACTTGAAACGGATGTGGGAAGCTTGGTGTGAAGTGTGGAGGATTTTCCATAATGTGATTTACATGCCATCGTATTTGTTAAGGAAGTTTGGGAAAACTGCATTTCCCACAAAGCTAATACCTTGGTATTCCGAATTCTATGTGTGTGTGTGTGTTTTTGTTTGTGTTTTAGATTTACTTTGGTTCAGAAACACACTGTTGAATTTAATCAGCTAGCAATGGCAAATTCGGAAGGGTCTGAAGCTATGCTGAACAGAGTCATGACAAAAGATAACATTGGAGTTGCAGTACTGCTAGAACTTCGAAAGGAATTGATGGAAATGTCATGTGAGTGACCTTTTCACTTCCTGTAAAATTGATCTCCAAAATTTAATAGAAAGCAGAACATTTGTTATGTATTAATAGTCTTGTCTAACACCTGAAGAAACTCAGTGAGAATTTAAGTCGTTTCTAAAATACCATATCCTTTTTCTCTACCACAAAGCCTAAGGTGAGAAAGCAGAGCCCAGAAAAGTATTTCAAACTTTGAAAGGCGTAAAGCCAAAGGAAAAACATGGGTTTTTTTTTTTCTACCAATAATTTTTTTACATAAATGTTGAAGTAAATATTAGTTAAAATAACTGCTCAGAGAGAAGAACTCCATACCCTCCTATAATTTCTTAGCAGCAAGGATACTCTGTAAGCTAATTTCTCTTCCTGCCCTACTTGTAATCATTATTTTAAATGTTTTGAGTTTGGGATAAATGGACCACTTATTGCAAATTGAAAATACATTTAGAGTGACCATTATGCCAAGAACTGAAACTTGTGTCACTCGAGGAACAATTGGGACTGGAGATGTTTAACCTGAAGGAGAGAAAATAAAGATGGAACTTAGTGCCTTTTATATTAAGTATATCTAAGAAAAAGTATATATATTAAGTATATTATTAAGTATTTTAAGTATATCTAAGAAAAAGGGTGTAGATTTAATTTTGTGAGACTCAATTTAGGACATCAGTGAAGCCAGCAGTTTCAAGGAGACAACTGTTTAAAAATAAAGCTGTCCCAGATAGAATGGGCTGTGTGTGTTCACATATGAATGCCCTACGTCAGACTATTCAACCAGAGCTCAGAGGACTGTTGCTCAGGTTTGTGGTATGATAGATTTAATCATCAGGTGGGTGGTGGTTAGGGAGAGTTTAGGGTCCTTTTTTGTTCCTGAGACTCTGAGATATACTACTTGCTTTCAGGTCCTGTAAGAATATATGGGCTGATGGGCGGGTTTTGTCTGTCTCCTTGTTTTCTTTTTATCTAATGTAGCTGGAAAGCCACATCTTGGAGCAGAAAAACAACTTATTCTTGTGGCTAATGCTCATATGCATTGGGACCCTGAATACTCTGATGTGAAGTTGGTTCAAACTATGATGTTCCTCTCAGAAGTGAAGAACATTATTGATAAAGCCTCACGAAACCTCCAGTCCAGCATATTGGGAGAATTTGGAACTATTCCACTGGTGTTATGTGCAGATCTTAATTCTTTGCCAGATTCTGGTAAGAAAAGATATTTTATATAGAATGCTTTTTTTGACTTAAAATGTTGTAGTATATTGTTTTTGGTAATTCCAAATTTAGTCAAAATGAAAATTCAGCTTATAGCAGCAGCTATGAATCAGGTTTAACATTTTGTGTGTGTGTAGTAGGCAGATTATTTTGAAAACAAGATATTATGAAAACCTAAGGAGGGAAGATATTAATCATCTTCGATAAACATATCGTCGATAACTTGAAATAACTTGTTAAAGAACATATGATTGATTGTATTTCATTATCCCCAAGTCACATATAATCCAGACTGAGAAGGTTATTAAGATAGCTTCTCTGGGATTCCAGCATGTAGTAACAGGATGCAGTGTAAATGGCTATGTACAGGATCTTAATATTGGCGGGCTTGATACCAGTACACCATAGGCGGAAATTGAGATCCTTTATTTACACAGATCACGCTAGCGCTTTGAACAAAAAAAGAACTGGGATCTTGATTTTTATTACAATGTGGAAGAATACAGAAAGGCGTATTCTTGAATACTTTTCCATTGGATAGTACAGTGAACAAAACCATAGTTCTTGTAATATCAGACTAAGTATTCCTTTTTGTATTTCAACTCCTCATTTATACTCTGTCATTCGCACAAAGTACTTTTCCCTGCCCTTGCACATGTGCCTGAGCGCGGAAGAACAGACACATTTGGAGTGGTTCAGTTCACCAGGAGTTCATTGCCATCATGATGGATGAGAGCCAGGAAGAAGATAAAAACTGTTAAAATTTGTTTTCAGGGGAGGTAAAGGTATCTGAGATCCATAATTCTTCAGGCCATCTAATCCAGCTCTCCAGGGATCACTGCTGCTAACGCAGTGGGGATGTTCTCTGGCAGTTTCTCTACATGTGTTCTGCCTTCTGTTTAACTGCAGAGTATCTGAGGGGCAAAGACTCTAGTCAAATAATACATATTAAGCCTCATTTCAGTGTTAAAAAAACAGTATTTTAATAGCAAACACATGGGAAAATGTCCAACTTTGCTAACTAATTAAATGAAAAGTAAAATAACTTTGCAGAGCTCACCTAGCTGGTGGCATTTTCTTCCATAGTTGGCAGTATGTATAATGTCACCTTTAATCCTAATCTTGGCATTTTATACCGAGTAAATAATTCAACATAGGCAGAAACCTAGATACTAAGATGTTGATTATGGAGTTAATTCTTTTTAAAAAGTAAAAACAAGGGGCACCTGGGTGGCTCAGTCGGTTAAGCGTCAATATTCTCAGTTGGTTAAGCCTCTGCCTTCGGCTCAGGTCATGATCCTGGGATCCTGGGATCCTGGGATCCTGGGATCAAGCCCCTCGTTGGGCTCTCTGCTCAGCGGAGAGCCTGCTTCTCCCTCTGCCCCTCTCCCTCCCCTGCTCGCTCTCTCTCTAAGAAATTAAATAAACTCTTTTTTAAAAAGTAAAAACAACCTGAATTAAAAGAGGAAATGAGCTAGTTTAACAAATATGAAAGACCAGCACAACAAAATATAAAATATTCAATACACTAGGATCGAAACCATGTAAAAACGGATTTAGATAAGTTCTGGGAAATGTAAAACAAAAACAAAACAAAACAGTAACATTTTAGAAAGGGGGAGCGTGTGGTTTAAAGTATTTACTATTACATATTTTCAGTTTTGTACACTGCATATTATACTTAACAGTGAACAAAGTACCTGTATTTTCGTTATAGGTGTTGTAGAATATTTAAGCACCGGTGGAGTAGAAACAAATCATAAAGACTTTAAGGAACTGAGATACAATGAAAGTCTTACAAACTTCAGCTGTAATGGGAAAAACGGGACAACCAATGGAAGGATCACACATGGTTTCAAGTTAAAGAGTGCCTATGAGAGTGGCCTGATGCCTTATACAAATTACACATTTGATTTCAAGGTGACTTTTGAGATTGAGAAACTTTTTAAACCTCCATTTTTTTGGAGTCTTGTAACTTTATTATGTCTTTGCAATGTGGATGTGTGTTGAGACTGGAAGTAAGCCATCTTGAATTAGATGGCAGCAATATTCTCTTATTACTCTTCTGTGATTGGTGTCCCTTTCCTACTTGATAGTTACCTCTTAGAGTCATTTCCAGGGTAAGAAATTGGATGAAATAATGATAGTAAATCTTGAGTTTAACTGTCACAGTTTTGGGGCAATTATGTTTCTTATATGCTCATTGTTAACAGCTGTTCAGAAAGTACCATAGTATCTAATTTGGTGTCCGTTGGAGTTTCATCTTTCATATTTTAATTTAACTGAAACTGTACCCTTTAGTGCCAAAATGTGGTTTATGTTAGCCATTTAAAAATACATCTTCTGGGGCGCCTGGGTAGCTCAGTGGATTAAAGCCTCTGCCTTTGGCTCAGGTCATGATCTCAGGGTCCTAGGATCGAGTCCCGCATCGGGCTCTCTGCTCAGCGGGGGGCCTGCTTCCCCCTCTGCCTGCCTCTCTGTCTACTTGTGATCTCTCACTTCTCTGTCAAATTAATAAATAAAATCTTTAAAAAAAAAAAAAATTCCTTTAAAAATACATCTTCTATTTATATGCCTTCAGACACAGTTAACGGCTTACAATATGGAGCCTTGCCGTAGTGCTTCTCCTCATTTTTAATATCAGTCGTCATTTAGGACCCGCATTCATCTGTTCTTTTAACCATCTTTTGCATTTCTGCTCTTGAATCATAGTTTCTAATCTCCTGGAAAAAGAATCATTCAGGTTAGACTGTGCGTTAGAGTGTTAAATACTAGTGTTAACTGGGTCTTAATTTCAGAGGGGAGGGCTGTTAAGACTTCTTTGGGAAGGGGCGCCTGAGTGGCTCAGTGGGTTAAAGCCTCTGCCTTCAGCTCAGGTCGTGATCCCAGGGTCCTGGGATCAAGCCCCGCATTGGGCTCTCTGCTCAGCAGGGAACCTGCTTCCCCCTCTCTCTCTGCCTGCCTCCCTGCCTGCTTGTGATCTCTCTCTTTCTGTCGAATAAATAAAATCTTTAAAAAAAAAAAAAAAGACTTCTTTGAGAAACTTGAAAAGCTTGAAATTTTTAAAATTTGACTTTGGAGGAGCCACAGTGCCATAGATAATGATTTAACCCTGGGAACAGATGAGTGTGCGGAGATGAAGAGAGGCTGGAGCAGACTCTGGGGAAAAGGAACATGTAAGTGACAGGAGAGGGGCTGGAGAGAGGAGGTAAACCGGGAAAGTGTAGGAGCCCAGCTGTCAAGGCAGGATGGCCTTTCTGGGGAAGAGAAGCATGCTTTCAGCTTCCAAAAGCTATTGGTGAGAGATGCTTCACTGGAGAGCTAGGCGCAGAGACTAGAATATGGAGAGTTAAAAGAATATTACTGGGCAAGGAGGTAGTAAAAACCAACGTTGAGATTCTTACTTGAAGCAGATTGATTGAAGAGGAGGGTGGTAACGAAAAGGTGGGAGAGGTTAGGGATTTTTTTTTTTTTTCTTTCTGTTTCTGTTGCTCATACAGAGATGACGACACTTGAATGTGCTTAAATATTCTTGGCTGAAAGTATGTGTAGGAGAGGCTGAAGTTACAGGGAGGAGAGGGGCAAACCGAGATGTGCTTACCTGGGTGCCTGGTGCTGGGCCCGGGTGCTGCTGGGGGTATGCAGGGAAGAGATGTCCCGGCCCTCGTGGAGCTTGCAGTCTGGTGGGAGAGACCGGTCTCCACCACCCAAGGAGGGTGTAGTTACACCTCAGGGTGTGCATGAGCTAGAGAAGAGACTTGGAGGTGGTAGCAGGTAGTAAGTGGGTAGGGCGAGATTTGGGAAGGACTTGCGGAAGTGACTGAACTCGACATGAAGATTGAGAAGAAATTAGCCAAATGACACATGGAAGAAAGTATGCCAGGCAGAGGGGACAGCGTGTGTGGAGTCCCTGGGGCAGGAAGGAGCTTGGCATCTACAAGGAATGTCCTTCTCCCCTCCCAACACCACCCCCTCCCCCCCAAAAAAGGGCTAGTATGGTAATAGAGTAGCAGCATGGGAAAATAGTACAAATCAAGTTAGGAAAGAGAAACTGAGGCCATACCGGGAAGGATCTTGTAGGTCTCACTGAAGATTGTGAAAAGGTCCATAAAGGAGGAAGAATGAGTGATTATCGTCCTAAACTGTCTTCATTCTACTAGATTTGACATCGGGGAACCGTTTGGTTTATGTAGTACTGTCTCTTCCCACATGCTAGTCCCTTTCATTGTCCACCAATGCGACAGTAAGGGTATGTCTTGAAGGTTCTCCTCTTACGTGAGGCCTCATCTCTTTTTCCTTCTGTTTTTCAGGGTATTATTGACTACATCTTCTATTCGAAACCTCAGCTGAACACTTTAGGCATCCTGGGACCTCTGGACCACCATTGGCTCGTTGAGAATAATATCAGCGGCTGCCCACACCCACTCATCCCCTCCGACCACTTCTCACTTTTTGCACAACTGGAGCTCTTACTGCCTTTCCTGCCCCAAGTGAACGGCATTCATCTTCCCGGCAGGAGGTAGTGCAGTACCTTCAGAGGACGACCTCAGTTTCACTTGTAAACTCATAAAATCTGAATATACGGGAGTGAGGTATGGCCACCAGGGTTTGGTTTGGTTTTGTTTTTGTTTTTGTTTTTCTTTTTTTTTTTTCTTTTTCCTTGATGATTTGAATTTTCAATCTTGATTATTTGATAAGGATATAGTATGAAAGCCAGGTGCTAGCAACAGACAAATTCTGAGCCCAATATGCTTTATATACTGTTAGACAGGGATTGGTGTGTTTACACCTATCTTTAATTTGTTACAAGTAATTTTCCTGTTTCTTCTGTCCGATATGATATTTTCATGCCTTGAAATAGGAAAATGTTTGAACAGCATATTCTCTTTGCACAGACATCTGTAGCACTACTTTTTTGAGGCCAGTAATAACATCCAGAGACCATTCTTCCATCCTTTACTCCCTCCCTTTTCAGACTTGTTTGTAAAATAGAGACTTTGAATTTAGCCTTTATGATTGTATATGATCCACAGAAGACCTGATTTATGAAATTTTGTACTAAAAAAAAATCAGATTTGGAAATGATTGTATTGTAAACTAAGGCTAAGTTTTTTTACTGTTTCATGTGTTATAAAGGCCAGCTTGTAAAAGAAGTTGCAACAGACTTTCTCTGCTGATGATTTGCACTGTTAGGGTTTTGTTGGCCCTTTTGTACTACTTTATTTTTAAACTGAGAACATTGCTCTTTAAATCTAAATCTGCTTAAAGCTTTGGACATTTTCTCAGACCAGAGGCAACTTATCCATGAATTCCTGGGTTTTACAAAAGCTATCTACCAGGACAGATAAGCTGAGCAGTGAATGATCTGTAGGCATTTATGGACTGAATGTAATGGTTGATATATGTACATTCTGATATTTTTAAATCTTTAACTTTTTTAAGTTACAAACTTACAGCTGCTTGGATGCAGCTTCTTAACTCCTTTTTGAGACACTTCCCGTCCTATCTCCACTGTGCCTGCCTAAATTTGTTCTCACCAAGCACTGCCTGTGCATGCAGAGAAAATCTGTGCATCCTCTTTTCTATTTTTTAAATACTGTTTAACATTTGTGAGAATTTTATGAAAACGCTTTTGTATAAGCCGTGGCTTTTTTTCCCATTGTGAAGCATTGAATATCACATTTTGGAACATGTTCATAGGGTGGGCCCCTGGGTCTTTGCTCACCGGACCCAAGCACTGCTTCTTGGCGTCACCGCACAGCGCCGCCCGCCGTCCAGAGTACTGCTATCATGTGAATTCTTTCTGGCTCCCATGTATTCCTTCGTCTCCATGTTTTTTGAAAAATCATTCCTTTTTTTTTTCCTTAAATAATTTTCCATTTATGAAGCAGTGTAAATGAGATATATTTTCAAAACAGGTCCCTAAGACAATTCTTCAGATCATTTATAAAGTGACTAAGTCATTTTAATAGGTCAACCAAGATAAAAGTTCTGTTATACCCTACATTTTGCCCATAGTGTCAGTAGTAGATTAGAGATTAAAGCCGGGCAAAGGTAACTTGTGCGTATTCTGTTCTCATTCATTCTCTCAAAAATCAAATGAATTCAGAGGGAACTTGGTCTAACTGCTTTTGTTTCAACTGCAGGCAGCGGAGCAAAAGGACAACAGGTGAGCAGTAAGAAAAAAATGTTGAAATGTTATTAACAATTTTTATACAGAAATGAGTCATTGTGAATAATGACTTAAAATTTTATGAAAAATATTCAGCACTTAAATGTGCTTATTCTGTTTTTAAGAGAAAATAAAATTACATACTGTTTAAATAAATGATTTTTTTTTTTCTTTTTTAAAGAATTTTCCCAAAGGTTTTGATCTTGAATCTTTGTCTGGGACCTGGTTTTTCCTTTGAGGTTTTTTTAAGATTTTGTTGTGATGGCTTTTTATTTTTTGCTTTTTGTTTTAAGTTGTGCTGACACCAAACATGTCCAGTTGATAATCAGTACATTGGAAAGCTGGTATTATTGATGTAGAACCAATGCATAACTTTTTATGGGGTTTTTGTTTTTATTTTATTTTATTATTATTATTATTTTTTTTTGTAAAGTGTGAATAAAAGGTGTGTTTACTCATTTTTCCTAAACACTGTGTTGGTAATGTGCATCATGACAATTTCCAGCTAAGGCGAGCTGGAGCTGGTTGGACTGATGAGGCAAGGAGACCGCTTTTCCTATGATCTGCATTATGTGATAACAGGTCCAGAGAGCTTTACGGAGGGGGAGGGGAGAAGCACTTACTCGTTTGTATTTGTTAATAGAGGATGTATTCTTTTCATAGATGCTGGAACTAGAGTGCACTTGTTAGATGCTAAAGGTTTGAGCTTTACACAAAATGTTTTCATCTGTATTTGTTACTGTCTGCAATATATTTGAATTTGGGGGCAGCATAGTAAGATATAAGGGCCTGTTATGTCTTGAAACTATTTGTTCTTGCCTCTTCTGGGCATCCTGCATTCTGTGGGTCAGTTTGAACAGCTTCTCCATCTTATTTAGATAGTGATAAATTGAACCAAGAGTGTAGACTTACAACTGTAACCTTCAAAAGAGGAAGAAATATTTGGGGTCTCTAGGGAATAAACAGTCACACCAAAATAGACTGATACTTTTGTTAAGCAAGGTTTTGTGTTCTAAATATTTTCTGTGTCCTGGATAATTTCCAATAATCCATACTCTTTAAAATGCAATAAAAACTAGTATGTTTTCTCAGTATAGATTTTTTTTCAAAATTCTGTAACAGATATATTTAATGTGGTGTTGCCATAATGTAATTTCAGTGTTCTTGCTGGATAAATCCATTTTATGAATGTTTTACAGAAAATCTGGGGTATGTTTTCTGTTTTTACTGATCAGAAATTTGGAGGCACACAATTCCTTGTTGTAAATCTCTTGAAGTACATTTTACCGTATTATTGGTAATTATTTATGCGTTGAGAATTTAAATAATGTTCATCAAAATTAATTTATGGCATAATTTAAACTAAAGTTGTAGGAATAAATTGTTGATTACAACTTTAATAGTCCTAGGAGACAGGCAAGGAACATCTCCAAGAAATGTGTTTTTATTCTGGATTTGGTGACGGCTAGGAAAACTTATTTTGAGTTAGCACTTTGAAACCTAAGGACATTATTAAATTGGGTGGGATGCACTTCTAAATGTTGAAGTTAACATTTCAAAGCTCTTCTAAGATTCAGATTTTCAGTAATAAATTCCAGTCGTAGTATTCCATGTTTTTTACTATTTAAATTCACGGAATTAGTTTCCATAGTGACGGAAGGTTTTGGGGTCATGTCCTATATAAGACAAAAGCCAACCTAGGCAAAATAGTTACAGCAGTTTGTTCTTTTAATGAACCAATCAGAATTTTCAGTACAAATGCTGCAGATAATTCAAAGAACACCTTTAGCAAGTGTTTCTCCCCTACTCGTAAACAGTATTTTAAGATGTTCACTTTGCTCTTCTTTTTGGTTACATAAGATTTAATAACCGGTATGTTGAAGTAGTATCTAAAATGGAGTATCTAGTCTTTGTTCACAGTACATTATATTGTGTAATGCACTGGACTAATTTTTGTTTACCATTCATGTAACAAAACCCAGCACATTATCTGCACTAAGCTCAAAGAATGTCGCATTTGCCTAGGCAGCTCTTTGATAAGGGTGATGGGAAACCGAATATGTACCTATGGACTGGTGGTAACAAGGGCTTTTACTGTTCTTTTCAGTGGAACCTTCTTGGTCAAATTGTAACTAGCTAGTATTATATTTATATACAGGGTCTCTTTTCTTTACTGATGTATTTTCCTACTCATAGCCAACCAATAAATTCAGTATCTGTTTCAAATATTTTAAAAGTGTAATTTGTATAGCTGTAGTACTGAGGTTTGAGAAAAATAAATGTTAGCAGACCATATAATTAAAATTCTGAGTGCTCTGGGACAGGGTTGTAAGTCACCCTTTGGAAAGGGGAAGGGTGAATGGGGCCAGGGGCCGTGACACGGGGCGCTGGTGCGCTGGCTGTGTTGCTCTGTGTGACACTCGTATCTTTGCCAAAGTTCATGTTTATATCTAGGCAACTAATGGTCCATTTGCATTTAGGAATTCTGTCGTCGTTACCATATACCTCGTTTAAAATAAGAAATGGGCTCATGTGTCTTCCGTCTTTCCGAGGGAGTTTGACATATTTTAAATAAATGCTTTTAAATACGGTGACAAACATTGCGTTGGTGGGGTTATACTAATCAGTTCGATGTTTTACTTTCCACATGTATATCTTACTGTATATACAGTATATATATTTTTATATTTTTTTATATATAAACTTTGTAACTTCCTAACTCTTCAGAAAAAGTCCGATTGTTTTTTAGAAACTACTTTCTATAACAAATGTGAATTTTTAATGTAGATGCTAGAAAAAATCATTTACAATCAGATGACAATGAATGTTTGCTAAGATGTCCACTTTTTTAAAGTAGGCATTTTCTACCTAATCCTTAATATATAATTTTACCTCTGTAACAGAAGTCTTGTTCCTCCTTATAATTGTCAAAAAGTAAGTGTATAAAAAAGTAAAGTGTTATGTCCGTGTTAGTTTCTAAATTCTAGTTTATGTTCTTGAGAGGAACCAAGTACCTAAGGGAACACAGAAGGGAAATATATTTAGAATCAAGTTTTTGTGTTTTATGTAATGTTATATATACTGAGAATTCCCATTTTGGAGTATTATTTAGGTATTCAAATTTAAGTTAAATTTCATAAGTACTGTAAAGACAATTTTAATAAACAGATCATGTGTTAGAAGAATCTTACAGAAGATAGTGTTTACTAGAATTTTACGAGAGTTTGAGAAATATCCAAGTTTAATTTCCTCCAAATAGTGAAACATAAAATGTTCTAAGTAGATTGCTCCCTAGGTGACTCTTAACCAACCAGTCTATAGGAATTGGGAAAACTGCTGGATGACAAGGTGGTTTGCAAACCAGTTTCTTTAGCTACATTAAAATTTTTAATCAAATAAGTAAGGAGATGGCCATTTTTAAAGTCGGCAAACTTCGAATCACTCTAATGCATTACAAAGCTATTAAATTATTTTGGGCCTGCCATAAGAGATTCTGCTTACTACACCAATGTGCCCAGAGGCAGGCGGGCGGCGCGAGAGTTCTTCCTGCCGGGTATCGTCCCCCTTCCTAGCCCAGCGAGTGTCAGTCAGCACAACGCTGTCTTAGTTAATGCCTCACCCACCAGCCCTTCAGCCTGGTGAGTGGGGTATCTCCCCTGCGTGGGACACTCACTTGTACTGTTCCCAACTTCCTGTAGTTCTTACAAACCTGGTTTGTTAAGGACACTGAAGAGGAATGATGGTGTGACTAAAGCTAGGTGGGAGGCGTCTGCGGGATGCAGAGCTTGGTTCCTGTGTAATATTCACGCTGGTGCGGGTGGCTGGTCCTCAGGGCGGTGACGTAGGTGTGAGGGGCATGTGCTCGACACTGGGAGCTTTGTGAGTTACCAGAACCTTTTTCCTCTCGTCCTTGGCACGATGCTTGCTAGTGGTCACTTTGAATAGCCCCAGTGGTGGGGGCGCTGTGTGTAGTTGGTCCATTTTGGCGATCAGGGTTGTTCTTGATGTACTTTTCTTGGTCACCATATTGATCCATACTCATTTGCAATTTCTTCTTGTCAGACACTGCGCTCAGATTGGAAATAGAGACTTACCAGCCCTGGTCTCTGACTTCAAGTCGCTCCTCGATCGTTATAATCTAATGTAACGTGCTAAAGGTATATCAGGTATGGAGGGAGCAAATCTCTGCATGAACCTGTAAAATTTTCCAGAGGTGACCTTAGAGCTAGTTTTGAAGGACTAAGAACTTGTTTCCCAGATGAATAATAGTAAATTATTCATCCCAGGTGAACAGAGTAAAACCCTTTGCGTGTAGTTCTGAATTTCGAACACGAGGTGGGTCTTTGAGTGGGAAGCACACTCGTGGAGTGGCTGGAACACAGTGGATGCCTTTGGAACCTTGAGCCACATGCTGAAGTCTGAATTTAATCCTGCAGGTGGCGGTAAAGAGCCAGATAAGAGTTTTAAATAGCGGCCTGACCAGGTTTCTGTTTTAGAAAGGTTGCCATCAAAAGCAGTGCTCTGGAGGGTGGATTAGAACAGGAAAATGAGTGAACTGACCTCTGGCATGGTCCAGTTGACAGGATAAGCTGAGGATGGCTTGCAGGGCAATAAGAGGAAAAAGGAAGGAGAATTTGAAATGTTCAGGAAACAGAATCAGTAAGAACCTCGATTTGTCCCTCATCACTTGTGGGTGAAAAGACAGGTAAGTGAGTTTTGTTCAGTCACTCATTACTTTCATTAGGCAAACCCTGACTCCCCGTCCCTTCAGGTGTTTGCTGGCAAGGCCCTCCTTTCTCCTTTACTGACCTCACAGAAACATTTAGGCAAAGAATTTGGTTTCTCCAACTACACTTTACTTCATTTTGCATTATTTTTCATTTGGAGTTTAGTCTGCAAAAGAGATCCAGTGTGTCCCTAACTGAATAGGTAAGTAATTAATGGGCATTAGAAGATACTTTAATAGAGCAACACTCAACAAATGGAAGGAATCCACGAATTCTAAGTTGACTTTCCTGTCATGCAGAGGATTAGACCCGTGTTCAATCTGGTAGCCTCTGCCACGTGTGCCTTTTGAGCACTTCAAATACAGCTAGTGGGACTGGAACTACAAGATGTTTTTCAGTCGCTGAAACTTTATTGTAGCGATAGGACCAAATTTCCCTTTATCTGACACACTGTGTAAGATGCGAAACCGGCGTATTGCTTGTGTTACACATAAACACATCAGCAGTTGATGTCAAAGAACTAGTTCCATCCCAACAATATTTTACTAACCAAAGTAACTTTAGAATATGTTTGAGTACTTTCTGCCAGCAGCATGAGTTACTGTGCCTATGTAAATCACTAGCAATTGAGATGCCTTTGTTCGTTTTAATATAAATTATTTCTCTGGTTTAAAAAATAAATGTGGGGTGCCTGGGTGGCTTAGTTGGTTAAACGACTGCCTTCAGTTTGGGTCATGATCCTGGAGTCCCTGGATGGAGTCCCGAGTTGGCCTCCCTGCTCAGCGGGGAGTCTGCTTCTCCCTCTGACCCTCCCCCCTCTCAAGCTCTCTCTCTCTCTCATTCTCTCTCTCAAATAAAATCTTAAAAAAAATAAATGTGGATAAATTATTAAATTTAAAATCAGTGCTGATGCAGAACTGAGCTAGTCCCACAACTGGAACAATAAAGAGTAGAAGGGATATCACGAATTTCATGGCGGGTGACGATTGCAATTTGTTGCACCAGAGGAAAAGGAAAACCAGTGTAAAAAAATTAAAGGTAGTAAAGTGAGCCACGGTAGGATACACTTTCTTCAAATGCTTAATTGAATTTAATGTTTCCTGCCAACAGTCAAAAAAGAATAATAGATGATATTAATCACCTGAAATAAGAATTAGAAGTCCCAACAGATTTTTTAAACTTGTAGATATGAGCTTGTAGATTTGACCAGCTATAAAAAGGGCGTGTATTCTTCCACAGGAAAAAAACATTTAATGGAAATACGGTCTAAAAAATATATTTCTATTATGGAAATTTTGTTAGAAAATGAAGACAAAATATTTTACAAAAATGAAGTATTTTCGGTTTTACCAGGAGTTACCTAGAGAATATAAGACCTTCCTAATACTCTTAAAGATTGTTCAAAATTTAAACGTTGAAAGTACTTGCTAGCTTTACATGAGTTGTGTGATACAAAAGACACCACCAGTTAATACTTTGTGCGTTTTCTTAAAGGACTTGCAAATTTACAAAGAAATGTGAACTCTGGGCCTAAACTCAGACTTCCAACATAGATATTTTTGTGTCTTTTACATCCGCCGAAGAATTTCTTCTAGGTATGAAGAAAGATCATTTCTGTCACTGCACATAGTGCTGCAGCTTACATTAATTCAAAAACCTGGATTTGTTGGAATTTTAGTGATTTCCTTTATTATTTCCTTATGATTTCCTTATGATGTTTATTGAAAATAGTTGCACTTTCTTTCCTGAAACAGACTGAAAACTGTCATAGTTGTTAAAATTAAGTGTATATAATTTCAAATCAAGGAACCATCACCAGTTCGTGGAGACTATTCAGAGGGATAGAAAGCAATTTCATGATCTTGTCTTCTTTACCAATGCTCACTGGTTAAATTATGAAGGAACTTTAATAATGGTTTACTGTTCATTTAATACCAGTGTAAGATTATCTTGCAACAAAAGAAATGCTAAATATTCAGTAATCAAAAGCAAACCATGTCTGTATGATACACATTTACTTACCAGTATCAATCTGCATATGAGTGAACCAAAATTGAAGCTCGAAGGAAAGGAAAGACTATTTGTGACCTTCACAGACAGGTACAAGAATTTATGTTGAACTTCATGATACAAACCAAGAATGCCGATTTTTGTATATATTCTAACAAATTTTGGCTGTCATCACATTTTGTAAATTGGCTGCTAAAACTACAAGAAAAATTTGAGGAACGCTTTGTTAATATCTTGGTAAGTTTAGAGCTGCTTTTCAAATTATGCAGATTTGAATTTGATGTTACTCTAGAGCTGACATAAGAACTAATGAGTACTGGAATGAAAATGTTCTTACTTGGAAAGAAGTTAATAAGCTTTTGCTACAAAGTTAAATAGATTATAAAAGAATAAACCGGTTTTGTTGATGCGGTTTCAAAAAATTTTTTAATGACTTTTGATGATTCACTTATGGGAAAACAAGTGTTATTTGGGATAATTTGGATATATGAATCTACTTTTCAATTATGTTTTATGTGATTGTTAAAATAATTAAAATGTTACACTAGAAAATATTAATGCAAAAAGTAGTAAAGGAGGAATAGACAGAAGCATGAGACTGAAAAAAGATGGCAGGCATAAATCCAATAATATTAAATGTGAATGGATCAAGCCAGGTCAGACTGGATAAAAATAATCGAACCATGTGCTAACTACAGGAGATACACTTTAGATTCAAAGACACAAACAGGTTGAAATAAAAGGATGGAAGAAGGTATGCAAACAAAGTTGGTGTGGCTATCCGAATAACCAAAGTAGACTTGAAAACAAACAAAAAAACATTGCTAGAGATAAAGAGGAACTTTTTATAATCATGAGCAATGCTAAACAATGACCACAGGCTACATGAAACAAAACTAACAGAACAAAAGGGATAGACGATCAACATTAATAGTTGTCCAATACCCCATTCCCTAGGCAGAATATCAACAAGGAAATAGGATACTTGAACAACACTACAAACCAAGTAGATTTAACAGACATGTATAAAACATTCCACCTACGCATACCAGAATATACATTCTCAAGTGCACATGGAACATTCTCCAGTAGACAATAGGCTATGCCATAAAACAAACCCAGAAGTTTAAAGAATTGAAATTGTACCAAGTATATTCCCTGATCACAATGAAGGAAAGCTAGGAAGAATGTTGGGAAATTTGGAAATATGTGGTAGTTAAACTTACACTCCTAAATACCAATGGGCCAAGGGAGAAAAAAAATCTGAGAAATTAGAAATTAGAAAATACTTGGAAATAAATGAAAAGACATAACACACCAAAACTTATGTGATGCAGTGAAAGCAGTACATAAATGGAAATCTGTAGCTGTAAATACCTACATTTTAAAAGATCTCAATAATCTGATCTTCCACTTCAAAACACTGAAAAACAAAGAGCAAGGTAAACCCAGAACAAGCAGAAGGGACATTATAAGGACTGGAGCAGAAAATAATGAAACAGAGAATAGAAAACCTGTAGAGAAAGCACCAGATACAAACATTGATTCTTTGGAAAAATCAGCAAAATCGATGAGCCTTGTACTGAGCAGGAAAAAAAATTACTAAAATCAAGAGTAAATGGGGGGACATTACTACCAACCTTACGGAATATAAAGGATTATTAGTTGTTCACCCATCACTTCTCTTCAGCACCGTACCAGAAGTTCTAGCCAGGGAAATAAGGCTTGAAAATGAAATAAAAAGTAGTAAGATCAGAGAGGAAGAAGTAAAACTATTTGCAGATGACATGATCTTGTACATAGAAAACCCCAAGTATTCCACAAATCTATTAGAGTGTAATAGAATTAATTCTATTAATTCTATTAGAACTAATAAATGAATTCAGTAAGGTTATTAGAAACAAGATCAACATAAGAAAATCATATCTCTATTTGCTAGCAAAGAACAAATCAAAAATCAAAGCAATTGCATTACCATAATAATAAAGAGTAAAATTCTTGAGAAATTTAATGAAAGAAATGGAAGACTTGTACACTGAAAATTATAAAACTTTGAAAGAAGACCTAAATAAGCATTAAGACTTTTCATGTTCATGGACTGAAACACCTAATACTATTAAGATGGTTATACTCCCCAAATCGATCTATAGATTCAACTGTAGTCCTATCATAGTTCCAGCTGGCTTTTTGTTTGTTGCAGAAATTGACAAGCTGATCTTAAAATTCATGGAAATCCAAGGAACTCCAAAGAGCCAAACAATATCAAAAAAGAAGAAAGTTGGAAGACTCAAACTTCCTGAGTTCAAAATGTATTACAAAGCTTCAGTAATCAAGAAGTGTGGCATTGGCCTAAGGATAGCATAGATAGATGAGTGGAATTGAATTGAGAGACCAGAAATAAACTCTTACATTTATGGTCAATTGATTTGAGACAAAGGTAAAAGACACCTTATTGGGGAAGGAATAAAGTCTTCAACAAATGGGGCTGCGCAACTGAATCTCCACGAGCAAAAGAATGAAGTTGGACTTCAGTCGCACACCATGTAAAACAAGTAAAAGGAATAAAAAAAAAAATCTAAATGTAAGAGCTAAAACTAAAATCCCTTAGGAAAAAACATCGGTATAAATCTTCATGACCTTGGGTTGAGTAATAGTTTCTCAGATAAGACATCTTAAAGTGCAAGCAACCAAAGGGAGGAAAATAGGTAGATTTCATCAGAGTTAAAAACTTTTGTGCTTCAAAGGAAAAGAAAGTGGAACAACAGCCCACAGAATGGGAGAAAATATTTATAAATCATGTATCTGATGAGTCTAGTCTCCAGAATGGAATATATAAAGAACAATTACAACCCAACAATGAAAAAACAGCCTAATTTAAAAATGGCTGAAGAATTTGAATAGACACTCTCCAAAGAAGACCTGAGTTTCTCTTTGGAGTGATAAAAATGTTATACAATTGGATAGTAGTGATGGTTGCACACTATTGTGAATATTTTTAAAAACCCCTGAATTATGTACTTTAAAAGGGTACATTTTACGGTACATAAATTATCTTAAAAATACATAAACAGGGGGCGCCTGGGTGGCTCAGTGGGTTAAAGCCTCTGCCTTCGGCTCAGGCCATGATCTCAGGGTCCTGGGATCGAGCCCCGCATCGGGCTCTCTGCTCAGCAGGGAGCCTGCTTCCCTCTCTGTCTCTGCTTGCCTCTCTGCCTACTTGTGATCTCTTTCTCTCTGTCAAGTAAATAAATAAAATCTTAAAAAAATAAATGAAATCATTTTGTATGATTTCTTCTGGGACTTGAATTATTTGAGATTCATTCACATTAGTGCATGTAATATTGCATTTTGTATGAATATTCCAAAATCTACCCTTCTCTGCAAGTATCTTTGAGTTTCTAGTTTTCTTTCTCCTTCCTCCAACCCTTACAAACCATTCTGCTCTGAACATTCTGGTAGGTGCCACTGTAAGCTGAGCTTCTCGGGAGTATAATCTTGAGGGTTGGAATTGCTAGATGTTGGGGCATGCGTGTGTTTGACCTTAGTAGATGTGCTTACTCCTGTCCAAAGTGTTTCTGCATGGGGCGCCTGGGTGGCTCAGTCCTTAAGCATCTGCCTTCGGCTCAGGTCATGATCCTGGAGTCCTGGGATCAAGGCCCCCATCGGGCTCCCTGCTCAGCGGGAAGCCTACTTCTCCCTCTCCCACTCCCCCTGCTTGTTGTGCTCTCTCGCTGTCTCTCTCTCTCTGTTAAATAAATAAATAAAAATCTTTAAAAAAAAAAGTGTTTCTGCTTACTCTCCCACCAGAAGTTCATTAGATTTTGTCATTGTTCCCCAACTCTGCCAATGTTCGTTTTTGTCTGACTTAGTTTTTGGCAATCTGTTGGGTATAATGGTAACCCATTGTGATTTCTGTTTATAGTTCCCTTATTAATAACAGGCTTTTTTTTTTTTTTTTTTTGCTATTTCGAGTTTCTCTTATGATTTTATGCCTGTTGAGGATTTTGTCCTTTTCTGGTTAATTCATGATTCTTTTTGCACTCAAGGTACTTAACCCTTTATCCCTGTTCATGTGTATTGCATATCTTTCCTCAGTTGTCTTTTAATTTTTAAATGTTTTAAACTTTGTATTTTGAAATATTTTTTAGTTTTCAAAATAATTTTTTTTAAAGATTTTATTTATATGACAGAGAGAGCGAGCACAAGCAGGGGGGTGGCAGGCAGAGGGAGAGGGAGAAGCAGGCTCCCTGCTGAGCAGAGAGCCCAATGCAGGACTCCATCCCAGGACCCTGAGATCATGACCTGAGCTGAAGGCAGATGCTTAACCATCTGAGCCACCCAGGTGCCCCAGTTTTCAGAAAAATGCATTGGTTTTCTTGTATCCTCCAAAGGTTACCAAACAGTCTATTTTTTCCTCCTATATCAAAAACTTATGGCTTAAGCATGTCTGATGCCTGTCATCCATTCCACTTACTACCGCTACTGATGTTCGAATTACCCCATCCTTGGCAGTGACTAATTCAGACTGGTCCCTGTGTCTTTTTAGCATAGTCCTGGTAGTCTTCAGCAGCGTATATTCTGTTATAAAAAGATGTTCTAGGTTCATCTTTTATACTTCCTGCTCCATATCTGGAACCAGCCATTTCTCCAAAGACTCCTGGTTCCTTCAGTGAGAAATGGTACCTGGAGGCCACAGTCTCAGTGCAAGGATTCTCATTGCTCCTGGATTGGTCAGTTTCTAGAAACTTTCAGGGGACTATAAAAAAAAATTGGGGGGGATTATAATAAAAAAATTATTTTGAAAACTAAAAATATTTCAAAGTACGAAGTTTAAAACATTTAAAAATTAAAAGACAACTGAGGAAAGATATGCAATACACACGAACAGGGATAAAGGGTTAAGTACCCTGAGTGCATAAAGAATCATGAATTAACCAGAAAAGCACCAAGTCCTCAACAGAGTTAAGAGAGATTTTTTCCCCTTGCAGATAAAATACACCAGGCAATTATAATTGTACTTTCTGTTGGACTTTTGAAAATTACCGTATTTTCATGTTATTTGGAATACTCTTTTTTTTTTTTTAAGTCTATTTTTTTTTTTAACTTGAGTGAGTGGGACTTGAACTCATGACCCTGAGATCAAGACTCGCACGCTTTTCCAACAGAGCCAGCCAGGTGCCCTGAAAGAGTTACTCCTTTGAGGATTCTACCACCACTGGAAAAAAGTCAGGTTCGTTTCTCATTTTTTATTATCTCGATTTTTAAAAGTTTTTTTTTTTTAAATCTATTTGATCTTTTAGGATCATGTAAAATATTTACATAGTTACCAAGTCAAATGGGCAAAATAAGATATTTAAGGAAATCTAGCTTTCCACCGTATTCCCTCTTTCCCTACGATTATGGTTGGTCTCTTCCATTCCTGCAGGAATCTACAGGCGGGAGGAAGCTCTTGCAGTCTTCAGGGTCTCCCTCTTCTACTAAGTGCCGTGATTTCCCCTCCGGTGTTTGCCTGGGGAGGCTCCAGGGGTAGAAGGCAGCAGGGTCATCTCAGACAGGGTCCTCGGCGGAGCCCCCAAGCCCACTGTTCCAGCAAGCTCCTGTAGTCTTGGCATTCTTCCAGTGATCCCCTTGAACATTTGAATCCAGGGCTTTACCTGAGGAGCATATGTCATGTCGGGAGAAAAGGGCCTGTGGTCGTTTCAGGTCAGATCATGTCCGCACTGCCTTCTCCACTAGAGATGTCTAGTGATCTATCTTATTATTGGTTCATTTTTGCCCAGACCAGACCCTGACGCAAAGATTCAGAACCTTTGAGAATCTCGGGAGCAGTGGTTTTGATGAGAGATTTAAAATTTAATCTGCATTCTGGGGAGTTACCTGTTCTAGGTTGACTTAGAACTTGTCGAAATGCAGCCCTCCCCCCCCCCCCCATTTAAATCTCTGAATGTCCTTGTCCGAGTAGGAACAGCTAGAGATGGAGTCAGATTGTCCGGGGTGGTTTGGTTGATAGTCAAGCCAGGGAGAGCCCTTCCCAGGAAACATGAAGCAGAGTTAGGC
This sequence comes from Potos flavus, assembly GCA_028534135.1. NCBI lineage: Eukaryota > Metazoa > Chordata > Mammalia > Carnivora > Procyonidae > Potos > Potos flavus. The sequence goes on along the minus strand of CM052895.1, from coordinate 2,460,895 downwards.
TTTCCCCTGAGTTGTCATTTATCACTGAAAAAGGAGTCTGCTAGGAACTTTCTCCTGAGACGGACATCAGTATCCGGCTCTGGGCGCCTTCCCATCAACATTGAGGATCAGTCCAGAAATGCTGCTGGTAGAACAGAAGCAATCAAAGTCACTAATTATTTCAATGAAACTCCCAGAAACCGCAGGGAAAAACCAGACACAAGCCAGACTTCCTGCAGCCTTCAGCTGTGCCCCATTCCAGGGAAGAAGTCGAAGTAGAGGGAAGAAAACAAAACTTCCAAATTTTAGGGACTCCTGGGCGGCTCAGTCGGTTAAGTGGCTGCCTTCGGCTCAGGTCATGATCCCAGGGTCCTGGGAGGGAGTCCTGCATCGGGCTCCTTGCTCAGCGGGGAGCCTGCTTCTCTCTCTGCCTCTGCCTGCCACTCTGCCTGCTTGTGCTCTTGGCAGAGAGGCAGGCAGAGAGAGGGGGAAGCAGGCTCCCTGCTGAGCAGAGAGCCCGATGCAGGGCTTGATCCCAGGACCCTGAGATCATGACCTGAGCCAAAGGCAGAGGCTTTAACCCACTGAGCCACCCAGGTGCCCCTAAATAAATAAAATCTTAAAAAAAAAAAAAAAACTTCCAAATTTTAGCCACAAAGAGGGTTAGGTAGAGTGTAACAGGTGGAAAAAAAGAAATCCCAGTTTTAACTAACTCTAACGCTTGCCTGGTGCCCAACAGGTTTAATTGCTGGCTCTGTGTCACCTGCCGAATGTCAGTAGTGTCCCTCACACACATGCACACACGCCCACATAATCTGGGGCGCAGTGCTCCTCCTGGGGTGTGGGCCCCATCCCACCGCCAGCCACCCCTTTCTTCAGCTCCCAGCAGGGGGAGGAACAGGGATCGGTATCAAAGCAAGAAGAAATCAGCCCCAAAGCTGCTGTTAGCCATGTTTATTGAGAGAATGGGGGAAGGGCTTGGATGGTCAGGGCTGGGCAGCAGGTCCCCAGCAGCATCTCGTCCCCACGCTGGGATACACCAGCCTCGGCTCAGCCAAAGTACGTCAGGGCTCCCTGCAAAGGAGAAGCCAGGTTTGTGCTCCCCTCCAGCCCACCGCCACGGAGCACCCGAGGGGACTCAGGGCAGAGTTCCTGGAGGGGTCCCACCTTACCCCCAGGGGCCCTCTGCAGCCCCACCCCGTCTTTCACAAAGGGTCAACCCGGTTCCCACCCAAGGCCATCCTGCTTCTCCTGGGGGTGGGCCATGAGGTTTCCCTGACACGGGCCGGGAGGCCTTGGCAGCCTTTTCGCGAGTGGAGTGTTTCCGTTCTGCGGGAGGCTGGGGAGGGCCGCCCTCACAGGGAGCGCCCAGGGTGCCCACGTTACCAGCAGCGTCTTCATGGCCCCCAAGGCCTCCACGGCCTCAGGGCCCAGCTCGGCCACACACTTCCTGGAACCCTCCACGAGATGCTCCACCGGGATCCCCAGCATGGTCAGCATAAACTTCAAGGGGTTGAAGCCTCCGAGAGAGGGCTGGACCTTGGCCCCTGCCCCGGCCACTGCCTCTGCTCCAGCCCCTGCAGCGTTCAAAGCGGAGGCCACAGGCTTGGCCATCGAGTTCCCGAAGAAAGCGGCAGCTGCAAACACAAGCAGAGAAGAACCCCCCCCATCTGGACTGGTGCTCCATGGAGACCCTCCAAGGGCCTGGCTCCCCCAGGAGGTGCCGTGCCTCCCTCACCCCCACTCCCTCCTTCTGCACCGGGGAGTCCCAGCTGGCTGGGGGAGGCAGCCACGTAAATACATCGGTGTGGCCCAGCAAGCAGGGGGCTGGACAGAGGCACCTACGAGGTGGCCCCAGGGTGGAGGGAGGAGAGGAAAGCTCTGAGTGGGGGCCCAGGCGGGCTTCTTGGAGGAGGGGACACCTGGGCTGTGTCTTGAAGGATGAGTTCCAGACCGGGGCCAGCGCTGGCCCTAACCCACCCTGGTGTTGGGTGAAAAGGAGAAACCAGGGCCGGTGGGGACATGAGAGTGGCCTGGGGCCCAAGGCAGAGGCTAAACGGTCTGGGACCGGCTAAGGTCGGGGCCAGGGGCCAGCAGAGCCCCCGCTGGGACCCCGTGGCAAGGAGCTGGGGACTGAGGCCTGCAGGCACTCACCGGGCTGGCTGAGCAGAGCCACGCAGAGCACCAGGAAGGCAGCTGTGAGCTTCATGGCGGACCTGCTCCCGGGAACGGAGACCAGCCCCGCTGCGGGCTCCATATACCCTGTGCTCTCCCCTCCCCCGGGCTGGGGCCTCCCCCATCCACATCCTCCTGAGAAATGTGCTGTTTGCTCAGCCAACAGAGCCCCGGCCAACTTCCTGCTCGGGCTGGTGGGCCCTGGGGAGCCCGTGCCCCCCGACCCCGCCTGGGTCTCAGGGACTTCCTGTTGGCAGGGCCCCCTGGGCCGAGGGCTGGGCTCCCCAGCCAGAGCAGGAATGCAGGCTATGCTTTGCAGGCACGAGGCCCGTGCAGGCCTCTGCCTTTGCAGAGAGCTTTCTGTTCTGGGCCCATCTGGCCCTCCAGCTGTGCTGTGGGCCCGGGCGAGGAAGGGGCAGAGGGGGCAGAGTGTGACCCCAGCCCTGCTGCCCACTGCCAGACCACAGAAATGTCATGCAGTGGGGGCCGTCCTGCCTCCCCTGGTCCTGGACAGGCAGAGAAGGAACCCCAGGTAGCAAACCTCCCTGTTCTCCCCAGGTTAGGCTTTACTCCTGGTCCCCTCCCTGGGGGGCCCACAGGCAGCTACGGTGAGAACAGAAGGACCTGGGACTGTTCCCATCTTTGCGATCAGTCTCCAAGACGAAAGTTTCTTTAAAAGTCCTCACGCACTGGTCACTACAGAATATGACAGTGGAGGATAAGAAAACATCTTTCGTCCCATGACATTCAGGCTCAGCAGGGGAGATCTGAGTTTTCAGGGAGCGTCCCAGAGTACCCCACTTTGGTTGTGAGGGGGTCTTGACCTTGGCAGCCCAGTGGGTGTCTAGCTGCCCCGAGCCCCCCACGGCCTGACTCACCTCTGCAGGTGCTTTGCCCCCCCACCACCTGCAGACAGCATGGGGCTCGGTAGTAGCCGTGATCCGTGCATGAACGTTTGCATGACCTTCTCGAAATTCTTACACTTTCCCTTGACTGTTTGCGGGGGGTGGGGGGGTTTGTATTATAAATGTATGTTTTGTTGATCACTGTGGAGTAATATCAATGGGAAATGCACTTTCAATGTGTAAAACTTCACCTTCGAGGGATTTTTTTCCAAAGGGATGCCGGGACGGGACCTCACGAGAGCACCGGGCTGGGTTATAGGGGCAGCTGGGTGGGAAAGGCCGCTCACCCCGGGGCTGCGCCCCTGGTGCCCCAAGCCTCGTCCTCCCCAGGTCCTCCCACCAGTAGAGGGATCCCTCCTCCGCCCACAGGCAGAGGGTGCTGGGGCTGGTGGGGGGAAGGCCTGAAGGGTTGGTTTCTCTGTGATGTCGTGCACTTGGGTGAGGACACGTACTTTGAGGAGAAGCTGAGGCCGCTGACCGTTGTGTGTGTGTGTAGGGCTGGGGTGGGCGGTGCTGCTAGAATGTTCTGAGAGGCCTCTTGTTCCTTTGAGACCGTGGATCTTGAAAGAGCAGGCCTGGCTCCTCCCAGCTTGGGGTCGGGAGGAAGTCTGTGGGGTCCCAGGGTCGCCTACCCGCTCCAGAGCAGCCACAGCCAGAGGACCCCAGACCCACTCAAGCCTGGGGGATGGGCGTACGGAATCACAGCTGAGAGAGCCACGGGGAGAGATGGACGAGGGCCGAGGTCAAGCTGCCTTCTCCTTGGGGGCTTGAGCCGTGACTTCCAAAGATTTCAAGGAATGTTTGGCGGTGGGCAAGGTGGACGGGGCTGCTCCCTCGTTGGTCGAACTCGGCACGTGGTGGCACCGTCGACTTCTCCCAGACTCCTTCCGTCCGTGGCTGCCAGTGGCCGGAGCCCAGCCCTGTCCAGAGAGCCCGAAGAATGCAGTAGAACCTAGTTCTGGATCAGAATGGGGACAGGGCAGGATGCTGGGGGAGTGGTCCTCAGAGCTGACTTCATTATGGACCCGTTTCGCCCTTCCCAGGGCCGTGTCTGGGCAGCAGCCCTCCGAGGCAGGGCAGCCACGCACCTGTCGCTGAGAGGAGGTCCGGACGCCCTCCGCGCCCGGTCACCTACACCTTTAGCTGTTAGAGTGCGTTTACAGAAGAAAGGGATGGACCACGTTTCCTGCAGCGGTGGGAGCTCTAGGCCTCTGCCGGCCCCCAGACCACCGCTGCCCCCAGGGACGGCGGCTCCTGCCCGCTGGTCCACGCCCTGCATGGTTGAGGGGTCCTGCTCCTTGGTGGGCCCACTGCTCTTCCTCTTTTGTCCGAGTGGCCGTGGTCAGCCGGTGCTGGTCATCTCTGCCCCTTGGCTCTCCTCTCATACAGGTACGGGCCAGGGAAGCATCTGGTCCAGGCTTCAGGCCTCTGTGGTTCAAGGCCTCTGCTGTCTTGTTCTTCCCTGCCATTGCTCCCTTGGGTTCTTGGCAAAGACCCACCTAATGTCGCTTGCAATCCTAACACCGGGGGACAGGGACAAATGGCTTTTCCTTGAGCTTGACCTTCTCAGATGCACTCAATGAGGACCAGGGCCCAACCAGAGAAGACAGTTGAAAGAGTTGACCCGGAATCATGGAGCCAGGGTACATAGGACCTGAAACTTCTTGCCCTTCCTTGCCAGAGCCAAGCCACGGTCGCTGTGTCCCCAGCTGGGCTCTCATCTTTGCTTCTGGTGCCCAGGGCAAGTGCCCCCACAAATATTCATTACATCCGAGATAAGAGGGGCAATAAAAGTAGTTCATGAGGTCACACTGAACATTTTTTTTCGGTAATTTTTTTTCTGATGTCAAACACGAGGGCCTCATACTTTTATTTGCTAAGTTTTGTCTACCGCTTTTGCTGATTCTTCCCAAATCCTCCCATAGAAGGCTTCACTCGGGCCCTTTACGGGATGTGGACATTTACAGAGACACCCTTGACAAGTCCTCTGTCCTCCTGCTCCATTCTAGTGAGGGGGTCCCAGTGGCTGCCTCATCCTGAGAATTTGGTCCAGGAAGTTACCTCCTCCTGGGTTGTGCGTGTCCCATTCTCTCCTCCTGTTTTCCTGGAGGAACAAGGTCAACCTCAGGCTCCAGCTAGGATGAGGCTGGGGTGGTCTCTGGCTGTGGGGGGTGGGAGAGGGTCCGAGGCTTCAGCTGCTCTGCTCACGGGACTGTCAACCAGACAGCCCGTTTCCACCCCTTGCCCAGCGCCCCGTTCTGAGCCCTACGTGGGGCAGTGCCCACACAGACCGTGGGGTTCCCCTTCCTTGGCACTGCCAATCCCTCCCCCGATCACCCCACCCCTGGAAATGATTGTTTTCCTGTTTGTCTAATAAGGTTACAAAATCCTTATTGAGATGAGATTCACATAACATCAAATGAACCATTTCAAGGCGAACAGTGTTTTGCAACAATAACCTCTATCTAGTTCCAAGACATTTCATCCCCCCTGGAGGAAACCCCATACCCATTAAGCAGTCGTTCCCCATTCCTATGTCCTCCCCGGTTCCTCCCAAACCCTCCATCCATGGTCTGTCTCCATGAGTTTGCTTATTGTGGGTGTCTCATGGAAATGCAATCATACCACACACGACTTGTGTTTGGCTTCTTTCACTGAGCACAATGTTTTGATATCGATTCCTTCTATCATACCTACAGACCACCAGCTGCTTACCCACGTACCCACCGATTGGAGCTGTTTCCACTTTTTGGTTATGGTGAAGAGTGCTGTCATGAACATGTGTACACAACTAATTCTTTGAGTACCTGCTTTCATTTCTTCTGGTCGATACCCAGGAGTGGAATTGCTGGGTCTTGTGGTTATTCAATGTTTAATCTATTGAGGGATCTCCAAACTGTTTCCACTGTCTTAGGTGAGGTTTCCCATTCTTCCACATCCTCACCAATACGTTTTCTGAGTTTTTTTGTTTGTTCATTTGTTTTTTCCTATTCTAGCCATCCCAATGCCTGTGAAATTGTACCTTAATTATGTTTTCTGATTTGCATTTCCCTAATGACTGATGGCCCTTTGTATATCTTCTCTGGACATATTTCTACTCAAGTCTTTTGCCCTTTTTTAAGTTGAGTGCTTTGTCTTTTTGTTGTGAGTTGTAAGCGTTCTTTATATATTCTGCATACTAGACCTTATCAGACAAATGGTTTCCAAACATTTTCTCCCATTCCGTAGGTTGGTTTTTTCCCCATTTTCTTGATACTATTCTTTGGATGCACAAAAGTTTTTAATTTGGTGAAGTCCAATTTACCTGTTTTCCTTTCTTGCTTGTGCTTTTGTTGTCATATCTAAAAATCCATTGCCAAAGCCAAGAGTTGGTTGTGAAGATTTACTCTGAGATTTTCTCCTAAGAGTTTTATGTTTTTTGCTATTACAGTTGGGTTATTGATCAATTTTGAGTTAGTCGTTGTCTATGGTGTGAGGTAGGGGCTCAACTGCATTCTTTTGTGTGTGAGTATCCAGTTCATCCACTTTTTATCATTCAAAAATTTGGGGGCTTGTTTTATCGTTGTTTTCTGGCCAGTTTTCTTTGCATTTGTGGGTTTACAACTTGAAACAACTATTATCAGTCCATTTTTAGTATAAACTTGGGAGAGAGTAAAGTCAATACGTGCGTTTAATGGGAAATCACAAGATTTACATTTGAAAATGTCTCTGGTGTCTTCCTACCAGCTTTGTTCTCCTGGTCTCTCACTGATGGGCACTACCCTTCTCATTTCTAATGACCATTGTCAAGGCAAGCACGGACAAAGCAAGCCCCATGTTTGCTCCAACAAGTAATGACTACAATTGTTTTGAAAAGTTTAACGGTTTATTGATAGAAGACAAGAGAATACTTCAGGGGGAAAATTGCCAGTGTTTACAAAATTCTGTAGACAACAGAAATCCCGTGTGGGGTTTGAGAGGCCTCAGGGGTCAAGCCCCCATCTCGTTAATCTCTCCGTATGCAAATCTAATTCTAGAAGTTAACCCCACAGACATAACCAGGCATGCCCACAAAAATGTCTTGTGACCACGTCCGTGATGATTACTTATACGAGCAGGCAGGCTGGCAGAGTGCCTTTTGTGGGGTCCTCATTACTTTTGCCTTGGTGGGTGGATGTCTTCTTCCATAAATTTAAAAAATATATATATATTTCATGACTGCATTGTTGAATCCAGGCTGGGTCCATTATTATACATATTCATTACCATTATATTACTTTTTTTTTAATTTAAAGAGACACTAACATGCAAGCCTTTTCGAGGCCTTAAGTGCCACCTGGGCCCTCGACTCTGGGCCTCCCTCACCTGGTGCAGAAGCCATCGGCCTTTAATGGAAGTAACTGGAGACAGCTTAGTGCAGTGTCATGGAAACCGTGAGCCCTCTTGGTAATGTCGCTGCCCAAAAGGATGCAGGAAAACGTCGTCTGTCTGGACTGGGGTGGGGCGTGCTGGACATCACCTGCAGCTCTGCACCCCAACCCTACCCGTGCACCCTGGCATTGCGTGAGCCCATGTAGCCTGGTCCGCAGTCCCTGCGTTGTAGGGGCAGGCACGGGGACCCAGCTCTGGGCCCGGCTCTGCCCCTGACACTCACTCCAGGTTCTGGGGTGTTGATCAGGTCCTACCCATGCTCACTGCCTCACTGCCAGGGTGGGGTGCAAAGCGGCAGGGGATGCCCCACTCCTGCCCCCCCCAACACCTTTCACCTGCAGAAAGGACCAGAGAAAGCTGGCGGCGGGGAGAGACCAGAGTGAGGCCAGAGAAGGCGGAGGAGGCGGGCAATCCACGGGTTCCCAGCAGCCCTGGTTTCCTGGCGGCATCCTGGGGGTCTCCCTGCACCCCCTTCCTGGAGATCTTTACCTTCGAATTGCCCACCCCCTCCTGCGTGCCCTCTTCTGGCCCACGGTGGACAGAGCAGACCGGTTCCCGGCTTCCCATGAGCCTGCACAGTGGTGGAAGGCCGGATTCAAGTGCACCCCAAGTTTTCCAACCCCAAAAAGGTGTCCCAACAACTACCCAGCAAAGTGTGGGTCCCAGTGTCCCCGTTTCACCACTGAGGCCAAGGGACTGGCCTCAGTTCCCTAAATCATAATGGTCAAGGCCAGGACTCATGCCAGCTCTCTAGCCCCTCCTGCCCTGCCCCCCCCAGACCCTTGCTCCCATCCCCTGCGAACCTTTAGCAGCAGGTGGTGTGGGGGGACAGCTGAGGGTCCTGAACCCAGGGCAGCCTGCTGATCAGGGGACGCTGATGCCCCTGTAACAACTCACCACATACTTAGTGGCTGAACACAACACACATTTATTTGATCATAGTCTAGAGGCTGCAAGTCCAGTGTCTCTGAGCCAAAGTGAGGGTGCGTCGGGGCCAAGCTCCCTCCAGAGGCTCAGTGAGCCCCTCCCAGCTTCTGGTGGCTGCCCAAATTCCTTGGCTGCTGTTGGTACCACGCCCTTCCCTGTCTCTGTGGTCATGTAGCCTCTTCCCCTTCTGTGTGCATGTGCGTGAGCGTGTGTGTGCATGTGTGTGAAATCTCTATGCCTCCCTCTTTAACATTATATACCATCGCTTGCATTCTGGGCACCAGGACAGTCTCCTCATCTTCATTTCAAGACGATGAACTTGGGGCGCCTGGGTGGCTCAGTCGGTTAAGCGGCTGCCTTCTGCTCAGGTCATGATCCCGGGGTCCTGGGATCGAGTCTCGCCTCGGGCTCCCTGCTCAGCAGGGGGAGTCTGCTTCTCCCTCTCCCACTCTCCCTGCTCCTGATCTCTCTTTGCCTCAAATAAATAAATAAAATCTTAAAAAAAGAGAAAGATGATTAACTTCGTCACATCTGCCAACACTCTTTTTCCGTGTGAGATAACATTCAAAGGCTCAGGAAATAGGACCCGGATAGTCTCGGGTGCTTCTCCACGCACCACAGCCTCTGAGCTCTGTGTAGCCTCTTCCCCGGGTCAGGCCAGTCGAGGGCGTCCGGAGGGGCGTCAGAGCCCAGCTGGCATGAGGCGAGGGTACAGGATGGGCAGCGGCCAGCAGTACCCGCCTGGGCTCCCTGACTGGCTGCCCTACCCCTGCCTCCTGCTGATGACACAGTCAGCTTGTCTTGGGTGATGCTGGCAGGACCTCCTTTGGGCCCAAACAGACATTGGCTTGCTCCTCTGGGAACGAGGTGCCGAAGGGGCAAGAACCGTGGTGGCCCTGGACGGGTGAGTCAGTTGCACACTGCCGGGCTGCAGAAGGACCAGGAAGCCCACCGGACCCCAGATCCGGGCCCCATTCCAGCTGTGACTCCAGCAGACACCTACAGCATCCTTCTGACAGCCATCCCCGGGCTGTGACCCAGGCAGCAGCCCCTTGCATCCTCCTGGGGCCCCCACACACCACACCCTCCGTCCCCAAGGTCCAGGGAGCTCCCTTAGTCTCTTCCTTCCTTTGTGCTGGGTCAGCCTCTCTGTTTCCGAGCCCAGCCTCATAGACTGTTGGATTGTGACAGATGAGAGCACTTCTGTCTCTCAGGGAAGAGTGTGGCCACTCTGGGCAGGTGGGTCCAGCCCCGTCCTCCACACCTGCGCGTGGCCGGAGACCCCTCCCCCCCACCGTGCTGGTGGGCATCTTGGTTACCACGCATCACCAGAGCTCACCCCATCTCAGGGGGCCCTCCATGGCCCCCTGTTGCTTTTTCTACAATAACTCAGCATCGTGTGGTCCCCTTGGGGCCGCTCACATTCGGGCGCTGCTGAGGCCAGCGCTGGCACTGGGGTGGGCTTCAGGCTGTGACGGGAGGCCACTCCAGCCTGAACTGCCTGTTTCCATCTCTGCAAGCCCGTGCGCACACAAGCCACGCTGCCTTTCCTTGTTCCTTCTGGCCTCCTTTCCCACAGAAGAATAGGCCATCCTGAGAGCTTCCTGGATCCTGGAACCTCCCCTCTCCCTGCAGCAGCCTGCAGCCTGGTCTCAGAGACCCCCACCCCACCCCCAGAGGCCACGGTCGCCCTGTCTCCTCCCAGGGAAGTAAGTCCTCCTGGGTCAGGACCGCCATGCCAGCTGACAGAAGACCCCCCACTCTCCTGTCCTGCGTTGTCACCACGAGGGCAGGTGGGCCTGGCCGGGGCCCCTCTGGGAGCTGAGACGTGGCCATCCCAGTGGGGCCTCGGAGTGGCTTGAACACATGGAGGCTGGGAGCGAGCTGCTGGCCTCAGCCGCCAGGACCAGAGCTGGGGTGTCCTGCCCAGGGGTCATAGCGCGAATCCCCACCTTCACCCCGCCTCACCCCAGGGTTCCTTCCTCTTCCTCATAGCTTGGTCATCCAGGCCCTGGGGTCCTGCGGCTCTGGGAAGTGTCCCTGTCTCCGTGGGGCCTTCACTTGGGTCAATATTGATCTGGCTTCTTCGAGTACTTCCTTTTGCCTCTTCCCAGACCAGGGCCCCGTCCCTGCAGAGCCCTGCCGCAGGGGAGGCTGGGCAGGGTCAGCCGCCGGCCATACGGCTTTGGCTGTGTGGGCTGGAGGCATGAGCGAAATGGTGGGAAAGCTGGCCTGCACAGCTTAAGCAGACTGAAGTTCTGGGTCCCCAGACAGCTGTCCTCCCCAGGCCTGCAGCCGCAGCACCGAGCTGCCCATAGAGACCCGGGTCTGCGGGGGGGCCGCTCCATGAGGTTACCTGGGTCCCTCTGCTCTGAGCGCTGTGCTGCCCCCAGCAGCTGGGCCAAGCCATGTCCTGTATACATAGGCCCCGTTTTCCTGTTTCACCCTGGGCTTGAGTGGGGCCCTAGCCTCCCGGGACCCAAGGCGCTGCCCGTGGTGGTTTCCTAAATGGAATGGTGTGGGGTGAGGCTGTGCAGGGTCCCAGCCTCATAGGTGAGAAGAAACGTAGCCCAGAGAACGTCAGCAGCCCGTCTGAGGTCCCCGGGCCAGTTGGGGGTTCTGCACGGCCCCCGGGGCCCCTCCCCATGTCGGGTGGCCTTCGGGACTAAAAGCCCCCCACTGACCAGCGCTGGGGTGGGGAGCAGCCACCTGCCAGGTGAGGGGTGGGAACTGGATCAGACCTCGAGAGATGTCCCAGCCCGGACTCAGGACCAGGGCCGTGTCCATGTGGACAGGGGCTCGCTGGCCTCCCAAAGTGAGGCTGCCTCGAAGCAGTTCAACAGCTTAAAAACCAAGGGTTTAAGAGCAATCCCTTCTGGGACACCTGGGGGGCTTGGCTGGTTGGGCATCTGCCTTCGGCTCGGGTCATGATCCCGGGTACCTGGGAAAGCGTCCTGCATTGGGCTTCTTGCTCAGAGAGGAGCCTGCTTCTCCCTCTCCCTGCAAATACTGGCCGTGAAGGGACAGGGGCGGGCTCCCCATGGCCCCGCACAGCACGGGAGCGACTCGCTCACCCTACAGCAGCAGGGACGCCCGTTGGAGTTAAGGAGGGACAGATCCCCAGAGGGCGCCCCGCTGACTCAGTCTCATGCAAGGGACGCAGTTCCCTCTGGTGACATCACTTTGACCCAAATCCTTCTAAAGACACACTTCCCACCTCCCCTGCCTGTTCTCTTCACCAGAGGCCCACCCCACGGGGCAAACCTGGTCACCCCTAGATCTGGCTCTCCCCGCCCTGGTCAACCTTTTTCTTCTCTCTTCTGGGCCTCAGCACCTTCCCAAGAGTGAGGAAAGCTGGGAAGACCCTTGGGTGGGGGTCTGGATCTGTGTCCCGTCCTGCCCCATCCTCCAGGCCTGCCCCTGGACCTCAGGCAATGGGGTGCAGCAAGTTTGGGCACCCACTTTTGTAGAAGACCACATAGGGAATTTTTTTTTTTTTTCCTGCATATCCAACCTGGATAAGGTCCCAGCTCGCAGCTGAGCTCTTCCTCTGCTTCCGTGTCTCCCAGAGCAGTCTTCTGCTGGGAGCCCACCCTGGGGCAGCCCAGCCTCTCCCCACCCACGCCTTGCTCTGCTCCCGGGAGGCCTCACTCTGCTCCTTCAAGAACTTACATGTAGTCAGAGCACATCACCCCTTCCTCAAAACTTTCCTCTGGCCTTCAAATAAGAAACTGCCTCCTAATTTTGGGCTCCCAGGCCTGATGGGATGGGCCCTGCCGGCTTTTCCTCCTCACCTCCCCCTACCCCCTCGGCCCCTCCTTCCTTCTGACCCGATCCTTGGCTACAAATCTTCCTCCCTCCTACGTGTCACTCCTTACGGCAGGGACTCTGACCTGTGAATTCTGTGGGGACGGGGGCTCTGCTGTGTCCCATGGCCTAGGATGATGTGCAGTTCCCTGGCGTGGGCCCCTCGGAATCTAGAGCATCAAGAGACACTCCAGTGTGCCCTTGGCCTGATGCCCCCTAGAGAAGGCGAGTCACGACTGATAGGAGTATGGGGCTGGGGCAGAGGGGGAGGTGGGGCGAGGGACCCCAAGGTAGGAAAACACTGCTGGGATGCCCTAATGGCCCCCTTGCTGGCTGAGTTCCCATTCACACCTGGAGACCTTGGTGTTCTGGGGAGTGAGGCACGGCTGGGACCTGAGCGTCCAGCCCAGGTAGGACCCGAGGAACCCGATGGGACCCGAGGAACCCGGAAGTGTGAGCGCAGCCCTGCCCGGACCCGCGTGTGGGCGTGCATTGGGCCGGCAGCCAGGTAGGCGGCCTGATGGCTGACACCAGGTTGAGGTATCCGGGGAGAGAGGCTACATCCAACCAATGAAATTGCCGTGTTAAAATGCCCAAACCTGGGGCCCCTGGGTGGCTCAGTGGGTTAAAGCCTCTGCCTTCGGCTCAGGTCATGATCCCAGGGTCCTGGGATCGAGCCCTGCATCGGGCTCTCTGCTCAGCGGGGAGCCTGCTTCCCCCTCTCTCTCTGCCTGCCTCTCTGCCTACTTGTGATCTCTTTCTCTCTGTCAAATAAAGAAATAAAATCTTAAAAAAAAAAAATGTCCAAACTTGGGGGGGTATCTTTTCTGTGTTCACATTTAGATTTATTATAGAAGTAAAAACCAACAACAAACTCATCATTACCAGCTGCCTTTGTGGGGAGGGGCTCTTCCCACTAGAGTGGAAATGAGACCAGGACCGTGGGCCTCACAGTCCGAGGAGGGGTGCGGGCACCCAGAAGGTCCACAGCCTGGGAGAGGCCTGGACACAGGATGGCCTCCCGCTCCTGACCTTTGCTGGGTTCCCTCCTACCTGCTCCCCTGGGTGCGGTGTCCCCTGGGTGCAGCCCAAAGCCAGGTCTAGGGGTCACCCTTGTTCTCCCTGCCCCGAACTGCTGAGGCTGCGGCCGGCCCCCATCCACAGCCACCTCTACGCCGGCTGCTCCTGTGTGCGGGGAAATCACGCGAACATGGCAGAGTACGTCTGCCATGCCTGGCCGCCCCTGCCTGGCTGGAGTACGTCTCCCTGGGGGGAGGGGAGGTGGTGATTGAGGCTGGGGTCCCAGCTCAGACCTCCCTGATCCCAGAGTCCAGACACACACTTAAGCAGCCAGGCGACGCGGGTGCTCCCTGCACCCCTTGTCCCCCCTACCCCCTCGGTGATGGGGGTAGTTGGTCGAGGGCATCTGCTGGGCTCAGTGAGACAGGCCCCTGGGTCCCCGGTACTCAGGGCCGCAGTCAGCATTTGGCTCTAGGAGGTGGGGACAGAGAGTTGTGTCACTTTACTCATCAAGCAGACGTTAGAGCAGGTTTGCGGCAGTCCAGGCTGGGCGCTTCCTGGCCTGGGGAGGGGGTCCCAGCCTCCTGGTGCTTCCCGAGCGCCCTCTTCTGGTGGCCTTGGGGGACTGCACAGCCGCCTGGGGAGAGGCCCCAGAGCCTCGGGGCTCTGCTGTCAGGGTCCCTTGCGTGGCCTGCCCAGTGGCCTGGTGATCCCATGGGAGGACGGCTGGACTCCAACCTACACAGACAGCCGGGACCGAGCTCAGAACCCATTCATTGTAACTCAAAGACTGGCATCAAATTTATTATTATCTTTTGTTAAATATTTTAGATCTTTTCGGAACACATGGTCTACAAGGCCGTGGTGGGTTTTCTTCCCAGTACGGTTTTACGTGTGCAGTTATGTGACGGGGGAGAGGGGACGGAGGGAGGGCCCTGGGGCGCCGCCCCTGCACCTGCCTCAGGAGCCTTGCTCCTCTGGGGAGAACAGCCTCTGGACTTCCACCAGCTAAACCTGAGACCAGGTCTCCTGGTCAGGTGACGTCAGAGGAGGAGGGCCACTGGGGACAGCGAGGGCTACAGTCACAGGTGCATTGGACGTATCTTAAAGGCACAGTACAAAGGGGCGGTGGGGGGCGGGGGGTGTTCTGCCGGGCCAGCCCCTCTTCGCTGCACAGCCGCCTGTCCTGCAAGCGTCTCGTGGGGGGGTGGGGGGACGTCCAGCTCCACGGTGCTAACCGAAGAAGGGTCTCTCTCCGGCCAGGGGTCAGGGTGGCTGGGCAGTGGGTGCTGGAATGGGTGGGGGGGCCTGGGCAGAACAGACGGCCCTGGGCCGCTCCCCTGGGAGGGCAGAGGCTAGACATCAGGCCCAGACCAGGGGGCAAGACACCGGCTTTCCGGGCACAGGTGACGGCTCCTCTAGGCCAGCACCAAAGACCTTCCTCAATGGGTCCCGCGGTGTTTGCTCCTCAAGGGGCCATTCACAGCTTGGAAGGTGCCTTGGGTGGCAGACCCAGGCCCCCGAGGGAAGAACCAGCCATTTCTCAAACTGGGCCGCTCGGGACCGCCCGCAGGTTCTTCCCGTTTTGGGCCAGGCAGGTGGGGCCGCAGCATCCTGGGCTACGTCAGCACCTGACTGAGGGTCAGAAGCAAGGACCCTCTAGATTCACAAAGACCTTCCCTGGGCTCCCCTCAGACTAAAGTTTTGAAAAGTACATTCTTCACAGCAGCTCAAAGAGTCTCTGAAGTTCTAATGAAAAACCATCTGTTGAATAGCTGTCAACATCCAGGGGACGGTCCACCGAGACGCTTGGCCCAGCAGAGACCACGGCCCCTGGGAGGGTAAGCTGTTTGGCCGGGCTCAGAGAGGACACTCCGCCCCCCAAGTCCACGTCGTCATTTGAGATGGAAATATGGCGCCCTCTCTCAGCCTTGGAGAGCCAAGAAAGCCATTCCCAGGGGAATGAGTGGAGCGGACAATGGGGCGGGACCTGGGGACCGCAGCTCAAGGCTGGTTCCACGTCCATCGCTGTGACTCTCGGACCCTCAGAGTCCTCCTCAGAAAATGGGGATCGTGCCCCCGCCCACCATGGTCGGAGGAGGCAATCAGGGCTGGCCCTGTGGGTCTGGGGCTGAATGGCATCTGAATCTCGAGGGAAGAAGGTCCCAGGGGATCCGCAGGGTGGCCTGGGGTGGGGGGGCAGGCGCTGTGATGGAGTCTGGGGGAGCCCTGGAGCCTGGGTCTCGCTCTTCCTAACTCGGGAGGAGGAAATATCTCCTGCCCAAGCCGAGGGAGAGGAGTTCCCAGCCCCCTGCTCGCCGCCGGGCACAGCCCCCACCCACTGTCAGACCCGGGGTCTCGGGGGCCTTGCCCGGGGCAAGGAACTCAGTAACTGTGGTCCGTGAAGAAGGGTGCGCAGGCGGCCGGGGGGCCGTGGGCCTCGTCCTGCGGCCCCCCCAGCTCCCCGTACTCGCTGTTGTAAAACACCTGCCCTCCCGGTGCTCCCCGGTCCGGCCGCCGCCGCCGCCCTTGAGAGTCAGGGTGCACCCCGGTCACGTCCACGTTCTGGCCCGGTCCTTTACAGCTGCCGAGACAGGGAAGGTGGTGGTCAGTGAGACAAGAAGAGAAGAGGGACAGGACGCTGGTCGGGGTCCGGCTGGAGTCACCAAAGACACCCCGGGAGCGCCAGCGAGCCTGGAGCCCTCGGAGACACAGACTTGACTCACATGGTGATGCGGACCGATGGGAGTGTCGGCAAACCCCGGAGCCTTCTCCGTCCCCAGCCTGGGCACGGGGGACGACGGAGAAGGCCCACTTGGCGCCCGCAAACCTGTTCCTCTCCCAGACTCGCCCATCCCGGTAAAGGCACCGACTCTGTGGCTCAGGCCCCTGGGCGTCCTCCTTGTTCTTCCCTTTCCCCGAACCCCTCCCACCCAGTCCATCCAGAAGTCTTGTCTGCACTGACTCCAGAATGCGCCGGAGCCCCTCTCTGCATGCCCAGCCCCTCTCCAGAGCAAGCGCCCACCTCCGACGCTCTGAGCTCTCCCGGCCCGGGTCTCTTCTCCCAGCCCTGCTTTAGAGATGCTTTCTGGTGGAGACCATCCTTCTCCCGATAGGTCCCCCCATGGCTCTTAGTTACTCTCAGAATGAGCACTGAGCTTCTCACCCTGGGAGAGGACCCAGCCCCTCCCCCTGCCTCCTCTCTGATGGCCCTAGGACGCTCCCTGCTTAGCTCTCACTGTTTCTGAGATTTAAAAAATATATATTTATTTATTTGAGAGAGAGAGAGAGCACCAGCGGGGAGAGAGAGAGAGAGAGAGCACCAGCGGGGAGAGAGGCAGAGAGAGAGAATCCTCAAGCAGACTCCCCACCGAGCACTGGGCTCGATCCCACGACCCCGAGATCACGACCTGAGCCGAAACCAAGAGTCCGACACTTACGGGACTGTGCCCCCCATTCTTTGAGATTTTTGAAGACCTTGCTTCATTTCTTCCGATTTTGTTTTTGCCATGCCTGGTGTTCAGCCTGACTTTTTTTTCTGTTTTTTGCTTCATAAATGACTCAGTCTTTTTGGCCTGAATTCCCAGAAGGTTTACCTTGAAAATCTAACGGTTCAATTGAGACATGCAGCCACATCTACCGTCCTGGGCAGTTTCCCCAGGCCCTCTTCTGCTGTGTCGACTCAGTTCTTCTTTTATTTGAGAGGGTCCCTTGAATTACAAGTTTAAAATATTAGTTCTGTCCCACCACCAGCATCGTCTCCCTCGGAGACTCCAAATCTTACATCTACTGGATCTTTTCCACTCAACCACTGCACTTGCCAACTTTCTTTCTGATCTTCTTTACCTTTTTATTTATTCTGGTTTTTTTTTCTTTTCTTTTCATGTCCATCTTCTGGGTCTTTCCCTGTAATGGAGCATCGATCATATCTATTGATCCTTGCTGCCCTCCCTCCTCCCCCGCACTCAGTCTTCATTTTGGAGGGGATCGTCTTTTATTTCAATTTCTTTCCTGAATGTAGCCAGTCGCCACTTGATACCTTTGCACTGTTCATTTCCATTCTGGGTGTGTGAATTTCCGACTCCTGGTGCAGCTCCTCGTTTAATTATATATTTAATTCACGTTGGGAGTATTGTATCAGCTTTTCTTTGCTTTATTTTTTTTGAGTGTTGACATGGACTGCAAAATTTTCATTCTATTTTATTCTATCTTTTTTAAGGATAGTGTATGCATTTTTTTAAAAAGATTTTATGTATCTGTCAGAGCATGAGCAGGGGAGAGAGACAGAGGGAGAAGCAGACCCCCCGCCAAGCAGGGAGCCCGATGCAGGACTCGATCCCAGGACCCTGGGATCCTGACCTGAGCGGAGGGCAGACGCTTAACTGACGGAGCCGCCCAGTCGTCCCGTGCTTATCTTTTCTGTTTGTGATTATTCGCGCTGGGGTTTCGGGGACTAGAAACATGTGGCTATTCTATGGAAGGGGCTTGGGATGTGGTGGCTTGGGAGGCTTCCTCATTTAGGCGTGCTGCTTTAGACCCACATCTTCGGTATCACCTTGAATTCCTTCAAGGGCATCCTTCTTTGCAAAGGCTCCAATCCTGTTCCTATGTTGTATGGCTACCAGGAACCGACCAGTCGCTTTGCTGGGAGTGCCGGGCCCCCTCTCGGCGGCTGCCACGCAGCCATGCCCACCTGCCACAAGCCGAGGGCTTCCAGACCTTCCTCTGCGTAGTTGGAGGAGACGCCACCCAGCAGGGTGTGGACCTGGGATCCCGCGTGGCCGCTGAAAGGGCCGGAGGATGGACCGGGAGGTGAGGAGCCCATGGGGGCAGTGCTGATTGGCGGTTTGCAGGAGACAGGAAAGGACCAGGCGGAGAGACTCCCTCCTCCTCCTCCCCCACGGAGCCATCCAAGGCACCTTCTGTCCTCGCACCTGTTTGGAGAACGTTCCACATGCCAAGGGAATGCAGGTGCACCTCTCGATGGCTGGTCTGGATGCGTTGCCAAGGGAATCCGTGTGGACAAGAGGGCTTCACGTCGCTGCTATTGCGAGGTACACTTTCGGCAATAAACGGTTCCCTTGGGTATGGATCTGTCTTCTGGATTCTTGCTTC
>CM052895.1:2420894-2442057 GCA_028534135.1 Potos flavus | reverse complement strand
GTTCTGGGGTGCACAGGCCCGCCTGCCCCACTTACCACAGAGGCCTTGTAGGTCGTCGGGGTCATGGGAAATTCTTCGAACGTCTTCATCCTGGAGGAGCCCTGCGTCTGAGTCCCTCTGGCCAGGCACCCCGGAAAGGACACACAGTTGTAGTATCTGTGGGGAGAAAACAGTGCTGAAGAAATGCGCCCAGAAAGCTCTCCCTACCTCTCCTGCTGCCCCCTCTTCTCCCAGAAGGGCCCCAGGCCGGGCTGTGAGTATGGGGCCTGGATCCGAGTGCTGGTCTGAGTTCCTTCCGGGGGGAGGCCCCCCCGCCCCCCGTGCTGAGCTGTCTCTTCTCCTGTGCAAGAGAACACCTCCTGGGAAGGGCATGGGAGGTGAGTGGAGCGCACCCAGCCTGGGTGTGGCACGGGGGCTGGTGAGATAGGGGGGACCCCTCTGTGCCAGCCGCCCCCTGGCCTGTGTGTGTGCATCTGTGTGTGCCCTGGGCTGGCTGGCGGAAGGAGCCGGTGGGCACTAGCTAGCTGGCCGTTCCTGTCCCCCAGTCCCGGCCCTGCCCCCTCCACTGGGGCACATGGGAGGCAGGTCTCGGAGTCCTTCTCTCGGCAACCCCAGTGGGAACGTGAGCGGCCTTCCTGGAGTGTAGACAGCCGTGGGCAAGAGATCTCAGGTCCAGAACTCTGGGAACTCAGGCTACATTCTAAATCCTGAATGCGGGTGAGTGGCCGGCCTGCCCCGCTCCCGGGATCCCACATTTCAAACTGGGGGGAGGGGCTTTCGGGGGCCAGGGGAGGCTGCAGGGCAGAGAGAAGGTCTGAGGGGGCGTGGAGGAAAGCAGAGTTGCAGACTACATGGCCTTGGAGGGGGGCCCAAGCCTTGCGAGGCCCCCTAGGGAGCCCCAGAGCCCAGTACTGTCCTTTAAAATCACGGTGCTCTTTCCGTTGGGGTACAGAGGTCTCTCAAGTCCTTGTAGTTTGCTGTTCCTCGATGACTGGCGGAAATAAACTATGCCACATCCAACCTGCTTTCTCCCTGCCCCGAGGGGGCCCAGGACCCCGGCGAGGGCGGCTGACCTGGCGGCCAGGCTGTGCCGGTGCAGGCTTGGTGGGCTGTCCTCGGTGTCGGCCTCAGCCACGTGCAGGGCCGTGGTGGACGCTTGCAAGAAGCTGCCCTCCTCCAAGCTCTGAGGGCCACAGGGGGCCATGCAGTCCTCCTCCTCCTGGCAGGAATGGCAGAGGTCACGGGGGTCAGAGACCGTCGTGCCCCTGCGGCCCCCACCCCTGCACTCAGGACTGCCGGAGGGTGGGGGCTCCTGACTGGGGAAGTCCTGTGTTCCAAGGTGCTCTGGGGATTCAATGAGCCTGCCCGGCAAATTCTCTTATAAGGAGGAGGGCACAGCAGGGGCCATCCCAATTCAGGGTCGTCCCCCCTTTGGGGGCAGACTTGGACTCCAAATGCTGTGTAGCCCCTGCACTCCTCCAGCTCCCAGAGCACCAGGGCAGCTCTGAGCTGGCTTTGCTCCCTGCACCCCCGGGTACCCCAGGGGAGGGAGACAGAAGTCGAGGGTGGGAAGGGCGGGGACTGGGGGCGGGGCTGCAGGAAGCAGACGTGCAAAGAGGGAGGTGGAGGAACACATCAGCCTTCTGCCGGGGACAGGGGCTCCTTGCAAACCCCACCCCCACCCCCTCAATGACCAGCCTGGGGCTCCTCATGGCCAAACACGGGCCCTGGCCAGCTACTCGAGGGCCCTGGGGCTGGGGGCCAGAGGTTGCTGCAGCTGGACGGGGCGGGCAAAGGACTTACCTGTCGGCCCCCGCCCTGCAGCAGGTCCCCCAGGATCTCCACCAGGTCTGAGAACGCAGGCCTCTCTTTGGGGTCCCCTGACCAGCAGCTTAGCATGACGGTTCGTCTGCGAGTAGAGCTGGCTGCTAGCCTGTGGTCTGAGCACGCCTGCACCCTGCAGCAGCAGACCCCAGCTCCTCTGCCTAACCCCGGTCCCCCGCGCCCCCCACCTCCGCCCACCCAGTCTCTTCCCCCGGGGGGCAGGGTAGAGGACAGCTGTCAATGGACCAGTGGGTGGGTCAGGGGTGGAGTAAGAAACTCCACCTGCAGGTCTCTACCCGAACCCTGTGCCTGCACCCCCTCCCCACTCCTGCCGCCTGCCTGCGTACAAGACCCCCCACCCATGGCAAACTTCCCCTCCGACCCCCTACCACCCGTAGAGCCAGCAGGGAAACTCACATGGCAGGAGTGGCCAACTCTGGGGCTCGCATCCGTGTGCCCTCTTTTAGCCGCTGGCAGAACTCCTCGTTGATCTGCACCCCTGGGTAGGGGGAGGCCCCTGAACAGGAAGAGGTAGGGGTGGATGGGGAGAAGGCACTTGCTGCTCAGCCCAGCTCCCCAAACTGCCTCTCTCCTGCCCCCCTGTGGCAGGGGGTTGGTCCTGCTGCTCCCAGCACAGGTGGGGGGCCGGCCAAGGCACTTCTGTCCCCCAATGATAGTTCTTCATTTGGTTAAAAGGGCCCCTGAGGGCAAGCCACACAGGAACAGGGCTATCCTCCTAGGACAAGTCACACTGCTTTCTCCCTTGCTCCAAGCCCTGAGTGGCTCCCCGGGGACTCAGAGTCCAGATCCTCACTCGGCCAGCTCGCAGGGGCTGCAGGGACCTCCCCATCCCCCCCTTGCTGCAGCTCCCGACACCCTCTGTCCACACCTGGCCCACCTCCAACGCGTGGGGACCCGGAGCCTGGCTGTCCCCTCACGCTGGCCTGCTGTCTTCCCCGGCCCGTCCACCCTACCTGAGCTCCTTCATTGGCTAGGCGCTCCCTTCCAGCTCACCCACAGCCCTGTCCTCCCTGTGCTCTCCAGGCCCTTGCATTTGTACTGATAGCATTCATCGTGGTGGCTCTTTGGTGCTTTAATTTCTCTGCTCCCTGCCCAGCTCCGCCCTAGCGTGGGGGCTTTATCCTGGTCCTGGTGGGGCCCGGAGGCCTACGTGGAGCTCTCATAAGTAGGTACACCTGTGCGTGAGCATCTAGTCTCCTCCGGGATGCTCCCCAGCCCTTGAAGGCAGGAGCAGCCTCCCCAGTGACAGGCTGAGGAGGGGGCTCATCCAGGGAGGTGAAGATCTGGGGGGCACATGGTGGTCCTGGGGACTGCCCCATAAACACAGGCTGGGCCCTGTCCCCTGTCCGAGGCTGGAGCCCACCACTCTACAGAGGTGGCTTCGGGGGAGCGGGGGACCCATTCTGGAGGCAGAGGGGAGAGGTGGAGGGCTCTTGGACCACTTGCCGTAGAAAGACCGCTTGCTGCAGGTGCAACAGCTCTGGGCCCCCAACTCCCTGCTCCACAAGCCTGGCACTACGACCCTGAGCCTGGGATCCCGCCTCTCCCCTCCCCCACCGCCTGCCCTGCACTTACCCAGAGAGAAGATCTCCCAGAGCAGCACCCCAAAGGACCATACATCACTCTGCGTGGTGTACACCTTGTCGAAGATGCTCTCGGGGGCCATCCACTTCAGGGGCAGCCGAGCCTGGGGCAGGCAGAAGGAGGCATGTCTCCACGGAGGGAGGGACGAGAGGAAGAAGGCCAGACACGCGGGCAGCCACCCCCCACCCCCAGCCTGTCCAGAACCCTGGAGCCAAACCCCAAGAAAAGCCTGGGGCCATATCCGCCCCTTGTGCGTTCAGAAGACTCTCACATTCTGCCCCCACCGTGTAGGTGCCTCGTGTCTTCCCTGAGGGCTTCTGTCTCGCTGCTGTTCTCTTGGATCTGTCTGGGCCCCTTTCTTCCCCCGTGTGCTCTTGTGGGGGGGTGGCACTTGGAACCCCTCCTCCTCCAGACTCCAGACCCAGCCTCTGGAGGAATTGGGACCCCACACTCCCTCACCGTCCCCACCTCAGCTGCTCTCTTGGTCCCCATGCTAGAAGGCGGGCATCACTCCTGACTGCTTGTCCTGGGGCTCGTGACATGCCTTCCCCATCGTCTGTCTCTCTGCCTCTTGGGCCCTCTACTTGGGAGCCCTGAGGGCCCCTGGCCTCTGCCTTCCCCAACCCCAGCACACCCCCTCGTCCTTCCTTGAAGCCTGCAGAGGGGGCTTCTGGAAGGCGCACCTGACTCTCCCGTCCACCTTCCTCCACTTACCTGTGAGTTAGAAAGAAAGGCTAGGCTGGCAGGGTGACCCACCACATCCTAGACCCCTCCTGCCCACTGCCCACCTCTCCAAGCCTCTTCCTTCCTCCTCCGGGGCACAAACCCCCAATTAGCTTTGTGCGCTCATTCAAGTGCCTGCCTGACCACCTCCGAGCACCCTGCTCCCAGCACCCCCATGCTTTTCTGTGACTGCCCCGTGAGGGGTCCGCCCCTGATGCCCAGCCCCTGCAGGATAGGCACGTGGGGTCAGTCAGCGTCCGGCTCACGGACAAAGCTCCAGCTGAAACACCAGGGTCCCTGTTCATCGGCTCCTGTCCCTACTCCCCCTGCTCCATGCGCCCCGGCGGGGCCACTTAGGTCCCTGTAGGTGTGGGCTCTCTGACCTTCCACGGAGATGGCTCTTGGATGGGAGGTCCGTGCCCCCATCCCGGCCCTCCCTCCGTGGCCTGCACTCACACTGCCCTTGCGCACGTAGTCGGGGTCTTTGTAGATGTCCCGGGCCAGGCCAAAGTCACAGATCTTCACCACGTCGCTTTCTGACAGCAAGATGTTCCGAGCGGCCAGGTCTCTGTGGATGCACTGGGGGGACGGGGTGGTGGTAGTGTGAGGGGGTGGTCAGCACGGGTCCCCGGGGCCCTCCCATGCCTGAGCTGTGCTCTTTCATGGAGAGATTTCTATGCTCCCCCAGGACTCCCCGTGGAGAGGGGCTCATGGAACCATGGGGACAGCAGAGGAGGCCATGGGAGGGGACAGATACATTCCCCTCTCTGCCACTGACTAGCTAGAGATCTCAGGGAATCACTTCCACACTCTGGGCTCGGTTTCCTCCTCTGCAAAGTGGGAGAAACACGCACTGACCACAGCATCGCTGGGGGGCGAGCTAGGACAGGGCCTGCCTTTGGTATGCTGGTGGTCCGCACCCCTCTCCCTTCTGAGGGGCCTGCTGGGGCAGTCACCTTGCGGGAGGCCAGGAACTCCATCCCTCGGGCCACCTGGAAGCTGTAGCAGATGAGGTCCTCCATGGTCAGTGGGCTCAGCCACAGGTCCTGGGCTGCACAAAGGAGCAAGGCAAGCTCAGCGGAGGTGGGGGGGGGGGGAGGCTCTTCCATGGCTCCCATCTTCTACCCTTCCCCAAAGGGAGCATTTGTTCACCGCCCCTGGCGCACCCCTCCTGGTCAGGCCCCTGAAGCCCTTTGGAGCTAGCTAACAAGCCTGTGGGCCCCCTCTCCCGCCCCTCAGCATCCCATCTCTCTGCAACACCCACTAACCACGCCCAGTGCCGGGAATCTTGTTGCGTCATCGGACCTTTGCACCTGTTACTTCCGCCTGTCCGCTCCCACCCTTGTCTGAAAGGCAAATGCCTAGATAGCCAGTGATGCCCAATCCAATGTCAAACGCCTCCGTGGAAACTGTCCCTGTGGTGTCCTCCCTTCCAGAGGAAAAGCCCATTACAGGCTCTCCCAGGTAAGCCCCTCCAGGAGGGCCCGAGGCCAGCTTCTCCCACAGTCCCCTGATCATGAGGCATCCTCATATCAGCCAGACCTCTTTGGGCAAGGGGAAGCCAGGCTCTTCTTACCTTCTTGGACCGGAGGGGCTCGCCCAGCCCCGCCCTTGCCCATCAGGAGCCGGGAGAGGAGGGCCCTCTCGCTGCTTCCTGGCCTCCTCCGGTCAGCTTTGGCGCCTTCCACCATGGCTCGAAAGCGCCTTCGCTGCTCAGGGGACTTCTCCTGCGAAGGCACAAAGTGGGTGTGAGGGGGACTCCGCCACCCACAGTACAGCCCCCCGCCCAGCCCACCTTGGCGTACTGCGGCCTCCCGGCAGAGCTCGGGCCAATAGCAGGGCCCCCACTTACCGCGTAGGGGCTGAAGGCCTCCCGCTTGGCACGCAAGAAGTTGGAGAGATTGCCATACTTGCAGAACTCCACGATCACCATGAGGGGGCCTAGGGCAGGGCGAGAGCCAGGTGCTTGGTGACGGAGGCTAGGGGGAGGGCAAGCACCGCAGCAACGCCCCGCCCCCTGCCCCGCCGCGGCCCCGCCCACACTAAGCCCAACAGGCCCCTCCCACTAGGGAGCCAGGGGCGGTGAGCTCCGTACCATTGGGCTTGGTGCACGCCCCCAGGAGGTTGACTACGTTGAGGTGGTTACCAATGTGGATTAGGATCTTGAGCTCCGACATCAAGGCTCGATGCTCGCTAGCTGTGGCGCCCTCTGGAGGGGACACGGGGCCTTCGCGTGGGGCTGGGCCCGCCGCCCGCCGCCCACAAGTTCCTGCGTGTCCCTTTTCCCCGCCACTGGCTTCGCTAAGGCGCAGCTAGAGCTCCTGCCCGTGGGGACGTAGGGTCCCCACCTCGTCCTGCTCGCCTCTTTGAGGCTGGGGTTTCAGGTGGGATTGGGAAGAATTCCCAGGACTGAGCCCAGGGTCTCTATGAAGAACCCTGGGTGGAGACTCCGGCTCTGAACGTCAGTTTCCCCTCCCGAAGCGCAGCCCCGCCAGCCCACCCAGAGTCGCTGCCCCCTCCAGTCCCACCGCCCCCTCCACCCGCCGACCCCACACCTTTCAGCATTTTCACAGCCACAGTGTCGCAGCTGCTGCCCTTGTGGATCCCAAAAGCCGAGGCTTCCACCACCTTCCCGAAGGCCCCATGGCCGAGGACTCTGCCTGTGGGGTTAGGGAGCCGGGTCCAGGTGAGCCGTATAAGGGCGAGGGTGAAGAGGTACGGGCAGCAGGGGCAACCCGCGCGGAGGGCCAGGAAGGAAGGGCCCGGAGGGGAGGAAACTCTCTGCCAAACAGGAAGAGCGCGGAGAGCGGGAGCGGGGAGAGAGGGAGAGGAGAAGCAGACAGGAAGGCCTGCATCCTCTCCCAGCAGGTGTGATGGGCCCGCCCTGCTCCGAACAGCAGGAAGTGACCCCGGGGGGCCTGAGAACTGGAGCCCTGGCTCTAGTTCTTGGGATGCACGCCCAGATGGGCAGGGCAGGCCAGGTGGGGGCCGAGGCCTGACTTTCTGGCCTGAGGATGGAGGGATTTCAGCCCTTCAGAGGGAGGCGGTCTCTGCGGGCGGGGCGGGGTGGGCGGGGCGGGCTGGGTGTGGCCTCACCGAGGTGCAGCCGCTCCCGGGGGAACTCCCACTGGCTGGCGTCATAGGACAGGTATTCACACTGCTCCTCCAGAG
Source organism: Potos flavus (assembly GCA_028534135.1). NCBI lineage: Eukaryota > Metazoa > Chordata > Mammalia > Carnivora > Procyonidae > Potos > Potos flavus. The sequence goes on along the minus strand of CM052895.1, from coordinate 2,434,734 downwards.
GGACCTCCCCGGGGTCCATGATGATGGACAGGTAGCCCGTCTTGATGTCTGCGTGGGCTGGCTGGGGTGGGGTGGGGACGACTAATTGATGGGGCCATCCCGCGGCCTTGGGTACACGTTCCCCCAGGACAGATGGGACCTCGTTTGGGACTCTCAGGCAAGGAGGGGACGGACAGACTGACCACCTCTGGTTGTGTAAGAGCCCAGCATGGAGGGGTCAGAGAGACTTCCCAAGTGAGGTTTCCAGGTGAGCCAGGGCGTACAGAGACCCCACAAGGAGCGGTGGAGAGGCTCAGCTGGGGGAGGAGCGCTCACCCTCCTCATGTTACAGAAGATGAGGAGGAGGAGGACCCAGAAGAAGACAGCGATGACCCCGGTGCCGACGAGGATCACGATCTCCATGCTGCCTTTATCCTCGGAGCCTGAGTGGGCAGAAAGGGGCGAGCCTGTGTGTGTGTGTGTGTGTGTTAGGGGGAAGAGGGCGCACCCCGCGAGAAGCTCCCCTTCTGGTGGGCACGACTTGGGGGAGGTGGCTAGCGAAGGCGCCAAGTGCGGGGGCGTGGGGTGGGGGAAGGGCAGGTGGGTGGAAGGGCGCCCGGGGGGAGGCAGGACCTTCCACCGCCACGCTGGCAGAGGAGTTGACGCAGCCCTTGGCGTTGCACACGCTGCACAGGTAGCGGCCCGCGTCCTCCTCACGCACGCGCTGTATGCTCAGCTTCTGGTTCGAGTCCGCCAGGTCGATTCCTGCAGGGGATGGCGTGTTGCTTAGAGTTCAGATGGGTCTGGGGCCTTGACGGGGCCAGCCTCTGCACCCCGCCCTTCGCCCGGGTCCACCACCCTACCAGACTCTTCCTCCAGCAGCCTCTCATCTTTGTACCACAAGATGCTGGGCACGTGCGCCCCGGCCACCGGGCACCGCATCTCCAGGGAGTCGCTCACGTTCACCAGGAGGTCGGTCAAGTTCTGCGTGAGCCGAGGGGCTTCCAGGGCTGGGGGTGGCGGTGGACAGGGAGCTAAGTGGAGTTGCAGAAAGCAGGAGGGCATGCCAGGAAGGGGCCCCCCAGGGCTGGGAGCAGACAGGGGGGAGGGATTGCGCCAAGCTCTAGGAAGGATGGGGTTTGAGTGCAGGGTCGGGAGAGCTGGGGGGGCGGCTGGGGGGGGGGGGCCCTCCTGCAGGTTCAGGCTCCTGGAGTGGCAGCCCAGGCGCGCTCTGGGAAGGGAGAAAGGTTCCTCGGGAAGCGCCGCCAGCCCTCCCCTGCAGCCCTGCCCGCCTCACCCTGCACTGACAGGTACTTCTTGTGGCAGTGCTTGTCGTGGCTGCGGCGGTCCTGCACCTCGCACACGTAGTCGCCCTCGTGCTCTGGCGCCACGCTGGGGATGGTCAGGGTGAGCGTGGCGTGGCGCGCGCCTGGCTCCGCCTCCTCCAGGTGGGCGGCCAGAGGCGTAGCGAAGAGGTGCACGTTCTTGCAGTCAAGCAGCAGCGGGTTCCCGTGTGCGTCGTGCAGCGTGGACAGGTTGAGGCGGTACCAGCGCATCTGCTCGTAGGTGTAGTTGTCCGCCCGGCAGCTCAGGCGTACGTCCTGGCCCTCCAGGGGCTCCTCCGATGGCTCGGATTTTATGCTGAAGCCATCGGGGATGTCTGGGGGTGGGGTGGGGGAGGATTCGGCTCTGTGACACTGCCTGCCGTGGGGTTTGCTCTCCCATGCTCAACTGCCTCTGGACTCACTCTGCTCTCAACCAAGAGCCACGTGTACCTGAGCTGGGTACTCCTCCCCCCCCCCCAAGCGAACCCTCTTCACCTCTCTTCCCCCCAACACTGACCAATGGGACCAGCTCCCTGCAGTCAGCCCCATTGACTCCTCCTGCCTCACCTTCTTCTAGTCCTCTACTGGACAAGCCCCAACCCACTGCTGCCCCCATCTCCTCCCAGGAGCCCAGACCATCAGTGCGGTCCTTGTCAGCACATTTGGTGCAGTCCTGTCCCAGCTTCCCTTGCTGCTGACCACACTCCACCACTGTCCTCTCCCAGACATAGTCTCATCCTTCCATTAGCTTGTGGCAATGCCTAGCTCCTGATCTCCTTTTGATCTGTCTGGCCACAGTCCCTGTCCGGCTCCTGTGGGCTCCTGTGGGCTCCTCCCCCACCCCCCCACCCCCGCTCCCTCCCACAGTGTTCTCTCTGGCCCCATGTCTCCTCGGAGTGCCCTCATCTATGCTCCTGGGCCCAGTGACTGCCCTTTAATGGGCTTCTTAGCTTTCCTGGGGTCACTACCTAACACACTGAACATCGGAGGAAGCTATGGGCCTTTTCCCCAGGAAAAGTGTACCTGATCATCAGCTGCTATTTTGGGAAGGGGGTGGGAGGGAGATGGAACCACAGGGAGTGGAAGGGTACCAGTGGGGAGGCACCTCCAGGGCTGGGGGCAGAGGGTGCCCCTCCATCCCAGCACACCAGCACCCTGGTCCATATGCTGATGACCTCCAAAGCTATCCCTCCCTCCCAGACCCTGGGGCCCATCGCCCCACATCATTGGAAACTCAATGGGCCTAACCTGGCCTCACGGTCCTCTCCCAGGCCTTCTCTCCAGCCTCCTGCGCCCACCGGTTCCAGACCTCCACCCGGACCCCCCTAGGTCACTCACTGGTCACGTAGAAGTAGATAAGCCGCTCGTCCTGGCCCACTTTGTTGAAGACCACACACTTGTACATGGCGGACACGTTGGCGTTCTGGATCACCAGCTTGCTCACCGTCTACGCAGAGCACGAGCACAGGGCTCCATTTCCTGCCCAAGCTCCTCCCACCCCGACCGTCCTCCCTTGCTGCAGGGAGGAGTGGGGCTCACTGAGGCCCCGAGCCGAGATGACCAAAGCTTAGAGACGGGACCAGGGACGGTGAGGTGGGGTGCAGAGGGGGAAGCCCTTGCACAGCCGAGGGGGCTCTCCGGAAACGTCAAGGGCATGGCTAGGGACAACGGGCATCAGCTGTGGCTGAGGTCAGAGGGCAAGGTCAGGCAGGGTTAGCGAGGCCTCTGGGTGTGGACGGGCTCAGGCTGTGGCCATGTGGAGCAGGGGACAGGCCCAATCTAGCGACGGGGCGGTCTGAGCCAGGGCTAGGATTCGGGGTTTGGAGCAAGGCTGGTCATTCACCCCAGGGCTCACGGCCCTTCTCTCGGGGTCCTGGGTGGTGGCCAGGGAAGGGAATGGGTCCCAGGTGTCCTGAAGGACTCTCGCCTGGGGAGTAGGATGCTTGGAGGCAGGGGGGAGGAGAGAGGGCCATAGGCCCTGCCTACCATCCAAACAACTCCCCCCCACCCCATTCCAAGCTGGGCACTTCCTGGCCAGGCCTGGAACAGGAAGAGGCTCTGGAGGTGTGTAGGAAAACAGGAAGTGACTGTAGGAAGTGGGTGCCTTTGTTCAGTCCCCTCCCCCGCCTGGCCTCTTCTAGGCATTGCCCCCAGGCTGGGCCCAGCCTTCGGAGGGGACCTGGCTGGCCCCAGGCCTGATCCTCTCAGCCCTGGGGCCTGTAGATGGTTGGGACCCGGGGCCTGGCCAGGCTCTCTTCAATCTAAGCTTCCCAGTCTGGGAAGCGGCTGGAGGTCCACCGCTCCCCGTCCACATGCAGGAAGGGGAGCTGAGGCCCAGGACACTGCAGAAAGACCACCACTCTCAGAGCTCTGCAGGCCTGGTAGAGAAGGAGAAGGCCAGGAGAGCGCCCTTCCCTGCCTCCTCTCTGTTTCCCCGTCAGGGGCACGGCTGGCGCGTACCTTATTCTTCCCCTCCACAAACTCGGTCCAAGTGTCCAGGCTCTCGATGGGGTTCACGGCATCCTGCGTGGTCACCTCTCTCCAGTCCCGACACTGCGGCATGTGGTCCCTCTGCTGCCGCCGGCTGCTGGGAACAGCGTGTCGGGTGAGGGCCACCGGACACAGCCTTCCCCAGTAGGCGGGAGCTCACACCTGTGGCTGCGCGCTTCCCCTCCGGACTCGAATGTGCCCCTTCCCGCAAAGTCCACCTAGATCTCCCAGGGGCAGCGGAGTCACCACTCCTGTTCCAGGAAGCCCTCTCTCTCCTCCTTCCAGAGCTGCAGCCCCTTCCTGAGCTGGGTGTGACCCCCACGCCTTTGGTCTCTTTTTGGGACATGGGTCCGGGGTCTCCAGGGAGGCTCTTGTCTGCCCCCAGCAGAGCAGAGCAGGACCCCAGGGTTCTGTCAGTTGGCCCAGACCATGAAGGTAGAGCACAGAGGGAAGCCAGTTTGGAAGTGCCTGGTGGTCTAGAAGAATCTATGAGCCTTGGGTGCAAGAGGCCAGCCCTACAGAGTCTCTTCCTCTTCTGTGCTGGGGCTACGGCCCATCTCCGGGTGCAGCCGTCTGTCTCCTCCTTGGGTTCCCAGCATCCATCCTTGCCCAGCCTGTGCCCCTCTACCCTGCCCACAAAGATCTCTAGCTGAACAGCAAATGTGATCCCCCCCAATCTCCCCCACCTCAGTGCCCTTCACTGCTCCCTAGTGCCCTCCAGACCTCTGGCCACCTCGGCACCCTCCTCTCCCATCTCCTGCTTGGCCGAGCTGTCCCTGCTCGGAGAGAGTCCTGGGCCTGTCTTGGTGGCGCCCAGCTCAGCACAGGGGAGCATGGCCCAGCAGGCCCAGCAGTGGGGCAGGCTCTGCTGCTTACAGCCGTGAGCTTGGGAAAGGCAGGTCCCCTCTCCGACCCTCCCTCCGTTGCCTCCTCTATGAGTCATCATCGTGAACAGGGCTCGGGAAGAGCTAACTGGGCATGGGTCTCATGTCACGGGGCTCAGTACAAGGCTCATAAAACTACTAAGGTCTGCCCACTTGGAGCCCCGTTCCCATGGTTTCCCTGGATGATGCAAGTATGTGTCCTGGGAGCTTTACTTTCAAGGGGGGGAGGCGCACCAACCCCAGTGTCCAGCCCGGCCCGACTCCTGCTAGGGGGAGGTGAGGCGAGGGGAGGTCAGGGATGGGCTCCCGTTGAATTGCCGTAGGGTTGGAGCTTAGAGCAGGTCTCAGGGGAGGGGTGGGGGCAGGGAGTTGGGGGTCAAGGCCAAGGTTGGGGATGGGGCCGGGAAGCGGGGAAGGAACGGACTGGAGCCACTCACAGGCTGCGCTGGGCGAAGGCCTTGCAGGGAGTCCACGGCCGCCAGTGCCACTGGACGCTGAGAGGAGGGGGGACCCCATAGGCAGTGCAGGTGAGGGCTTGGCGACTGTGGCGGGAGTAGGTGCTGGGGGAGGAGGCCTCCTTCTCGTGGATGTGGGGCGGCACTGGGGGCACAGGCAGACAGCGGGTCAGCAGGCCCCTGAACCCCCCCTGGTGTCCCCGCTCCTGGCCCGTCCCCGCCCCCGTACCGTTCACCACCAGCTCCAGGCTGATGTTGCGCCTCAGGCCGGCAGCGGAGTTCCACAAGGCCAGGGTGTAGGTGCCTGCGCTGGCCTCCGTCACCTCCTTGAGCACCAGGGCGTGCGGACTCTGGCGCCCGGACACCGACTTTCTGTCCTTGTACCTGACCCAGGAAGGGAGTTCAGGGGACTGCATGGACCCCGCTCCTGGCCCGTCCTGGCCCGCCTTCCCCGCCACCACACCCAGGCCCCAGCAAGGGCAGCAAGCGTGCTGTCAGGGGAGGCAGGAGGAGGCTGGTGAGAGTCCCCATGGGCCCGGCTCCAGCAAGAGACACCTCCTGCACCAGACCAGGTGGGGGTTGGGGCTGGGGCAGTTGGCTCCGGACTGGAGAGCTATGGGGATGGGCTGGTCTGCAGGCCTGCCCTGGTCTCACGGCACTTCCGGGCTCGGGACTGGCTATCGCGCCCGGTGCGCCCCGTCTCTCACCATGGTGTGTGCTGGGGAGGATTGGAGGTGTGGTCCCCTAGAAGCACAGCCCAGACCCTTACCCCATGGGTTGGGCGGGGGGGCTGCCTCACTGTCTGAGCCTAGCTCTGCCCTTCCTGGAGCTTTTCAGATACGGGAACTTCTTGCTGTCCTCACACTGCCACCTGGGGCCTGGGCACTCGCTGTCCCCACCTCGCTTGGATGCCCAGTCCTCTAGACACCTGGAGGGCTCCCTCTCTCCTATAGGGAGAGCAACGTTAGAGCAAGGTTTCCCTAAGCGCCCTCGGAACCAGCTCCTGCCCTCCGCCCTGCTTCTACCTGCCTACGCATGAGCACTCTGGTTTTCACACATGTGTCTATTGACGGTCGGTCTCCCCCACGGAGAGGCGCAGAGACCATCCCTGCACTGCCATTCCCTACACGGAGAGCAGTACACCAGTGCTCAGTGCGTGTTCATGTGCAAACAAATGCACGTGCAAATACATGGATGCCTTACACCCCAAGGGGTGGCTCCTGCCCAGGCCTGAGCTGGGAGGTGCAGGGCAGCCATTCTGCAACCCGGGCTCTGCCTGCAAATGGTCCTTCCTCAGGCAGCTGCCTTCCCCAGCATTCAGCCGGGGAGCCGCGGGAGAGGCACACCCTTGGTCAGAGACCAACAGTGAGGGGGATGTGAGGGAGAGACCTGACTCATCCGGGGTCCCTCCCAGGGCAGGGCAGAGCAGACCTGAGGCCCTGGGGTCTGCCAGGCTCTGGTGCAGACTCCTGAGTCTGCCACCTGCCGCGTCAGTGAGCCCACACCAACCCCTTCACGGCCCCAAGCCCCCAGGGTCCTCATCTGAAGACTGGGGAAACAACGAACTTTCTCGCCGGGGTTGTGAGGTTTAACTGAGCATTTAGTGTGAGCCCTGTGCCGGCCGCGAGCTTTAGGAGCAGAGGACCAGCCTGGCTAGTTGTCCACTAGCTCTCCAATCATACACATGCTTGACTCGAAGAGAGCCCTGTGGGGCTGTGGTGGCTGCTAGTCCCTGGGGCCGGTGTCTCAGTGGACAGTGGGCCCGGCCAAGCGCTTCTTGGAGGCAGGTGTTGGCCGAGCCAGAGGAGAAAAGCCAGAGGCAGTGGGAATGGTGAGAGCGAGCCAGCTGCTCGAGCATCAGGCCTGGGCTAGACCCCGGATGCAGCAGAGCTGGGCCCCCCTCCCAGAGCAGCGCGAGTCCTGCTGGCCTTGGAGGGCAGGGGACAAGAGCCCCGGGTCTCCAGGAGGCCGACATGTGAGGGAGGCTCCAGGCTGCCCCCTGCCCCCCCAAATGCTGGTCCTATACCAGGTACAATGGACCCCAAAGCCTGTGGGCCTCAGAGGGAGGGTTATTCCAGGCCCAGGCCCAGGGCATCCTGAGGGCCTCCCAGGAGGCAAGCCAGCACAGTGAGATCCCAGCTGAGAATGTCTGGGGCCTCTGCTCACTCAGCCCCAGGCTTTCCGAAAAGGTCATCCTGCCTGGAGGGACGTGCCCCAGGCTGGGAAGGGCAGGGCTCCTCCGGCCATCGGGGAAAGGACGAGGCAGAGCCCTCACAGGGGGCTCAGTGCTCAGGTCGGAAAGCCCCGTCCCCTCCCCCGCCTCTGTTTCCTCCTCTGCACCATGGGGGTCAGGCTAGAGTGTGACCTCCCAGCGCTGGGCCACGTGGACAGCTCCGATGACCCAAGGGTGTGTGTGGGGGGCTGCTATGCCAACCCGAGCTCTTAGAGAGCTCTCGGGGAGCACCTAGCAGAGGTGGAGCCACCGCGAGGGGACCCTCTTCACTGGCCCTTGATACACCCTGTAGGGGAAGTCTTACTGTCAGGTCACAGGCCAGAGCTGGGGCCCTAGAGCCTGTGGGCCTCCTGGAAACTCTTGCTTCCTGCCACACAGCTCAGGCCTGTCCCAGAGCCTGGCTCTACAACACTTTGTGGACCCCTGTGGCATCTCTGCACTTCTGGGTTAGAGGGTCCTGGGGGAGGTGGGGGGCAGCAACATGTTCAGAGGGAGGCCTGAGGAACCCAAAGCCACTGCTGCAGGGCGGGCCTCCCGCTGGCGGAGGCCTCGGAGATACTGAGCAGGTGCAGGGATGGGTTAGAGGAAGCCCCGCGCGGGGCCCAGCACAGCCACCCACGACGGCAGCTTGCACGGTTTTGTAGCAAGATGACTTTCCCTCTGGCTTAAATATTGTATCAGCTGCCCGTTCCTTAGAGTGTCCTCAGGGGTCTTGGGGCACAGACGGAGGCTGCCCTTCCCGCCCTGTGGTCTGTTCTCGTGCTAGGCCTGGGGGGTCTCGAGAAAGGGGCAGGGGCCAGGGCTGGTACCATTGGAACTCCGGCGGGGGGTATGCCGCTAGCTTCACGGGCAGCTTCACCAGCTCGTCTCCTGCCGTGGCCTCCAGGACCGGACCCTTGAGCCACTCGACGCTGATGAAGGGCTTCTCTGCCAGATGGGAGGCATCCGTGTAAAGCCGGGGCCTGGAGTCACTTGACCTACCCCTGCCAGCCACGGTCCGGCACCCCCAGCGGCCAGACGCTTTGCAGACTGGGCTCGCCCTGCCCTCCGGGGGGCCAATCACTGCCGTCCTTTCCCTCTGGCTCAACTCCACCCTGCTCAGGTGCGCCGTGCCCTGTGACCCCCGCCCACACTGTGCAGGGACCCTTGCTCCCCGGGGCCTGATGACTGACGCCCGGCCCGGCCCCAGGCCGTACCGTGCACAATAACCTCAGTGCTCTCCCGGAATCGCTGGATGCCGTTGTTGGCCTCGCACACGTATGGGCCCAGGTCGTGCTGGCTGACGTTGTGGATGGTCAGGATGCTGGAGAGCTCTGTGTGAGTCTGCTGGGAGCGCCGCTCCGGCACCCACTTACCCCGCTCTGCCTACCCACGCCCAGGGGAAGCCCAGGGTCAGAGCAGGTGGGCTCTGGCAGAACTGAGCGCCAAGGGCACATACCCCAGCCCAGCCGTGGCTCTGGAAGCCTTGGACCCGGGCCCAGAATGTTCCTTGGGGTAGCCCCTTTCATCAGACGGGGGGCTCCTTGGGCAGGTCTGGGTCCACACCTCTTCTATTCAGAGGCCGGTGTGCACCAGGCGGGGGGTGGGTGGGTGTGGGCAGTGAGGGGGACTCCTGGGGACAGTGTGGGCATAGGGCAGGTGTCGGCAGGGATGGGGCCTCTGGGGGGGTGGTTCCAGTGTGGCCCTGCCGGGGCTGTCGGCTTCACCTGCTTCCCCGGGTAGTCCCAGTCGAAGGTGACACCTGAGTTGAACTCAGCCCACACCGTGCAGTTCAGGACCAGCTTCTCCCCGACCAGCAGCTCCAGCGACTTCTTGGGGAACAGCTGGATGTCATAGAGCTCGTTGCCTGGTGACACACGCACAGTGATCCCCACGCCCCTCATGGGACAGCACGCACACAGAGCGCAGGGCACACGGTGCCCGCGGATGCCAGCTGCGCCCCGACGGCCCCATCCCTGGGATTTGGGGGATGCCCCTGTCCTCCTCCTGCTCCGGGCAGCCCGTACCTGTGATGTGCACGAGGAAGGGGTTGGATAGGAAGTCCTGGCCGCCCCAGGTGGTCTCGCACTGCAGGTAGAGGGCATCCCGCAGCAGCGGCGTGGGCACGCGCATCCCCCGGCGGTCGTCCCAGACCACCTCCTGCCCGTCGGGCCGCAGCGTTGAGCTTTGCTGCCGGGACACGGTGGCTGTCAGGGCCCTTTCTCCTGGCCGTACCCGTGGCCGCCTTTCCCCAGGACGGGACAGGACGGGACGGGACGGGACAGGAGGGGCTGGATGGTGGGATGGGAGTCCGGGAGGAGGAGGAGGAGGAGGAGGGCCTTACCGATCGCAGCGTGACGTTGAGGCCGGGGATCGACACCAGGCAGGGCACCCACATGGAGTCCTTCCTGTTGACCAGGAGCGTGTCTGGCTTGTTGATGAAGGGCTGCTCCACGTCTGAGGGGAGGCGGGAGGGTTGTGGGAGGGGAAGGAGGGGCTTGGGGGGGGTCCTCTGCTCAAGGGAGGGGCAGCAGGGCAGGCCCCTCCCCCCGGGGTCCGCAGGCGGGGGCTGGGGGATGCGGGTGCCCGATGCCCGTGCCTCCGGGGCAGCCGCGGGGCCCCTCACCTCTCACGAACACGTAGGTGCTGGCGGCCGTGGTGCCCTCGATGCGGGCTTTGATGTACTTGTAGTAGCAGCGGTAGCTGCCCGTGTCGTTGGCCCGGGCCTCGTGCAGCAGCAGCACCTTGCAGTAGGGCCTGGTGTCCGTGCCCTCGCAGTCTTGCACCACGCCTGTGTCCTCGCCGTCCTTCTCCCCTGTGGCCGGCGCCTCCTGAGCCCCTGGCCAGGACCACTCGAGGGGGTGCTGCCCCCTGGCAGAGGACACCAGAGCACAAGAGGGGCCCCAGCTGCAGCCCCAGGGCACAAGCCTTGCCCATAGCTTGTCCCACCCTGAGGTCGGAACAGCCTAATTTGGGGGCACACGCCACAGCTGAGGATGGGTGTAGGGGACCTGGGGTCCATGCAGGGTAACCTGGGAGGCGGGTCAGCGTGGAGTGACCCAGGGTGGGGGTGGGTGCCAGGTGTCTGCAGGGCCGGGGACAGACCGTGCCTCCAGGCACCCACACCCAGGTGACCAGGGAGCCCCACTAAGCCTTGAGGTCGCTCTGCCCTGGGGAGGGGCTGCCTCCTGGGTTCTCCTCTACCATCTCCTGCCTTGGCCTGGGGGGACCCAGGCCCCTGTCCCCCTGGCTGAGAACCGAGTACCTGCAGGAGATGGATAGGCTGTCACTGGAGTCAATGACGTGTGTCTCCTCCGTGATGTTTAGGGTTGGGGGGGTCATGGAGTAGCCCCTCGCCAGGCCTGGGGTGGAAGACAGGGTTAGTATGGCACAGGGTCGTGAGTTCACACGGTGACGTCAGTCTGGTCCTGATGGGCCTTCCCCGCCCATAAGAGCGCACTCCTCCCCAGGGCCGGCGCTGCCCCAGCTCTTGGCCCTGGGCGGTACCTGCAAGGCCCCAAGACGATGAGCTCAGGTGCCCCTGGCCCTTGTCCCTGGCAGCAGACTGGTCCCAGCCCCCAGTGAACCCTGACCTAAGGGAACCCCAGTCTCTCGCCCCACATACGCTAAGCTGCCAGCACGAAGTCGATGGGGGAGACTGCAGGCCTCATCCTACCCTGGGGGAGAGCTGGAGGGTGTGACCCTCACCCGTCTGTGGGAAGGCCTCTCCCTCCTGGACTGCAGATGCTCGACCATTGTTTGCAAGGGCGTCCCGCACCGCGCAGACCCTCCCCAAATGCCCAGAACCGAAGACCTCGGCTTTCCCCCCAAATTCTGCCCGTGAGGTCACCCTCTTCCAGGTCCCATGGAGTTTACCTCACGTGTCCTTGACTCCACCTGCTTTTGTCCACCCTCGTGGCTCCCTCTGGCTGCCCTAGGTCCCCCTGAATCCCTGGGCCTCGTTCCTTCCTTCTCAGGGGGCTTGACCCCAGACCCACAAATAACCCTCCCGCAGCCCTTGCAACTTCTTGCCCACCGTCCTCCTTCCAGCACGACAGTGCATGCCTGTGTGTGTGTGTGTGTGTGTGTGTCGGTCGACAGGTGTGGGTCCTTGTGTGTGTGTGTGTGTGTGTGTGTGTGTTTGTGGGCATGGACCTGTGTGTTTATGGGGCTGGTGTGTAAGTGCTGTGTGTGGCTTTGTGTGTGGGTGTGTATGCGTGTGTCTTCGACATGTCAGTGTGTGCGTGCCCGTGGGCTTGTGTGGGCGTGTGTGTGCGTGTGCATGCGTGTGTGTGAGATCCTGGTGGGGGAGGGAGCAGGCCTTGGGGGAGGTCTGGACCTGGAACTCTGGCAGATGCATCCTGCCAGGACCATCCTGAGACAACAGGAAGAGAGGACTGCGTGGCTGGAGGCCCAGGCCTGTGTCCTGTTCCTCCCCCTGTGTCCCTCCTCCTGGGGGGCACAGCCCACTACTGGCCCCAGCCCACAGCCCTCTCCAGTCCCACAGATCCAGCTTCCCCCAACCTCCCCAGCCCAGCTCTCTGATGCCCAGTGTCCCACACTGGCAGGTAATCATGGCACGTGGATCCCAGGGGCCCCCCCACTGTAGTTGGCTTTACAGCACCCTGACCCTGACCTGCCCTAGGAAACAGTACCAGGACATGCTCTGGACACGAAGATCTCATTTCAGCATCCTAGGGACAAGTCAGTCACTAGCCAGGGCCTGGCTCGCCCCTCCCTTCCATGCCTCCTGCTGGCCAAAACTTTCTAGGCACCACACCACTGTAGGCCAGGGGCAGAAACTCCTCACTGAGCATCTAGTCCCATTGTACAGACAGGGAGATGGAGGCCCTCCTGCTGGACAGCACCATCGCTTTCAGAACGCAGCTCCTCGCCTGGCTGATGCGAGCGCTGCAAAGTCCCTCCTTAGCCTGAACCCAGTACACCCCCTTCTGCCACCAGTTCCATCCTCCCCAGGGTGAGTGTTAGCCCTCCATGCACACCAGCCTCCACTGCACGGCCCCAGCACTGCTGGGAAGGGGGTGCCCTGCAAAAGGGAGGCCCCCCTCGGGTAGTTAGGGGCTAGGAAGAAATCCCAGGAAGGCGCCTCTGAGTTGGGTGTTGAAGGAGAAATAGGATTTTCCAGGTAGTGGAAAGTGAATAAAGCCACAGTAAGGAGACAATTGGCCTCTGACAACAGTAGAGAAGGGAGAGCGGGCTTGGGTTTGGACCTTCAGGGGATGAAAGAACTGCCCTCCCAGCGGACCAGTTAGGGGTCAGGCCTGAGGCTGGGGTGTGGGCACCGGAAGAGAGGCATGGCAACCAGCACCCCCGTGCCCCAGACCTGTGTATGCCCCCTGGTGAGGCCTGAAGTATTGCCCTAGGACCCCCGGAGAGGCCAAGGGTCCCCTTCTCTGTGGTGCACAGAGAACATCTCTGGTACCCCTGGCTATGGAGCTGTGGCAGATGTCAGCCCAGCTTCCCTGGGCAGCTCCCTTTCGCTTCCAAGATGAAGTAGGGGCACGCCAGGACTCTGCCCACTGCCCTTCTCTCCAGCTTCGTCGCCCGACACATCTCTGAGATGCACAGAGCTCTCACCATTGGGACCAAAGGTCTCGCTTTGGGACCAAAGTGCCAGGCTTTTCATATCTTTTTTTTTAAGATTTTATTTATTTATTTGAGAGAGAGAGAGAGAAAACACAAGCAGGGGGAGAGGCAGAGGGAGAGGGAGAAGCAGACTCCCCACTGAGCGGGGAGCCAGATGTGGGGCTCGATCTCAGGACCCTGGGATCATGACCTGAGCTGAAGGCAGATGCTTAACCGACTGAGCCACCCAGGAACCCTCAGGCTTTTCATATCTTGAGGTCTTTGCCTTCACCTGTCTTTTTGCCCTGGACATTTGTACTTCCTTTCCTCCTGCGGAGCCCCCTCTTCAGGGTCTAGTTCACATATCTCTTCCCTGTGGGGGGACAATCAATGTGACCCAGGCAGCTTCGGCCTCTTGGGCCCCTGCTGTTAGAATACTTATCAAGCTGAATGGTGGTTTTCTGGTCACATCCGAAGAGAGGCTGTATTTTCTTCACCTTCCTAAGTTCAGTACAGAGGAGATGCACACTGAAGGTGGAGGGGATGGATTCAGTAATGGTAGGATGGGTGATGGATGATCAGATGAATAAGTAAATGGATGGGTGGTTGGGTAAGTGTGAGGGTGGATAGTTGGATGGATGGAATGATGAATGAGTGGTGGGTGGGTGGGTGGACAGTGGATGGGTAGATGAATGGGTGGTGGGTGGATGGGTGGCTGGGTTGGTGGATTGTGGGAGGATGGGTGGATGGGTGGGTGGGTGGATGGGGGTGGATAGGTGGGTAGGAGTGGACAGGTGGATGGGTAGGTTGATTGTGGGAGAATGGGTGGATGGGGCGGATGGTTGGATCATGGGTGGATGGGGCGGATGGTTGGATCGTGGGTGGATGGGGCGGATGGTTGGATCGTGG
>CM052895.1:2401468-2413321 GCA_028534135.1 Potos flavus | reverse complement strand
AATGAATCTCTATTTGGCAGAATTTGGGGTAGCTCTGAGGATGACACTTTAGGTGGGGTGAGGATCAGAGCTTCTTCCCCCAAACCCGCCTGAAAGCCCGCATTCCATGCTCTGGGGAGCACACAGTGGGTGGGAATGCCCCCCCCCCCCCCCCCGCATCCCGCAGAGCAGAGCAGACCCATCCTCTGGCTAGAGTTCTTGGCAGCCCCTCGGAAGGCAGGGTGAAAGGCAGGGCCTATCTAGAGCAGGAGAAAGGTCATGTGCTGGGAGCTGGGGTGTGTGGTGGGTGCAGGCTAGGCGGACATGGGGTTAGGGATGCCCTGGGGACCCCGGCAGCAAGGGTCTGGACCCCTGGCTCAAGAAGTTGATGCTTATCGCGGGTTGGGGGTGCCGCGGAAAGCTCAGATCCGTGTTTCAGAAAGGTCCCAGCTGGGGCACCTTTCTGGTAGCAGGGAGGGAGGTGAGGCTGAGTGGGAGCAGGGGCTGCGGGAGTATCCCCTGAGGGTGACACGGGGGAGGGGCACCCTGGCAGAGGCTGAGCTCCCTGCAGCTGCGGGTGCAGCCCCTGTGCCAGGCAGTTGCCGCAGCCTGCCTGGGGTCAGGACTCTGCTCCCCCGCGGCAGGACGGGCGGCGTTATCAGACAGCCCAGCTGGCTCAGAGGTGGCCCCCCAGCGCTGCTAAATCGGGGCCGTGGGCTCCTGCCGCAGGAAGAGGGAAACGCAGGCAGGATGTCCTCTCCTGTGGCCGACAAGTCCTTTCCCATGAACCCCTGCTGACCTCGCTGGCCACGTGGCGGGGCTCCCCCACTCGCCGCTGTGACCCGCGCCTGCTCGCGGGGCCGCGCAGACCCCGGCCTGGCTCGGGTCCGGGGCGGGGGGGGCGAGCCCTCCCCCCGCCCGGCGCGGGAGCCCGGGCGGTGGGGTGGGGGCGTGCCCGCAGCTGCCGCACCCAAGCCCAGCCCTGCCAGCCCCGAGTGCGGAATGCCCGCACCTTCCTGCTCCCAGACTTATCCCTTCGGCGTGACCGGAAAACTGAGATCCCAGAGGAAGCCAGTGTCTGAAAAGGATCGAAACTCAGGAATCCCTGGCTCCAGCTGGACACGTCGGCGGCCTCTGGCTCCGAAGTCAGCGCAGGGAGTGTGAGGGGCTCTCCAGACCCCTCCCTCGGCCCACCTCCCTCCCCGAGAGGACTCTCGGAGAGCCGTGGGGGACAGGCGAGGTCCTAGTGGGGAGGAATCTGCCCTGTGGGGAAAGCGCCCAAACCACAGCGGGTCGAGTGTAAGCTAGACACTCCCTCCTGGCTAAGACCCCACTCAATTTTCCTGGGTTCCCGGACTGCCCTCTGCCCTATTACAGTCAGGTGCCCCCAAGTTTCCTCCTTCCTTATCTGGCCCAGTTGTATCAACTGGGAACTCCCGCCTGGCACCTCCCCCTGGAGGACCTGGCTCCCCCAGCAGCCCTTCGCCTTTCCCCCCTTTCCCCACCTGCGCTCCTCCTTGCAGGGTCCCCGTCTGGTTAACCACCTTTGTGACCCATTCTGTGGCTTAAGCCAGAGACTAGCGCGCATCCCTTTCAACACCCCTCCCCCACCACCCCCGCTGCCTATTCCCCTGCCTATCCTCCCGGCTGTGAGCTCCCACCTTGTTTTGCTCCTCTTGACAGTGCCTTCGAGGGACCTGACCAGGTGCCTCCCTGCCCAGAACTTCCCTTTTCCAGGTGTGCCGCTGGCTCCCCCCACCTCCAACTGCCTCACCTCCCCCACCCTACCTCTGGCCGCCTGGAGACTCTAGCCTCTTCTGACTACCCACAAGTCCAAATACACCATCTGGACTTTCCTGCCTCTGAGCCTTGGAGGGGTTCTTGACCCTCCTTGGAATTCCCTTCCCTGGTCTGCAGATCCCCTCAAGAAGCCCCAGCTAGAAGCCATGCCCCCTTCCTCTGCAGTGCAAGGCCCAGCTGGGCCTCGTGGGGGTCCTGAGCACTTCTGTCCCTACCATACAGATGTCTGATACCATGTCTGTGTCCCAGCCAGGCTGGCACTCAGAAAAACCCCTGCAGGATGGGACTGGTCTGAACCCTCCCTGAGCCAACCTGAGCAGGCACCAAAGCTTGTGACTTGCGTAGAACTGCAGTCTCCTTCCCTGGGTGGGGGTCCCGCTGCCTGGGGCAGTGGGGAGCTGGCCAGATAATCCTCGTTACACCTCTTTCTCAGTCTAGTGCCTGGTCGTGTGGGCTCTGTGCTCTGAGGGCGAAGAGAGCCCTTCAGCCACAGTGACTGAGCTGGGGCCAGTGGCCCACAGGAGCCACTAAGGTGGCCCAGCCCCCCACATCCTGCCTGACTGGCATGTC
The DNA here is from genome assembly GCA_028534135.1 of Potos flavus. NCBI lineage: Eukaryota > Metazoa > Chordata > Mammalia > Carnivora > Procyonidae > Potos > Potos flavus. The sequence continues at coordinate 2,410,972 of CM052895.1, read as the reverse complement.
CCGTCCCTCCCCCACTGCTCTGTCCACACCTGGGGCTGACTCAGGGCTGAGGAGCAGGGACAGCGGAGAACGGAATGGCCAGCCACACGAGACTCAGGCCACGGCAGGAGCCAGCTGCCCGGCTGCCTCTCCGCTACCCTGAGCCAATCGCCCACTGTCCAGCGGCACAGACGGCTTCTCTCTAGACCAAACCCAAACAGCAAAGCCTCTGGGGCCTGTCCTCTGCCACCTGCTCTCTCCACAGGGACACTGCCACGGAACTGCCTTTTGGAACTAGACTGGGACCCCCAGCCATAAAGTCCAGCCCAAGCACAGTCCCTCAAATGCTTGCCCAGTGCACTGCTATGCATGGGAAAACTGAGGTGCAGGGAGAGGAAGTTGGGGCCCAGACCACACAGCCAGGAATTTAGGGACCGAGCTGAGACAAAAATCTGGATCTAGGGCTAACCACGTACTTTTGAAGGGTCAGCTTCAGTGTCCCGGAGATTCTCACCTGCCAGCACCTGGCCACCCACCTGTCCTGACACTTGGCTGAAACTTAAGTGTTTATGCTTCTGCTCCGGCATCCCCCGTCAGGCTCGGAGCTCCTCGGGGCGAATGCAGGGTGTATTTCCCACCAGCCGAGCCGTGGTCCATAGGACCCTTCAGCTAACATCCTCGCCCTTCCTCGTCACTGCCTGACTTTGGTACGAGCCACCTGAGCTCCCCGCAGGACCTGCCTCATCCCTTTTCCCTTCTCCACCTCCAGAGCACCCAACCCCAGGCTCTCCCGGTTCTCACACCTTGCAGAAAGTTCCCTGTCTCCCTGGAAACTTCTGGCTCCCTCCCTCCCACATTTCTGTGGGGGAATCCCATCCTGGACTCTGCTCTCTCCCTCTCCAGCTCCCCAGCCCAGCTTCTCTTGAGCTTCAGACACTACACCCACCGGCCAGCCGGATGTCTCCTCAAGGTGGGGTCTCCCACTCCTCAGCCTGATCCACTTCACTTCTCTCACCACACTCATTCAGTCACTCAGCAAACACGCTAAGTATCTGTGAGAGCCTGGCCCTGGGCTGGATGCAGGGGAGCAAGGAAGCAGAGGAGCCCCTCTTCTCTGACCTGCCCCAACTCAGAGTCATCCTCCAACCTGCTTCTAGATTCATCCATACCTCCTTCATCTCCCCTGTCCCCTGCCCTTCAGCCTGTGAAGGCATAGAGAACAGGATTGTTATCCTACAGATCTGGGTTGGCCATTGCCCTTACCGCTGGCCTTTGGGAACCTTGCAGAAGTTACAGATGTCCTTGTTCTACACTTCCTCTTCTGTAAAATGGGTCTAACACTCCCTTGTGTGGATTGTTAAAAGAGCTGAAGTGTGTCAAGCCAGTGTTCAATATCTGCCATGTTCAAAAGTAGCAAGGGCCCCCTCCAGCCCTTCCAGCACTTTTCCCCCAACCACTGGGGATCCATGGCCCTCTCTCTACCCTCTGATTCTCTGGGTCACTAGATCTTGTGTAGACGTCCAGCTCATCCTCACCCATCCTCTGACATCTATGTACCACGATACTTCTCTGCTCCTTTTTTCATCTCCCACACTTCCTTTTCTCCAATCGCACGGGGGCAACTTCTGGTCATAGTCCTGTCCCAGACCGTACCCTGCCTTTCTGTGTTTAAGACCCTTTCGTGGCTGCTCCTGCCTTATAATCCAAGCTCTTGAGTTTGGCCTCCAAAGGCTCCTGCCCCGTTAAATACAGGGACCGCTGGCATTCTGCCTCTCTGCCACATTGATCTCTCCTGGGTTGTCAACTCAAGATTCCCAAGTTCCCCTGTGCACCTGCGCCCTATCCGCCCGACGGCGCAGGTCTCTGGTGGTCCCCGAACCCCTGTCTCCGCAATCTCTGGCCTGGGGAAGGTGGACACCTGCCCGGAGCGCCCTCTGGGGGACCGATCTCGAGCGCAGCTGGGACGCGTCGGGAAGTGCGCACCCAGGTCTGCGGCCCGGCAGGGATCGCCGGGGTACGGTCCCCGTTGCGCGGGTGGGAGGGCAGCGCAGTGCAGCGCCCGGACTCCTCCGGGAAGCTACTAAGCAAGGGAAGGATCCTAGCTGAGGATGCGGTGCGATGGGGCCCGGCTCCAAAGGAGCAGAGCCACCGATAGTGGAGAGTGGTCGAGGACCCCGAGTACAATCCCTGCGCAGCGGTGCAGATGGTGCCTGGTCCCGGAGCCGGCTGCAGTCTCCGCCCGCCCTTTCCTCAGCCCGGCGGGCCCCGGCCGGGTCTGCTGTGCTCCATCCGGCGTCCGCATCCCCTGGCTCCCAGCCCCATCTCCCCTGCCGCCCCAGGCTCCCGGGGTCCAGTGCCCCGCCCGTCCTCGTCGCCCCGGGAAAGCGTCCCCCCTCACGGCCGCACGCGCACTCGTGCGTGCAGAGGGCTCACCGCGCTCGCCGTCGAGCAGTCCGAGGCAGAGCCACAGGCGCAGGCACAGCGCGGCTCCCCGCTGCATCTCCGGCCGCTGCGGCGCGGGTCGGACCTGCGCGGCCGCCGCTCGGGGCTCGGAGTGTGGGCGCACAGAGCGAGCGCGGGCGGGGCCGGGCCCGGCGCGCGCGGGGCGGGGCCGGGGCGGGACCCCTTCCCCCAAGGGGCGGGGCCAGGCCCGTCGGACCGCCGGTCCGCCTCTCGCACCTATCAGTCGCGCCCTCTCCCCCAGCCGGGGTTGCTTGCAGGCTAGATCGGAGGGTACACGTCTTGTCCAGCTGCTGGAGGCTGGTTAGTGTCCCACTTTCGAGCCCCCCGGGGCCGCTCCGGGCGGACGGAGAATGCAGGTAATGCACCAGTCCTCCAGTGCGCGCTAAAAAGGCAATGAACCCAGCCGCGGTCAAGATTAGACAAAATGTGTCAGCGCCTATTTTTCCGTAATTTCCTTTAATCAATTAATACAGTGTTCCAAGCAAGAAAAAAAAAAGCAATGAATACAACTTAGAGATAGGAGTATATCAAATCTTCGAGAACGCAGCAAGCTTTATCTTACCACCTATGTGGTAGGGATAGAGGTTGTGCCCTTGGGGGAGGCATCCAGTATAACAACCCCCCACCCCCACCCGCCGCATGGCTTCTTCTTTAGATCTCCCCCAAATAGTTTTACTCAGAGCTCATTCATAAGTCCTTGTATCAGGTGACACTTTACTCTCTTACTTGGCAACCCTCTCACAGACTTCCTTTCTCTTTTCAGTTCTGTCTCTAGAATTTTCCTATTTAAAAATAAATCCCATGACGATGACTATCGCGGCCTCCCTCCCCCGCTTTTAGTCTACTTTATTCACACTCCAGCCCCACCCTGTACGCAAAAGTCCGTTCATCCTGGCCAGAAACCAAGCCCGGATTGTTGATAACAACCATTACCAACTCTCAGACTGCGAGTATTAAATATGTTATAAAGTTGGAATCACAAATCAGTGGGGATAGTTCGGATGATGTAAAAAATAATGTAGGTGAGCCTGGTGGTGGGTGTCGAGGAGGCACTATTGTATGGAGCACTGGGTGTGGTGCATAAACAATGAATCTTGGAACACTGAAAAAATAAAGTAAAATTAAAAAAAGAAAGAAAAAATAAAACAAAAAAAAAATAATGTTGGAGGAACTAGACAACCAAATAAATGAAGTTAGATTTTTTCTCACTATATATTGATTGTCTTTTTTGGCTTTAGTTTTAAAATAAAAACTTACTGTAAGGTGTAACACGCATCTGGAAGGAAGTATATGTCAATGTGTTACGAATGGAAATTTAAAATCTCTGTCTCCACCGCCCAGTTCAGGGAATATAGGGCATCAACATTCCAAAAGTCCCCACCCTTTCCCATCATGAATTCCTCCCTGAGTCCCTAATCCTGGCTTTATCAGTTTCCCTGCTTTTCTTTATCCTTTTATTACTTAAATATATGTTTTGTTTTTTAACTTTATTTATTTATTTATTTATTATTATTTTTTAAAGATTTTATTTATTTATTTGACAGAGAGAGAGAGAGAGAGAGATCACAAGTAGGCAGAGAGGCAGGCAGAGAGAGAGGGGGGATGCAGGCTCCCCGCCGAGCAGAGAGCCCGATGCAGGGCCCGATCCCAGGACCCTGAGATCATGACCTGAGCTGAAGGCAGAGGCTTCAACCCACTGAGCCACCCAGGCGCCCCTAACTTTATTTAAATGGACTCATCCCACATATATCCTTTTGCCCAGCATCTTTTGTGAGATTCATCTGTACCACTATGACGATCCATGCCTCCCTCATTTTCATAGCTGTGTGTTAACCACAATTTATTTGTCCATTTACTGTTGATGGAAGTTTGAGTTGTTATCAGTTTCCAATTTTTGCTGCTACGAACATGCTTATTTATGTTTCTTGGTGTACATATAACCTGTTTTCTAGGTGTGGGTCTAGGAGTGAAACTGCTAGGTCAGAGAATGTGTATCTTCAACTTCCGTAGACAGTGCCAACTATTTTTTTTCTTTTTGAAGCATTTTGGACTCCACAACAGTGTAGCTAGTTCCCTATATGCTGCATCTTCACAGACATCAGTTCTAATTTTTTTTAATTTAGCCGTTATGGTTGTCTTGTAGTGGCATTTCATTTTGACTCTCATTAGCTTTCCCCTAATTATGTTGAGGTTGAGCAATTTTTATTTTATTTTTTAAAAAGATTTTAGTTATTTATTTGAGAGAGAGAGAGCGCGAAAGAGCACAAGCAGGGCGAGCAGCAGAGGGAGAGGGAGAAGCAGGCTCTCTGCTGAGCAGGGAGCTGGATGCGGGACTCATCCCAGGACCCTGGGATCAGGGATCATGACCTGAGCTGAAGGCAGATGCTTAAGCATCTGAGCCACCCACGCCCCTGACCACATATTTAAAAAGATTTATTTATTTATTTGAGAGAGAGAAAGAGAGAGCGCATACGCCAGCACCAGTGTGTGAGTGGGGGGAGGGGCAGAGGGAAAGGGAGAGAATCCCAAGCAGACTTCCTGCAGAGTGTGGAGCCCCACTTGGAGCTCCATCTCAGGACCCTGAGATCATGACCTTGGCTGAGATCATGACCTGAGCTGAAATCAAGAGTAGGTCCCTCAACCAACTGAGCCACCTAGGCAGCCCTATCTTAACTATTTTTTTAAGTCCAGCAACTTTAATACTCACATCGTTGTGCCATCATCACCACCATCCATCTCCAGAACTCTTTATCTTGCAAAACCCCAACTCTGTACCCATTAAACAATACTTACCCCCTCCCCTTAAGCTCTGGAAACCACCGCCATACTTTCCATCCGTATAAATTTGACAACTCTTAGGTACTTCTTATAATTGGAATCATACAGTATTAGTCCTTTCGCAACTGACTTATTTCACTTAGCATAATTTTCTCAGTGTTTGTCTTTGTTGTAGCATGTGTCAGTTTCCTTCCTTTCTAAGGTGGACTATTATTCCATTGTATGTATATACCACATTTTGTTTATCCATTCATCTGTCAATGTACATTTCAGTTGCTTCTACCTTTTGTCTATTGTGAATGATGCTGTTATGAACACGAGTGTGCAAATATCTTTTTGAGTCCCTGAATTGTATGAGGGTTCTTTTTCCTCCACATCCTTGCCAATAGTTGTTATTTCTTGTCTTTTTTAATAATAGCCATTCTAACAGGAGTGAAGTGATATCTCATTGTGGTTTTGATTTGTATTTCCCTGATGATGAACAATGTTGAGCATATTTTTGTGTAACTATGGGCCATTTGTATGTCTTCATTGGAAAAACATCTACACAGATCTTCTGCCCATTTTTAAACCAAATTGTTTATTTTTTTGCTGTTGAGTTGTGTGAATTCTTTATATATTTTAGATATATGATTTGCAAATATTTTCATTCAGTAAGCTGTCTTTTCATTTTGTTGATGGTTTCCTTCACTTGTTTATTTTTGGTTTTTGTTGTTTTTTGCTCTTGGTGTCACATTCAAAAAGTCGTTGCCAAGACTAATGTCAAAGAATTTATTGTCTATAATTTTTTTCTAGGAGTTTTATGGTTTTAGGTGTGATGTTCAAGTCTTGATTTTGAGTTAATTTTTTAAATTGAGGTATAATTAACATACAGAGTTACATTAATTTCAGGTGTAGAACATGATTCAACAGTTCTATACATTGTTTAGTGGTTATCAAGATAAGTATACTCTTGGGGTATCTGGGTGGCTCAGCTGGTTGATCATCTGACTCTTGGTTTTGGCTCAGGTCATGACCTCAGCGTTGTGAGATCAAGCCCTGGGTCAGGCTCCATGCTCAGTGGGGAGTCTGCTTGAAGATTGTCCCTCTGTTTCTTCCCTGCATGCTTGCTCTCTCTCTCTCAAATAAATAAATAAATCTTTAAAAAAATATAAGTGTACTCTTAATCCCCTTTGTTTATCTCACCCATTCCCCTCCCCACCACCCCTCTGTCAACCACCAGTTTATTCTCTGTATTTAAGCCTGGATTTTGTGTTGTTTGTCTCTTTTTCTTCTTTGTTCATTTGTTTTGCTTCTTAAATTCTACATATGAGTGAAATCGTGCACTTGTTTTTCTCTGACTGACTTATTTCACTTAGCATTGGACCTCGGGGTTCATCCATGTTGCAAATGGCAAGATGTCATTCTTTTTAATTGCCCAGTCATATTCCATATTCCATTCACCTCTTTTTCATCCATTCACTTAGGGATGGGCACTTGCCTTACTGCCATATCTTGGCTGTTGTAAATAATTAGCTTTGCATTATTTTAATGCTGTTTTTGATAAATGGAAGTTGTTATTTTTAATATAGTCCATCTTATCTTTTTCTTTTGTGCATAACCTTCTATTGTGTTCTATTCTAAAAATTTTCTGCTTACTCCAAAGTCATAAAAATGTTTTCCTCCACATTTTTTGCTCAATGTGTTAGCGTTCCCTTTTCACAGTTAAATTGCTAGTCCAGGGGCACCTGGGTGGCTCAGTCATTAAGCGTTTGCCTTTGGCACAGGTCATGATCCCAGGGTCCTGGGATTGAGACCCGCATTGGGCTGGCTTCTCCTTCTTCCACACCCCCCTGCTTGTGTTTCCTCTCTCGTTGTGTCTCTCTCTGTCAAATAAATAAATAAAATCTTAAAAAAAAAATAAATTGCCAGTCCATTTAGATTTGATTTCTGTGTATGGTGTAAGGTAGGTATCAATATTCATTTTTTTCATATTATTATTTAATTGGCTTAGTATAATTTGTTGAAATAACTGGCCTTTCTATCCTGCATTGTAGAGACACAGTTGTCATAAACAATGTTACTTACATGGAGGGCTCTGTTTCTGGACTGGTATGTTTCACTTGTATAATTGCATATTCTTGTCCCAATACCACACAGTTGTAATTGCTGTGGTTCTGTAACAAATTTTAATATGTGATATTGTTAGTGCTTAAAATTCTTGCTTCTTTTTCCAGAGTGTCATACTTTTTTATTGGTTCTTTGCATTTCCATATTCTAAAATGAACCAGCTTGTCAATTTTCAAAAATGAAAAATATGCCAGAAATTTGGTCAGAATTCCATTGAATAGATTTGGAAGAACTACCGTCTTAATAATTTTCAATCATAAATACACTATGTCCATCTACTTATCTAATCTTTTATTTCTATCCCTAATGTTTTGTAGTTTTGACTTGCTGACTTTATTATAATTCAGATCATAACATTTTAAAATTTCCAGTATGATTTCTTCTGTGAATTATGAGCTATTTAGAAATAAATTATGGAATTCATAAATATTTGGGGATTTTTTTAGTTAACTTTGATTTTTAGTTTGGTTTGTCTTTGACCAGAGAATGTATTTTCAGTGAGTTCAATCCAGTAAAATTTACTGAAAATTCCTTTTAGGCTCAGGATGTGGTCTATCTTGGTAAACATCCCATATGTACTTGAAAATAATATGTTTTAAAAGGTTGTTTAGTGTAGCATGGCACTATACATGGCATCTAAATCAAATTGGTTAATCACGTTATGCAGAGCTCCTGTATCTTTAACTTTTTGGATTTTTTTCCCTGTTCTGTCAATTAGTGAAACAGGTATGTTAAAATTCTACCCACAATTTGGGTTTGTCAATTTTCTTTTTAGTTTGGTTAATTTTTGCTTTATGTGATTTGAATGTATATTATTATGTATTTACGTATTTATTTTCTATGGGTTAATGAAGTGCTTTTTTCCTTTTTAATAGACTAATCAAGTATTTTTTATCATTACACTTTTTTCTTTTATTAATGTGGTAGATCGCAAAGATGGCCACCATTCTTTATTTCTCTCTGTGTCCATGCCCTTTACAATGTGATTGGCAGGTCCTCCTTTTATGTATTCTGAGGGAATATTATTGGAGGCACGTAAATTTAAGGTTGTTATAACTTCCTGTTAAATTGACCTTTTTAGTTGCATATAATATTTGGTTTTTGTTTTGTTTTGTTTTTAAGTAAGCTCCACACCCAGCATGGAGCTTGAACTCACGACCTGGAAATTAAGAGTCACATGCTCTACCAACTGAGCCAGGCCAGTGCCCCTTTACTTGTACCTTTTATCTCTTGTAATACATCTTAATGTAAAGTCTACTCGGTCTGACATTATTATAGCCACACCAACTTTCTGTTGACTAGAAGGTGTTGGTCTATCTTTTACTATCATTTTTCTCCCAACTTACAGTGAATTCTCCTTTAATTCAACATATGCATTGCTAAAAATCACCAGAATATGTAAATCCCACAACAAAAACCACAGTGTAGTGGGGAAATAGGACCAGGGGCATAATACTCAGAAACTTCATCAGGACACATTATAAAAAAAGAAAAAGATAGGAACCTAGTAAAAATAGTAGCAGAGGCTCTACTTTTGGCATAGCAACATAAGGAGTCTGTGGACACTGGTGAAAATTATTGTAAAACAATCATTTAAAGTCTCTGGAAATGGTCCTAAGGATATGCAGAAAAGGAAGGAACATTTATTCAAGAAAACCTATAAAAATTTGGCAAAAACAGTGAGAGTCTCTGGCCACTGAAGTACAGCCTGCATCCTCCCTCCCCTCCCCAAGCTCAGAGTGATGGACATTCCACTCCAGACGTGTGTTCCCGAGAATACAGGGTAGCCTCTCCTCCAGCTCTCAATTGGAGGCCCATGGTTTCTTTCCAGGATGGGCAAGACATCAACATTTCTCATCCTTGGCTACGCATTGCAGAGGTTAGATTTTAGGTGAGTGTAGGTAGCCAAGAGGTGAGGCACCCATCTTTTGCCTAGCCCCCATTCATAAGACAGAGGGTCTACCTCAGGTGTGATGCACTGAGAATCCAGGGTCCCTGATTGCCCTCACTCCAGCTAGTTTGTAAAATGGGGGTCCTACGATAGGAGAGGCAAACCAAGAAGAGCTGAAGCTGAGCTTTTCCTCCTTTTCTATGGAGCACCCAGCTCCTAAAGCAGGTATTTTTCCCAGAAAGAAGCATTCCACGGTCCCCACTCCTAGCTCTAGAGTCTGGCTC
>CM052895.1:2381078-2400968 GCA_028534135.1 Potos flavus | reverse complement strand
AAAAAAAAAGAATACCAATAAAGGTAATTATAAAAGACAGTATAAATGTATATTTCTTTTCCTTTCTATTACTAACAGATTTAAAAACAACTATATAAAACAATATGTATATGATTACTTGTTGATCCTTCAATATATAGAAATGTAACATATTTGCAATAATAGTACAAGGGAGGAGGGTGTGAGAAAAGCTATGTCGGGTTGGAGATATGACTTCAGACAGTAATTTGAAGACACAGTAAAAAATAAAGAGAGCCACAAATGGTAAACAAGAAGGCTAAAATGATAGAAGCTGTAACTATATACTTGAGAGCCCTTCTTATCTCAGTTTCTCCATATATATATATATGTGTATATATATATATATATATTCATATATATACACACACACACACACACACACACCTACATAGGTATGTATGTATATACATACATATATATACATAGGTAGGTATGTATACATATATATACATACATACATACACACAGTGGAATATTATTCAACCATAAAAAGAATAAAAAAAGAATAAAATCTTGTCATTTGCAACATGGATGGAACCAGGGAGTATAATATTAAGTGAAATAAGCCAGTCAGAGAAAGACAAATCTCATATGATTTCATTCAGTTATGGAATTCAAGAAACAAATGAACAAAGGAGAAAAAAAAAGTGAAAGAGACAAATCAAGAAACAGAGTCTTAGAAAACAAACTGGTGGTTACCAGAGGGGAGGTGGGTGGGAGGATGGGTGAAATAAATGATAGGGATTAAGGAGTATACTTATAATGAACACTGAGTAATGTATAGAATTGTTGAGTCACCATATTATATTGTATTGTATTGTACACCTGAAACTAACACTCTTTGTTAACTATACTGGAATTAAAATTAAAAAATTAATTAAAAAAAAGACATAAAATTTTGTAAAGTTCTAATTGAAACTTTAAAGTTTTAAAAGTGTGTTGTATTTGTAACAGGGATGAAATATGTATAACTATAATATCACAAAAAAAGGGGAAAAGGGAATGGAGCTATATAGTAGTAACATTCTTATATCTTACTGGAATTAAGTTAGTATAAATGTGAGTAGATTCTGGTTGGTTAACATGTATGTGTAAGCCCAAGAGCAATCACTAAGTTTAGTTTGAAAAATCATTAAAGTAAAGAAATGTTACATAAGAAAATATTCACTTAGGGTGGCACAGTCAGCTAAGTGTCCTACTCTTGATTTTGGTTCAGGTTGTGAACTCAGGGTCATGAGATCAAGCCCCAAGTTGGGTTCTGCACTCTGCAGAGTCTGCTTTGGATGCTCTCCCTCTTCTTCTGTCCCTCCCACTCATGATTGATCTCTCTTTCTTTAAAATAAATAAATAAACCTTAAAGAAAGAAAATAGTCACTTATTATAAAAGAGCATAGAAGAGCAATAGATGAAGATAATAGAATAACAAAAAAGATATGAGACATATAGAAAACAGGAAAATGAGATGGCAAACATAAACCCATCATATCAATAACAACATTAAATGTGAGCGAATTAAATAATCCAATCCAAAGGTAGGGATTTGCAAAACATCAAGAGGTAGAGACTACAAAAACAAGATCCAGCAATAGGCTGTCTACAGGAAACACACTTTAGATTCAAAGACACAAATGGATTGAAAGTAAAGGGATAGAAAAAGATACATCATGCAAATAGCAGCCACACAAAACCTGGAGTGGCTAGGCTAATATCAGACAAAATAGACTTCCAAACAAATGATGCTACTAGAGATAAAGAGGAACATTTTATAATGATAAAAGGACCAATCCATCATGAAAATATAGCAATTATAGGCAAATATGCACCTAAAAACAGAGCATTAAAATACATGAATCAAGAGCTGACAGCAATAAAAGGAGATATAGACTATTAACTGCATTGTTGGAGACTTTAAACCCTACTTTTTTTTTTTTTTTTTAATAGAGGGCTTGAACTCATGACCCTGAGATCAAGACCTGAGCTGAGATCAGGAGTCAGACAGTCACTCAACTGAGCCACTCAGGTGCCCCTAAACCCTACTTTTAACAGTAGATAGACCAAGTAGACCCAAGATCAACAAGGAAACAGAAGACCTGAGTCACACTATAAACCAGTTGGATCCGTAGAACCTATAAGACACTCAACCTCTCAACAGCAGAAACATACATTCTTCTCAAGTGTGCAAGCAAGATTCTCCTGAGGAAACCATGTGCTAGGCCATAAAGCAAATGCCAATAAATGTAAAACAATTGAAATTAGACAATGTATGTTCTCTAACCACAATAGATTGAACTGAAAAATCAATCATAGAGAGAAATTTGAGAAACTCAGAAACATGCAGAAATTAAACAACATATTTCTAAATACCCAGTCATCAAAGAAGAAATCAAAAAGGAAATTAGAAAACACTTTGAAGTGAATGAGGGGTGCCTGGGTGGCTGTAGGTTAAGCATCAGACTCTTGATTTTGGCCCAGGTCATGATCTCAGGGTTGTGAGATCAAGCCCCATGTCAGGCTCTACACTCAATGGGGAGTCTGTATGAGATTCTCTCTGTCCCTCACCCTCTGCCCCTCCCCAACTTGCTCTCTCTCTCTCTCTCAAATAAATAAATCAATCTTAAGAGAAGGAAAATACTTTGAGGTGAATGAAATAATGGTACAACACACAAAACTTATGGGATGCAGCTAAGGTAATAGCTGTAAATGCTTATATTAAAGGAGAATGCCTATATTAGAAAGGAGAAAGATCTCCTCAGTAGCTTAAGACACTAGAAAAAGAAGAGCACACTAAACTTTATGAAAGAAGATGAAAAGAAATAATAAAGATCCAGATGGAAGTGAATGGAATTGAGAGCAGAAAAACAATATAGAAAATTAATGGAACAAAATTTAATTCTTTGAAAAAATCAACCATATTGACAAACCTTTAGCTAAACTGATTAAGAGAAAGAGAGAGGCACTTCAAATTAGTAGAATGAAAAATAAAATATGGGACATTACCACTGATATTACAAGAACAAAAAGGAGTATGAAGGAGTACTACGAACAATGTGTGCCAGTAAATTAGATAACTGAGATGGAATGTACAAATTCTTAAACATACACAAACTACCAAAATTGACTCAAGAAAGGATAGATAATCTGAATATACCTACAGTAAGTAAATAGATTTGAATTAGGAACCAAAAACAAACAAACAAACAAACACCCACGAGGAAAAAACCCAGGCCCAGATAGCTTCACTAGTATATCCAGTGACACATTTAAAGAATTTATACCAATTGTTCACAAACTTTCCTGAGGTACAGAGGAGGGGGGAACACTTCCCAATTCATACTATGAGGCCATTATTATCCTGATACCAAAACAAGACAAAAACATTACAAGGAAAGAAAACTATACCCTAATATTTTCTGTGAATATAGATGCAACAATCCTCAACAAAATACTAACAAATAATATCTATCAACATGCAAAAGTAACTATAAACTATGACCAAAAAGGATTCATTCCAGTAATGCAAAGTTGGTTTAACATTTGAAAATCAATTAATGTAGTGCACATTTCAAAGGCTAAAAAACAAAATCCACCATATTATATCAATTGATGCAGAAAATGCCTTTGACAAAATTCAGCAGCTTTTCATGATAAAAATACTAAAAAAAATAGGAATAGAAGTGAACCACACACTAATAGAGGGCATCTATGAAAATGACACAACTGATTTATTCTTAATGGTGAAAGACTGGATGATTTGGGTTTGTCTCCATTAGGAACAATAAAAAGATATCTGTATAAGCCAATAATTCCACTATTAGGCATTTACACAAAGAAAATGAAAACACTAGTTCAAAAAGATATATGCACCCTTATGTTTATTGCAGCATTACTTACAATAGCCAAAATATGGAAACAACCTAAGCGTTAATTGATAGATGAATGGACAAATGGTATATATATACACAATGGAATATTACACAACCATATAAGAGGATGAGATTATGCCATTTGAGACAACATGAATGAACCTAGAGGGTATTATGTTTAGTGAAATAAGTCAGTCAAAGAAAGACAAATGCCATATGACTTCATTCATATGTGGAATCTAAAAAACCCCACAATTGATTAACAAAGAGAATCAGACCTATAAGTACCGAGAAAAAACTGATGGTTGCCAGAGGGGAGGCTAGCAGGGTGATTGGGCAAAATGGGTGAAGTGGACTGGGAAATACAGGTCTCCAGTTACAGAATAAATAAGTCACAGGAAAAGAAGGCACAGCATAAGGAATATAGTCAAAGATATAATACTGATGTGTGTGGACAGATAGTAGCTACATTCGTTGTGAACTTAGCATAATGTATAAACTTGTCTAATCACTATGTTGTGCACTTGAAACTAATGTAACATTGTGTGTCAACTATACTCAAATAAAATATACAAAAAATGTAAAAAGGTCTCTGCTCAGGGCGCCTGGGTGGCTCAGTGGGTTAAAGCCTCTGCCTTCGGCTCAGGTCATGATCTCAGGGTCCTCGGATCGAGTCCCGCATCGGGCTCCCTGCTCAGCAGGGAGTCTGCCTCCCCCTCTCTCTGCCTACCTCTCTGCCTACTTGGGATCTCTCTCTCTCTGTCAAATAAATAAGTAAAATCTTAAAAAAAAAAAAAAAAAAGGTCTCTGCTCTTGGCACTTCTGTTCAGCATTGTACTGGAGGTTCTAGCCAAGGAAATAAGGCAAAAATGAAATAAAAGTCATCCAGATTGGAAAGGAAGATGTAAAATTTCTCTATTCACAAATGACATGATCTTATGTATAGAAAAGCCCCAGAACTCTACTAAAAAGAAACTATTAGAACTAAGAAACAAGTTCAGCAAGGTTATAAGCTACAAGGTCAATATAAAAAGATGAACTTTATTTCTATACAATGGCAATGGCCAATCAAAAATGAAATTAAGAAAACAATTTCATATATAATCATATAAAAACCAAAAATACATTCCTAAGTATTTATTCCTAAATAAATTTAACAAAAGAAGTGAAAAACTTGTACTCTGAAAACTACAAGATATTATTGAAACTTTAAAGATCTAAATAAATGGAATGATATTTCATGTTCTAGGATTGGGAGACTTATACTGTGAAGACGACAATACTCCCCAAACTGAACTATAGATTCAATGTAATTCCTATAAAATTCCAATGGGCCTTTTGCAGATAGGGGCAGACTGATTCTAAAATTTATATGGAAACCCAAGGTATCCAGAATTGTCAACAGTCTTGAAAAAGAACAAAGTTTAAGGACTCACAACTTTCTTTATTCAAAATTTACCACAACACAACGATAATTCATTGGCATAAGGTAGTCATAAAGATCAGTGGGATAGAATTGAGAATCCAACAATAAACTTATTTGTAGGTGGTCAATTGATTTTTGACAGGGGCCAATTGATTTTTGGCAAGCGTGCCAAGGCCATTCAATGAGAAAGGAACAGTCTATTCAGCAAAGTGCTCAGATAACTGGATAGCTACATGCAAAAGAATTAAGTTGGACCTTTCCCTCACACCAAATAAAGTTTGTCAAGACCTAAATGAAAGAGCCAGAACTGTAAAACTCTTAAAAGAAAACATAGCGGTAAATCCTTGTGACCTTGGATTTGGTAAGTGATTCTTAGATCCGACACCAAAAACACAAGCAACAGAGGAAAAACATAGATCATTTGAGCTTTATCAAAATTAGGAAATTTTATTTTTGTTTCCCTTGCCTTTAGAGATGTGCCTTGAGAGAAGTTGTTGTGGCTAAGGCTGAAAAGGTTACTGTCTGTGTTTTCCTCTAGGATTTTGATGGATTCCTGTCTCACATTTAGGTCTTTCATCCATTTTGAGTTTATCTTTGTGTATGGTGTAAGAGAATGGTCCAGTTTCATTCTTCTGCATGTAGCTGTCCAATTTTCCCAGCAACACTTATAGAAGAGACTGTCTTTTTTTCCATTTGATAGTCTTTCCTGCTTTGTCGAAGATTAGTTGACCATAGAGTTGAGGGTCCATTTCTGGGCTCTCTATTCTGTTCCATTTTTCTATGTGTCTGTTTTTGTGCCAGTACCATGCTGTCTTGATGATCACAGATTTGTAATATAGCTTATGCAAATGACAACAGATAAAGGGCTGATATCCAAAATCTATAAAGAACTTTTCAAACTCAACACCCAAAAAACAAATAATCCAGTCAAGAAATGGGCAGAAGACATGAACAGACAATTCTCCAAGGAAGACATACAAATGGCTAAGCGATACATGAAAAAATGCTCCACATCACTTGCCATCAGGGAAGTGAGAATCAAAACCACAATGAGATACCATCTTACACCAGTTAGAATGGCCAAAATTAACAAGACAGGGAACGACAAATGTTGGAGAGGATGTGGAGAAAGGGGAACACTTACACTGTTGGTGGGAATGCAAGCTGGTACAGCCACTCTGGAAAACAGTATGGAGGTTCCTCAAGATGTTAAAAATAGGGCTACCCTATGACCCAGCAATTGCACTACTGGGTATTTACACCAAAGATACAGATGTAGTGAAAAGAAGGGGAACATATACCCCGATGTTCATAGCAGCAATGTTCACAATAGCCAAACTGTGGAAGGAGCCCAGATGTCCTTCAACAGAGAAATGGATAAAGAAGATGTGGTCCATGTATACAATGGAATATTACCTACCTACCTACCATTTGCATTGACATGGATGGAGCTGGAGGGTATTATGCTAAGTTAAATAAGTCAAGCAGAAAAAGACAATTATCATATGGTTTCACTTATATGTGGGATATAAGGAATACCACAGAGGGCCATAAGCGAAGGGAGGGAAAACTAAATGGGAAGAAATTAGAAGAGAGACAAACCATTAGAGACTCTGGGAAACAAATTCAGAGTTGCAGAAGGAAGGGGGTGCGGGGATGGGGTAACTGGGTGATAGGTGTTAAGGAGGGCACGTGATATGATGAGCACTGGGTATTATATGAAACTAATGAATCATTGAACACTATATCAAAAACTAATGATATCAAAAACTATATGTTGGCTAATTGAAGTTAATTTAAAAAATTAGGAAATTCTGTACACAAAAAGACACCAGAGAGTGAGAAGACAGATTACAGAATGGGAGAAAATATTTTCAAATCATGTATCTGATAAGGCACTTGTATCTAGAATCTATAAAGAAGATTATAAGCAGTAATAAGAAGACAAATAATTCAATTAAGCATGGGATTAATTAATTAAACAAAGGATCTGAATAGACATTTCTCCAAAGAGCTACAAATAGCCAATAAGAACATGAAAGATACTCAACATCACCAGCTATCAAGGTAATGCAAATCAAAATCACAATGAGATATTACTTCACACCTACTAGGATGGCCATGATCAAAACAATGGAAAATAACAAGTTTCACTGAAGAAATGAAGAAATTGGAATTGCAATATACTGCTGGTGAGAACTACTTTGGAAACCACTTGGCAGTTTCTCAAAAAGTTAAACAGAATTACCATATGACCCAACAATTTCATTGGTGGGTATATATGCAAGAGAAGTGAAAACATACATCCACACAAATGTGTAAACAAATGTTCATAGCAGCATTATTCAGAATCTTCCAAAGGTGAAAAAACTCAAATTTCTACCAACTGATGAATGGATAAGTTAAATGGGGATATATCCGTACAATGGAGTATTGCTCTGCAATGAAAAAGGAATGAAGTAATGATACATAGTACAACATGGATGAACCTTGAAACGTTATGCTAAATGCCAGTCACAAAAGACCGTATATTATACGACTCCATTTGTACAAAATGTCCAGACTGTGCAAATATATGGCAACAGAAATGTATAATAGCAGTTGCTTAGGACTGATGCACAGGAACATGAAAGAGTGATAGCTAAAGAGTACTAGGTTTCTTTTTAAAGTGATAAAATCTAAAATTGATTCTGGTGATGATTGCATAACTATCTGAACATACAAAGAGGCCTTGAATTATATACTTTAAATGGCTGAATTGTATGGCATGTGAATTAGTAGCACAGTTTTATACATCTTAAATAGTTAAGAAGTAGATAAACACTACAATAAATATAGCATTTTACCCTGAATAAGACTCAAGGTTGCTTGCGGAAACGGTTGTCAGCAGTGTTTCAGCTTATGAGTCTGTGTGAAGTGGTGGAAGGGAGGTTATCTGAAATCAGATGGAATGGGAAGTTGTTAAGCCAAATATGGATGGATATGGTTCATAAAACACATGGTGAAGCAAAGTGGCTGCTTGGTGTTGGAAGTGTTTGGGCTTTTGTGCTTTTGTGCACTTCTACATGGCTCTATCAGCTGGGACTGGGTACAGTTTTCTGCATTTACTAATGTTTCTTGCAAATGAAATCACACATGAGCAAATGCAAAATTCATGGTATGGTCAAATTGTCTCCTAATATATCAATTTATTGAATAAAATTCAAATATTCAAAACAAGCATCATAGCATAACTGAGTGTAGTTGTTCCCTTATGTTTAAAATGTTTGATAAACACCATTTAGTTGACTTTAAAAAAAAAAAAAAACAATGAGACTGACAATCTTTGACTTTAGTGCCATTATATTTAATGTAATAACTAAGATATTTGGGTTTATGTCTATTTTCTTGCCATTTATTTCCTATTTGTCCTATTTTTGTTAATTTATTTCTTCTTATATTTTTATGGATCAATGGAATGTTGTTGTTTTTTTTTTTTAAGATTTTATTTATTTATTTGATGAGAGAGACATAGCAAGAGAGGGAACACAAGCAGGGGAAGTTGCAGAGGGAGAAAGCAGGCTTCCTGATGAGCAACAAGCCCGATGCAAGGCTCGATCCCAGGACACTGGGATCATGACCTGAGCCGAAGGCAGACCCTTAACGACTGAGCCACCCAGGCTCATCAATGGAATGTTTTTAATAGATTTTATTTTTTATAGTAATTTGAGGTTCATAGAAAAGGTACAGAAATTTCCCATATAACCCCTGCTTTCATACATGTGTAGCCTTCCCCATTATCAACATTCTCCACCAAATTGGTACATTTGTTACAATTGGTGAACCTACATTAACACATTATCACCCAAAGCCCATAGTTGACATTAGAGTTTACAATCTGTGTTGTACGTTCTATGGGTGTAGACAAATATCCATTATTACAGACTAGTTTCTCTGTCCTTAAAAATCCTCTATGCTGTGCCTATTCAACCTTCCCTATTCGCTAGTCCCTGGCAACAACTCATCTTTGCGCTGTCTCCCTAGTTTTGCTTTTTCCAGAATGTCACATCGTTAGCCTCATACAGTATATAGGCTTTTCAGATTGGGTTCTTTCACTTAGTGATATGCATTTAAGTTTCCTCCATATCTCCATAGTTTGATAGCCCATTTCTTTTTAGCACTGAATAATATTCCATTGTCTGGACGGACCAGTTTATTTACCCATTCACCTGCTGATGGATATCTTGGTTGCTTCCAGGTTTTGGCAATGATGAAGTAAGCTGCTATAAACAACTGTGTACAAGTTTTGGTGTGGGCATAAGTTTTCAACTCCTTGTTGGATCATGTGGTAAGTGTATGTTTAGTTTGAAAAAACCACCAAACTTTCTTTCAAAGTTGGCTATATTATTTTGCATTCCCATCAGCAATTAGTGAGATTTCTTGTTGTTCCATGTCCTCATCAACATTTGGTATTGTCAGTGGTCTGGATTTTGGCCATTCTAATAGTTGTATAGTGGTATTTCATTGTTGTTTTAATTTGCAGTTCCCTGATGACATATGATGTTGAGCATCTTTTCATGTGCTTACCTGCCATCCATATATTGTCTTTGGTGAGGTGTCTGTTCAAGTTTTTGATCTATTTTTTAATTGAATTGTTTTTATTGTTGAGTTTTAAATGTTCTTTTTATATTTTGGTAGGAGTTCTTTATCAGATGTGTCTTTTGCAAATATTTTCTCCCAGTCTGTGGCTTGTCTTACCATTCTCTTCACATTGCCTTTCACAGATAAGAAATTTTTAAGTTTAATGAAGTCTGATTATTTCTTTTATGGACCACACTTTTGTTGTTGCATCTAAAAAGTCATCGCTTTACCCACGGTTATCTAGGTTTTCTCCTATGTTACCTTCCAGTAGTTTTATAGTTTCGCATTTTACCTTTAGGTCTATGCTCCATTTTGAGTTAATTTTGTGAAAAGTGTAAGGATTTATTTTTCTCCATGTGGATGTCTAATTGTTCCAGTACCATTTATTGAAAAGACTCTTTTTCATTGCATTGCCTTGGGTCCTTTGTCAAAGATCAGTTGACTATATTTATGTGGGTCTATTTCTGGGTTCTCTATTCTGTTCCATTGATCTATTTATCTATTCTTTTGCTAATACACAACATCTTGATTACTGTAGCTTTATACTAAGTCTTGAAGTTAGGTAGTGTCAAACTTTTGGCTTTGTTCTTCTCTTTCAATATTGAGTTGGTTATTCTGAGTCTTTTGCCTCTCCACTTAAACTTTAAAATCGGTTTGTCTCTATCCACAAAATAAGTTGCTGGGAGTTTGATCTGGATTGCATTGAATCTGTAGCTCAAGTTGGGCTAAGTGGTTTTTTTTTTATTATTATTACATTTTTTCTCTTCTATTAATATAGTAGATTGCAAAGATGGCCACCATCCCTTAATTGTCCCTGTGTCCATGCACTATTACAATGTGACTTTGCAGCTTTTCCCATCAAGAGTTGATGTTGATTTCTTCTCCCTCGATTCTCTTGTCTTACTTTAAGCCAAGAGAATTTAACAAAATTGACAGCATGAAGACCTTTTCTCTTTGCATGCTTAGAACCTGCCACCACCCATGTACACGCCAAAATTGTCTTCTGGAGGATGGGAAGCAGAAGGATCACCAAATAGTGATTCTGTTTTGACTTTGAAATTCAATGTCTTAAAGCTCAGAACACAGGTAAGTGTTGGGGAAAATGGCAGAGTAAGAGAATCCTGAGCTCACTCCATCCCATGTTTGCAACTAGATATCATCCACATCCAAGTCAATAAACTGGAGAGTGATCCAAAGACTGGCAGAACAAACTCCACAACTAAATATAGAGAAGATGTTGTGGGTGAAAGTTTAGGAAGGTCAGGGGTGCCTGGCTGGTTCAGTTGGTAGAGCACGTGACTCTTGATCTCAGGATCATGAGTTCAAGCCCCACGTTGGTCATGGAGCCCACTTTAAAAAAAGAGAAAAGTTAGGAAGGTCAGAAAGGCTGAGGGAGCCTGTCTGCAGAAGGAAGGGAGCTGCATGTGTGGACAGGGCAGAGAAATGGGCCCTCACACCCAGGAGTTCACGTGGAGAAGACTAATCCCCATAATGTTTGGCTTTAAAAACCTGAGGGGCTGAGGGGTGCCTGGGTAGCTCAGTTGGTTTAGCATCCAACTCTTGATCTGGCTCAGGTCATAATCTCAGGGTTGTGAGATTGAGCCCCACATTGGGCTCTGTACTGAGCATGGAGCCTGCTTAAGATTCTCTCCCTTTCCCTCTGCCATCCCATCCCCCAACTCATGCACTCTCTCTCTCCTTCTCTCTCTCTAAGATAACAAAACAAAACAGAACAAACCTGAGGGGCTGAATTCTGTAAGTTTGTAAAACCAGTAGGACTTAGGCCCGGGAGCTTTAAAAGTCAACTGACTCAGCACTTGGTGACCAGGGAGAGTGAGTGATAGCTGGGTTGCCACCCTTAAAGAGACAGCAGCCTGCACAGAAAGGCAATTTAAAAATGGCAGTTGACATAATGCCAGGGAAAATGGGAGACAGATATGGCAGAGAACTAGGGGCCCAATGCAAATTTTGCTAACACTGCTGCTTTGCTCCCAAGTTCCCTGGTACACATGCCCCCTCAGAGCTGGCCTGCATGGGTCCCACTAATACTACAGAGAGCAAATATAGCACACAACAGGGAAAGAGTTAGTAAGACAACTGTACTGAAAGGAAAAGTGACTCAGACATAGCAGCATGGTGTAAGCAACATACATAGGATACTCTCTTGAAGTGCTAGGTTCTGGTGACCAGGGGACACTACACACCAGGGCATTCTAGGACCTCCTCTTCATAAAGTCACTACTTTCAGAGCAGAGGACATATAGGACTCTCCTAACACACAGAAACAGACAGAGTAAAGCAGAAAAAATGAGGAGACAGAGAAAGTTATCCCAAATGGAAGAACAAGACAAAACCACAGCCAGAGATCTAAGCAAAACGGATATAAGTTACATGCCTGATACAGAATTTAAAGCAATGATCATAAGGATACTCACTGGACTTGAGAAAAGAGTGGAGGACATCAGTGTGACCCTTAACACAGAGATAAAGAATAGCATAGTAGAGATAAAGATTTCAATGAATGAAATGAGAAACATGCTGGATGGAATGAGCAGCAGGATGGAGCAAGCAGAGGAAAGAATTAGTGACCTAGAAGACAAAGTAATGGAAAGTAATCCAAGCTGAAAAAAAAGAATTACACAAAATGAGAATAGACTTAGGGAACTCAGTGACTCCATCAAACATAACAACATTCTTATGACGGGAGTCTCAGAAGAAGAAGAGAGAAAAGTGGGCAGAAAATTTATCTGAAGAAATAATAGCTGCAAACTGTCCCAACCTGGGGAAGGAAACAGATATCCAGATCCAGGAGGCACAAAGAATTCCTATCAAAATCAACAGAAGCAGACCCACACCAAGACATATTGTAATTAAGTTTTCAAAATATAGTGATAAAGAAAAAAATCTCTAAAAGCAGCAAGACCAGAAAAGTCAGTAACTTACAATGGAAAACCCATAAGGTTAACAGGAGATTTTTCAACAGAAATTTTGCAAGCCAAAATGGAGTGGCACAATATATTCAATATGCTGAATGGGAAAAAATCTGCAGCCAAAAATACTCTATCCAGCAAGGCTATCATTCAGAATAGAAAGAGGGATAAAGAGTTTCCCAGACAAATAAAAACTAAAGGAGTTTATGATCACTAAACCAGACCTGCAAGAAATAATAAGTCAAGTGGAGAAAGTCGATTATCATATGGTCTCATTTATGTGTGGAGCATAAGGAGAAACATGGAGGATATTGTGAGAGGGAAGGGAGGGATGAATTGGAGGAAATCGGAAGGGTGAAGAACCATGAGAGACTGTGAACTCAGAACAAGGGACTGAGGGTTTTGGAGGGGAGGGGGTGGGGGGATGGGCGAGCCTGGCGGTGGTTATTGAGGAGGGCACATATTGCATGGAGCACTGGGTGTGGTACATAAACGGTGAATCTTCTAACACTGAAAAAATAAAATAAAAGTATTTGGGGAAAAAAAAAATAGAGGGGACTCTGAGTGGAAAGAAGAGACCAAAAATGACAGTATAAAATTGGAAACACAAAAACAGTAAAAATGAATATTTCTGTAAAAAATAAGTCAAGGAACACACAAAAAAGGATACGAAATATAATAACATATACCTAAAATGTGGGGAGGAGAGGAGCAAAGAATGGGTTCAAACTTAAATGACCATCAACTTAATATAGACTGCTATGTGCAGAAGAGGTTATATTCAAACCTAATGTCAACCATATATCAAAAGTAACTAGTAAATATACAAGGAATAAAGAGAAAGGAATTCAAATATTTCACTAAAGAAAAATAAGCAAGTCATGAAAGAGAACCAAAAAAGGATCAGAGAAATTCTCCAGAAACAACCACAAAACAAGTAATAAAATGGCAATAAATGCATATCTGTCAATAAATACTTTAAATGTAAATGGACTAAATGCTCCAATTAAAAGACAAAGGGTGACAGAATGGATGAAAAACAAGACCCATCTATACGCTGCCTATCAGAGAGACCTAAAGACAACTGCAGATTAAAAGTGAGGGGTTGGAGAAATGTCTATCATGCAAATGGATGTCAGAAGAAACTGGAGTAGCAATATATCAGACAAAATAGACTTTAAAACAAACACTGTAACAAGAGATAAAGACACTATATAATCATAAAGAGGACAATTAAAAAAAAAGAAATAACAATTATAAATATTTATGCATCCAACATAAGAGCACCCAAATACATAAAACAGTTAATAACAAACATAAAGGAACTAATCAAAAATAACACAATAATGGTAGGGGACTTTAACACCCCACTTACATCAATGGACAGATTACCTAAACAGAACATCAGGGGTGCCTAGGTTGTTCACTTGATAAAGGATCTGCTTTCAGCTCAGGTCAGGTCATGATCCTGTGGTTCTGGGATCGAGCCCTGCATCAGGCTTCCTGCTCAGTGGGGAACCTGTTTCTCCCTTTCCCTCTGCCTCTTGCCTCTGCTCGTGTTCTCTCTCTCTCAAATAAATACATTTTTTTTTTTTAAAACAGGACATCAACAAGGAAACAATGGCATTGAATAACACACTAGACCAGATGGACATAACAGATATATTCAGAACATTCATCCTAAAGCAGCAGAATACACACTCTTCCAGTGCACATGGAACATTCTTCAGAATATATTACATACTGGATCACAAATCAGGCCTTAACAAATACAAAAAGACAGATCATACCATGCATATTTTCCAATATCAATGTTATGTAACTTGAAGTCAATCACAAGAGAAAATTTGGAAAGACTACAAATACATGGAAGTTAAATAACATGCTACTAAACAATGAATGGGTTAACCAGGAAATTAAAAAAGAAATAAAATACATGGAAACAAATGAAAATGAAAACACAATGGTCCAAAACCTTTGGGATGCAGCCAAAGTGATCATAAGAGGGAAGGATATAGCAATACAGACCTATCTCAAGAAGCAAGAAAAATCTCAAACAACCTAACCTGACGCCTAAAAGAACTAGAAAAAAGAACAAATGAACCCTAAAGCCAGCAGAAGGTAGGAAATAATAAAGATTAGAGCAGAAATAAATGACGTAGAAACTTAAAAAACCCAACAGAACAGATCAATGAAACGAGAAAATGGTTCTTTGAAAAAAATCAATAAAATTGATCAACCTCTAGCTAGACTTATGAAGAAAAAAAGATAAAGGACCCAAATAAATAAAATCACCAATGAGAGAGGAGAAATACCAACCAACACCACAGAAATGCAAATAATTGTAAAAGAATATTATGAAAAACTGTATGGCAACAAATTGGACAACATAGAAGAAATGGATAAATTCCTGCAAACATGGAAACTACCAAAACTGAAACAGGAAGAAATAGAAAATTTGAACAGACTGATAACTAGCAATGAAATGGAATCAGTGATCAAAAAGAATCCCAACAAACAAAAATCTAGTGCCAGATGGCTTCACAGGCAAATTCTATCAAACATTTAAAGAAGAGTTAATACCTAATTCTTCTCAAACTATTCCAAAAGGAAAAGGAAGAAAAGCTTCCAAATTCATTATATGAGGCCAACATTATCCTGATACAAAAATTGGGTAAACATCCCACTAAAAAGTTCAACTACAGACCAATATTCCTGATGAACAGAGACATAAAAATCCTCAACAAAAGATTAGCAAACTGATTCTAACAATACATTTAAAAAATCATTTATCACAATCAAGTGGGATTTATTCCTGGGTTGCAAGGGTAGTTCAATATTTGCAAATCAGTCAATAAGAGGAAGGGTAAGAATCATATGATCATTTCATTAGATGCAGAAAAAGCATTTCAACATACTACAACATTCATTCATGATAAAATCCCTTAATACTACAACACAACAAAGGCCATATATGAAAAACCCACAGCTAACATCACCCTCAATGGGGAAAAACTGAGAGCTTCTAGACAGGGATGTCCACTCTCGCCACTGTTATTCAGTATAGTACTGGAAATCCTAGTCTCAGCAAACAGACAACAAAAGGAAATAAAAGGCACCCAAATTGGCAAGGAAAAAGTAAAACTTTGAGTATTTGCAGATGACTTGATAATTTATGATAGAAAAGCCAAAAGACTCCACCAAAAAACTGCTAGAACAGATAAGTGAGTTCAAAATCACAGGATACAAAATCAATGCACAGAAATCTGTGACATTTTTATACACCAATAATGAAACAGCAGAGAGAGAAATTAGGAAAACAATTCCATTGCAGTTGCACCAAAAAGAAGCTAGCTAGGAAAAAACCTAACCAAAGAGGTGAAAGACCTATACTCTGAAAACTATAAAGCACTCATGAAAGAAATTGAAAGGGATGCAAAGAAATGGAAAAAACATTCCATGCCAATGGATCAGGAGAACAAATGTTGTTAAAATGTCTATATTACACAAAGCAATCCACAGATTTAATGCAATCTCTATCAAAATACCAACATTTTTTCACAGAACTAGAACAAACAATTCTAAAATATGTATGGAACCACAAAAGACCCATATGGTTGAAGCCATTTTGAAAAAGTAAAGCAAAGTTGGAGGCATTACAATTCTGGACTTCAAGTTCTATTACAAAGCTGTAGTGATCAAAGCAGTATGGTATTGGCACAAAAATAGATACGTAGATCAATAGTACAGAAGGGAAAACATAGAAATGAGCCCACAACTATATGCTCAATTAATCTTCAACAAAGCAGGAAAGAATATCCAGTGGAAAAAAGACAGTCTCTTCAACAAATGGTGTTGGGAAACCTGGAGAGCAACACACAGAAGAATGAAACTGGGCCACTTTCTTACACCATACACAAAAATAAATTCAAAATGGACTAAAGACCTAAATGTGCGAAAGGACAACATAAAAATCCTATAAGAGAACACAGGCAGTAATCTCTCTGACATTGGCCATAGAAACTTCTTTCTAGGTATGTGTCCTGAGGCAAGAGAGACAAAAGCAAAAATAAACTTTTGAGACTTTATCAAAATAAAAACCTTCTGCACAGTGAAGGAAACAATCAACAAAACTAAAAGGCAACCTATGGAATGTGAGAAGATATTTGCAAATGTCATATCCAATAAGGGATAGTATCCAAAATATATAAAGAATAAAACTCAACATCCAAAAAACAAATATTCCATTTTAAAAATGGGCAGAAGACATGAACAGACATTTCCCCAAAGAAGACATCCAGATAGCCCACAGACACATGAAAAGATGTTCATCATCACTCATCATCAGGGAAACACAAATGAAAACTGCTATGAGATAGCACCTCACACCTGTCACAATGGCTAACATCAATAGCACAAGAAATAACAGGTGTTGGTGAGGATATGGAGAAAGAGGAACCCTCATGGACTGTTGATGGGAGTGCAAACTGGTGCAGCCACTCTGGAAAACAGTATGGAGGTTCCTCAAAAAGTTAAAAATGGAATTACCCTATGATCCAACAGTCGTACTACTGGGTATTTACCCAAGGAATACAAAAACACTAATTCAAAGGGATACATGCACTCTGATATTTATAGCAGCATTATCTATAATAGCCAAGTTATAGAAGCAGTCCAAGTGCCCACTGATAGATGAATAGATAAAGAAGATATATATACAATAGAATAGTATTCAGCCATAAAAAGGAGTGAAATTTTGCCATTTGCAACAATATGGATGGAGCTAGAGTATAATGCTAAGCAAAACAGAGAAAGACAAATACCGAATGATTTCACTCATATATGGAATTTATGAAACAAAACAAACGAGCAAGGGGAAAACAAGAGAAACATAGAGAAATTAAGAAACAGACTCCTTGTTATAAAGAACAAGCTTTACCAGAGGGGGAAGCTGTGGGAGGATGGGGGAAACAGGAGATGGGGATTAAGGAGGGCACTTGTGATGAGTACCTGGTGATATACGGAAGTGTTGAATCATTATATTGCACACCTGAAACGAATATAACACTTTTGTTAACTAACTGGAATTAAAATAAAAACTTTGAAACATAATCAAGTTCAGAGCAGAGAAACCAGGCTAAAAAACTAGGCAGCTTTCAATTTGCAAGTGTTAGGAAGAAATTTGGGTCGATGTCTCAAAAAGGCCAAGAATGGAAGACTCAGACCATAGAGTTTAAAAAATGAAGACACAAAATAGGGAAGTAGCTATGATGTAAGAACCATTTTTCCTGGGAAAGACATGCACGTCATAGGTAACACGAAGAAGTGTAGGGACCCAAGTCTGAGAAGACCTGGGTCCTCATGGGGGACTTGGTGTCCCCAGTAATTGAGCCTTGTCCCAGGGAGGTGGTCTTGAGATGATGGTCAGGGAATACTTTAGGCCAGGAGGCAGTGCCTTGTTTCTTTGGGGGTTGCCTGGGAATAACATGAGCCCCACATAGGGAAGGAATGTCAAGCACAGTGCTGGAGGCCCCTAGCCTAAAGAAGGTAGACAAGCAAGGGCTGAAGGAGATGCTGCAAGTGACAGGCCCAAGGCAGCCTCCCAGAGGGCCCTGTGCAGTGCATGCCAGGAAGGCTGAAGAGAGGTCCTGGAACTAGTTTCTACCACGCACCCCAGCAGGTGTGGCCTGGAAGAACCAGGGTCACAACAGGAGGAAACAGCAGGACCTGGGCCCCAGGCCAGCTGGCCATATGCCAGTGATCACAGACAGGGGAGACCCTAACTCTGCCCAGAGCTGCTGAAGGTGGAGAGTGACCTCTGGGGAGCCTGTACAACCCCCAAACTTAGATCACCCTCAGGGAAGAGGAGAGGTGATGGAGAATTGTGGGAGACTTGACAGACCAAGCATTTACCCAATGGAGCCTGAGTCAACTTGGGAGGATCTGAGATTCGATCTAGAAATGGCTAAAGAAACGTGTGAGCACAGTTTGTTTACAATATCTGTTGAAATGGTGGATGTTGCCGAATAGTAATTTCATTCAATCGTAGATAAAGAATCATGTATTCCTTTTTTTTTTTTTTAAGATTTATTTATTTATTTGTCAGAGAGAGAGAACAAGCAGGAGGAGAAGGAGGCAGAGGGAGAAGCAGGCTTCCCACTGAGCAGGGAGCCTGATGCAGGACTTGATCCCAGGACCCTGGGACCATGACCTGAGCCAAAGGCAGACGCTTAACTGAGTGAGCCACCCAGGCATCCCAAGAACCATGCATTTCTGTGCCTCTGAGTTATGATGTGTCTATGTGAATACTTCCACAGTTGTGAGACAGAAAAGCCCAAGAAGGGGTTTGATTAAGGAAATTAATAGAGCTCCATATCGTGGAATACCAGACAGCCTTTAAAAGGAGGTGATTGCTTTATATGGACTCGTGTGGAGAGATGCCCATGAGATAAGATTAAGTGAAAAAAAAAAAAAAAAGCAAATGACAGGGCAAATACATAGTGTGAGAAAAAGGAAGGCAGGCAGGCAGGGAGACAGGTGGGAAAGACCCATAGATCCGAAGACCTGCCGGTTCTGCCACAGTCTCAAGGTCAGTGTGCTGCTGCTCCAAGCTGCAGGGCCCACCTGAATGGAGGAAGGAAGATGCCCAAGTGGAGCCCCTCACCCCATGCATACCAGCAGCCCCACCCCCGTCCTACAGGGCGCCCTGCCTGTTCATCCTCATTCCCTCCCACTGCACAGGGCATGACCGCGACTTCATTCCCCCCTGAGACTGGCCCACATGGGGACAGTACCGGTGCTCAAATACCTAATGGGCTATTGTGGGGGCCACCTGTCTCTGGGGGGCCAATTTAGGAACACAGTCTTTTCAAGTAGTTCCATTTTGTTGGAAATGATGTGCTTCTGAAGACCCTGCGTAATCGAAAACATACATTTACCAAGGCTAATTTTTCCCTTGACCATGTATGTGTGCAGGTGTGTGTGTGTGTGCATGTGTGTGAGTGTTTGTTTTCTTGGTGCCCATCTATCA
>CM052895.1:2364571-2380578 GCA_028534135.1 Potos flavus | reverse complement strand
TTTATTTATTTATTTATTTATTTATTTATTTATTTATTTATGTCTTTACATTCTTTAGCATGTTTTTTGGTTTTCTTACATATTTTGGGGCTTTTCAGGTACATATATTTGTAATTGTTATATAATCTCTAGAGATTTTTTCTTTTCATCAACATTAAATATCTTTCTTTATCAAGGATAAAGAATAACAATTTTGACTTAAAAGGTTTTTGTTTTGTTTGCTTATGGGATACAGATAAAAACAGCTTTTGAAGAGAAATTTATAGCTTGAAACACTTATTAGGAAAAGAAGAAAGATCTCAAATCAATAATCTAAACTTCCACTTTAAGAAACTAGAAAAAGAAGAGGAAACTAAACTCAAAGTCAGCAGAAAGAATGAAAGAAAAGATTATAGTGGGAATGAGCCGAATAGGAAACAGAAAAAAAATAGAGAAAATTAGTGAAACCAAAAGCCAGTTCTTGAAAACATTAAAAAAAATGACAAACCTTAGCCAGGTTAACCCAGAAAAATGAGAGAAGACACAAACTGGTAAAATCAGTCATGAAAGAGAGATACCACTACCAACCTTACAGAAATCAAAAGAATTTTATGGGAATACTATAAACTTTATGCTAACAAATTAGACTCCTAAGATGAAATGGAAAATTCCTAGAAAGACACAAATTACCAAAACTGAAGCAGCAACAACATGGATGGACCCAGAAGGGATTATACTAAGTGAAATAAGTCAGAGAATGACAAATATCATATGATTTTGCATATATGTGGAATCTAAACAAACAAACAAACAAACAAAGACTTTTAAATACAGAGAACAGATGGATGGTTGCAGAGAGGAGGTGGTGGTGGGGAATGGGTAAACTAAATAAGGGGAATTAACAGTACACTTATGGGGCACCTGGGTGGCTCAGTCGTTAAGTGTCTGCCCTCGGCTCAGGTCATGATCCCAGGGTCCTGGGATTGAGCCCCACATCAGGCTCCCTGCTCGGCGGGAAGCTTGCTTCTCCCTTTCCTACTCCCCCTGCTTGTGTTCCTGCTCTCGCTGTCTCTCTCTCTGTCAAATAAATACATAAAATCTTAAAAAAAAAAAAAAGAGTACACTTATATAATGAGCACTGAGTAATGTATGGAAATGTTGAGTCATTATATTATACACCTGAAACTAATATAACACTGTATGTTAATTATACTTCAATAAAAAATTGGCAAGAAAAAATAAAGTGCCAAACCAAAAAAATGAAAGCTGAATCCAGAAGAAATAGAAAATCTAAATCTACCTGTAAGAAGCAAATACTTATAGCTATTAAAAACCTTCCCAAAGTAGTGAATGTGGTTACTAAAGGATAGAAATCAGAGGGCCTTGTGGTGATGGTAGAGTCCTGAATCTTGATTGCACTGATGGTCATGTGAATCTACACATGTGATAAAATTGCATGGTCCTACACAGACATGTGCAAGTGCACACACACATTAAAGAGTATATGTAAAATGGTGAAATCTGAATAGGTTCTGGGCATTGTACCAATGTCAATCTCCTGGCTTTAATATTGTACTATACTTATTCAAGTATTACCATTTGGGGAAACTGGTTCACAGGATCCCCCTGTACACTTTTTTAAACAACTTTATTTGAATGTATAACTATTTGTAAACAAAAAGTTTTTTAAAAGTTTCCATAATAAAAAGGCCCAGGCCCAGATGGATATTCTTGTGAATTATTTCAATAATTTAAATAAGAAATAATACCAAGCCTTCACAAATTTATCCAGAAAATAGAGAAGGGAACACCTCCTAACTCATTCTATGAAGCCATGATTATCTTGATTCTAAATTTAGACATTACAAGAAAACTATAGACTAATATCCTTCATGAATATAGACACAAGAAAACCTCGACAAAATATAACCAAACCTAGTCTGACCAAATAAAGTTGATTATATGCCATGACTAAGTAGGATTCATCTCAGGGAAGCAAGGTTGGCTTAATATCTGAAACTCAGTGAATACAATCCATAATATTAATAAAGGACAAATACCATAAGATCATCTCCATAGATGCATTAAAATGTTTCACAAAATCCACCATCCTTTCATAATAAAATTCTTTTTATTAACTAGAAACAAAAGGGAATTTCCTCAAGATGATAAAGGGATTTGCAAAATACCTATAGCTGACAACATACTTAGTGGTCTTAGTGGTGAAAGGTTAAATACTTCCCCCCAAAGTTAGAAAGAAAAGAAGAAAGTTTACCCTCACTACTTCTATTCAGCAGCACACTGGACATTTTATCCAGTGCAATTAGGGAGAGAAAGAGAGTATTCACATTGGAAAATAAGTAAAATTATCTTTATTCAAAACAAGTTTCTATATATAGCAAATTCTAGGGCACACACACACATACACACACACGCTTCTACAACAAAAATTGGAGTTCAAGAAGGTTTCAGGATAGATGAATATACAAAAATTAGTTGCATTTCTATAAAGAAGTAATGAATATCTAAAAATGAAATTAAGAAAAACAATTCCACTCACATTAGTAGCAGAAGGAATAAATTATTTAGGAATAAATTTAACAAAAGATCTGTAAGATCTGTACACTGAAGACTACAAAACTTTTGTGCCAAAAGCTAAAGAAGACCTAAATAAATGAAAGATATACCATGGTCATGGTTTAGAGACTTAATAGATTTAAGATGGCAATATTCCCAAGTTGATCTACTGATTCATGCAATCCCTAACAAATCCCAGCTGGCCTTTTTTTCCCAGAAATTGACAAGCTCATCCTTAAATTCATATGGTCATGCAAAGAACTAAGAATAACCAAAACAATCTTAAAGAAAACAATGAAGTTGGAGGACATATAATTCCTTATTTTATTTATTTATTTATTTAATTTAATTTCATCATGATAAATGTACTCTTCATTTTTTTTATTTTTTTTTAAATTTTATTTTATTTTTTTCGGTGTTCCAAGATTCATTGTTCATGCACCACACCCAGTGCTCCATGCAATATGTGCCCTCCTCAATACCCACCACCAGGCTCACCCAACCCCCTACCCCCTCCCCTCCAAAACCCTGTTTGTTTCTCAGAGTCCACAGTCTCTCATGTTTCTTACCCTCCTCCGATTTCCCCCAATTCACCCTTCCTTTCCTTCTCCCAATGTCCTCCATGTTTTTCCTTATGCTCCACAGGTAAGCGAAACCATATGATAATTGACTCTCTCTGCTTGACTTATTTCACTCAGCATAATCTCTTCCTCTTTAATCCCCATCCCCTATCTCCCCCATCCCCTCACCCAGCTCCCTCTGGTAACCATCAGTTTGTTCTCTGTAGTTAAGACTGTTTCTTGGTTTGTCTATCTCTTGTACTTCCTTTGCTCATTTGTTTTGTTTCTTAAATCTCACACGTGAGTGAGATCATATGGTATTTGTTTTTCAATCAGTAAGTCAATAAGAATTGACTTAGAAATTTCTCTCTCCTAGCTCTATTCATTTTGTTGCAAAAATGGTAGAATTTCACTCTTTTTATGGCTGACATCTTTTTTATCCAT
Organism: Potos flavus; assembly: GCA_028534135.1. Taxonomy (NCBI): domain Eukaryota; kingdom Metazoa; phylum Chordata; class Mammalia; order Carnivora; family Procyonidae; genus Potos; species Potos flavus. The sequence goes on along the minus strand of CM052895.1, from coordinate 2,377,018 downwards.
TCATCTATGGACACTTGGGCTGCTTCCATAGTTTGGCTATTGTAAATAATGCTGCTTTAAACATAGGGGTGCATGTATTCCTTTGAATTAGTGTTTTTGTACTTTTTAAAATAAATACCTTTGTACTTTTTTGAATAAATACCCAGTAGAGTGATTCCTGGATCATAGGGTAGTTCTATTTTTAACTTTTTGAGGAACCTCCACACTGTTTTCCACAATGGCTGTGCCAGTTTGCATTCCCACCAACAGTGCAAGAGTGTTCCTTTTTCTCCACAACCTTGCCAACATTTGTTGTTTCTTGTTTTTTTGACTTTAGTCATTGTGACAGGTGTGAGGTGATAGCTCATTGTAGTTTTGATTTGCATTTCTCTGATGATGAGTGATGTTGAGCATCTTTTCATGTGTCTGTTGGTCAATAGGATGTCTTCTTTGAGAAATATCTGTTCATGTCATCTGCCCATTTTAATTGGATAATTTATATTTTGGGTGTTGAGTTATAGCAATTCTTTTTGTTTTGGATACTAACCCGTTATTGGATATGTCATTTGCAATATCTCCTCCCATTCAGTAGGTTGCCTTTTAGTTTTGTTGATTGTTTACTTTGCTGTGTGGAAGCTTTTTATTTTGATGTAGTCCCAATAGTTTATTTTTGCTTTTATTTCCCTTGCCTCAGTAGACATATCTAGAAAAATGTCGCTATGGCTGATGTCAGAGAGCTTACTCCCTGTGTTCTCTTCTATGATTTCTATGGTTTCAAGCCTCACATTTAGGCCTTTAATCCATTTTGAGTTTATTTTTATATGTGATATAAGAATATATAAGAATATAGAATATATCTTACATATAAGATATAAGAATATATGTGATATAAGAAAGTGGTCCAGTTTCATTCTTTCGCTTGTTGCTGTCCAGTTTTCCCAATACCATTTGTTGAAGAGACTGTCTTTTTCCCATTGGATATACTTTCCTCCTTTGTCAAAGATTAATTGGCCATATAATTGTGGGTTTATTTCTGGGTTTTCTGTTCTGTTCCATTGATCTATGTGCCTATTTTTGTGCCACTACCTGTGGGGACTCGCAGTGCCTGGACAGATAAAACCTGACTTGTATATGCCTCCCTAGATGAGACTAATTGGAAAGCAAAGGAGGAGTACCCAGAATGCTGGGCCTCTTCTCAAGTATCTTGGCTGAATGTGGCCAGATTCTTACGGGGCTCAAGGGTCTCATCCAGGGAGTAAATGCTGAAATGCAGGCACCTGTATGGGTCAGTACTCTATGAACTCCTTGCCTTGCACCTGGTGTATTAATTAAACTCACAATAAAAGCAGAGACAGAGCTTGGCTCAAGGCCTTTTGACACTAGAGAATTTGGCCCTCAGGCCTCTCCTTTCTCCTACTAAGGTGTTGGGAGTAATCCTTTCATTCACCAAATCCTTTCATTCACCTGGCCAAACCTGACAACCGCCATACTGTTTTAATTACTACTGCTTTGTAAAATAACTTGAAATCTGGAATTGTGATACCTCCGGTTTTGTTTTTCCTTTTCAAGATTGCTTGGCTATTTGGGGTCTTTTATACTCCCCAATTTTAAAATTGCAAAGCTACAGTAATGAAGATGGTTTGCTAATGGTATAAGAAAAGATACACAGGCTTGTGGAACAGAATTGAGAAGCCCAGAAATAAACCCTTACATTTATGGTTAATCGATTTTGAACAAAGGTGCCAACACAATTCAGTGGGGTAAAAGATAGTCTTTTTTTTTTAAGATTTATTTATTTATTTGACAGAGAGAGAGAGAGAGATCACAAGTAGGCAGAGAGGCAGGCAGAGAGAGAGGGGGAAGCAGGCTCACTGCTGAGCAGAGAGCCCGATGCGGGGCTCGATCCCAGGACCCTGAGATCACGACCTGAGCCAAAGGCAGAGGCTTTAACCCACTGAGCCACCCACGCCCCCCAAGGATAGTCTTTTCAATAAATGATGCTAGTACACTTGGACAGAGACATGCAAAAAGATGAATTTGGCCAATTACCTCACACAATACACAAAAATTAATGAAAAATGGATCATATAACTATATGTAAGAGCTAAAACTACAAAATTCCTATATCAAAAACAAAAACAAAAACATAAGAGGAAAAATTTGAAACCTTATGTGTAGGAAAAATTCTTACTCTTTCTCCTGTGTGTTTCTCCATTACTCTTACATGACTACACAGTCACACTTCTGACTTCCGATGTGTGTCGGTTTTCCCAACACCAAGAAATTCTGTGACCCCATATGGGGTTCCTATAATTTAATTCCATTCTAACACTTCCTACCTGGAGATAGAGTCAAATCCCACAGGTTAAGGGCTCAGTCCCCCAAGGATGCCCCCCACTTTAGATGCTAATTGCAAGTAGTAAGTCCCCAGGTTACCCACAACTCTTGTCCAACTTGGCTATAAATAATTGGCTCTCATCACCTCCTTCCTCTTTGATTTGATTATTTGCTAGAACAGCTCACAAAACTCAGTGAAACACTAATGTTTACTGGTTTTTTATATAATAAAGGGTATTCTAGAGGAAATGGATGAACTGCCAGTTAAAGTGATACATAGGGCAAGGTCTGGAAGAGTCCTAAGAACAGAAGCTTCTGTCTTCATAGAGTTGGATCACATCATTCTCCTAGTACGTGGATGTGGTTGCAGACCTCGAAGTTCTCCAAACCCCCACTACAGTCATTTTATAGAGTTTTCCTTACATAGGAATGATAAATTATGAAGTCCATTTCTAGCTCCTCTCTCATCTCTGGAGAAATATGAACTCTAAAATTTCTCCTGGTGAAGTCTCTGATGGGTATGAGGAACATGTTATTGGAAACAGGAAGAATACCAATCCTTGCTATGAAGTGGCAAAGAACTTGGCCAAATTGTGTTCCCACGCGTTGTGAAAAGTAGAACTTATAAAGGATGAACTTGGATATTTAGTTGAGTTATTTCTAAGAAAAATGTTGTAGGCTTGCGTTTTCCTGACTGCTTATAGTAAAATGTGAGAGGAGGGAAATATCTGGAAAACGAATTACCAAGCAAAAAGGAACCAAAGTGAAGATTTGAAAAATTCTGTTAATCCATATTTGCAAAAAATGAGGTGTGCTCAAGAGAGAACACCATAGGTGTGTGGGTGGACAACCTCCCCTAAAGAGGTCATGGGTGTGTGACATGTGGATCCAATCAACCATCCCAGCAGAAGCACCGTGGCTTGGACTGAGGAGGGACAGAGGTGGGATGAAATGAAATGTCAGACCTCTGGAATTTCAGAGGCAGGATATGGGATGACAGAGCAGTCTGGATGTGAATGCACATCATCCTTTAGTAACATAGAAAAAGGACCCCAAAGGTGGCTGCCATGGCTGTAAAGGACACATGGCCAGCCAGCAAGACTGTCTCCTTCTTGGTTGCAGAGGGTTTGCGGCTGCAGCTCAGGGCTGTGAGGAAGCAGGGCCACTACCTTGGATGATCTGGAGAACAGAACATTTGAGCTAAGAAGGATTGTTCTCTAACCTTGAAATCTAATGGAATTTTCCACAAAAGCCTCTTCAGATTAGCTGCTTGTATGCATGTTTATCAATGTGTTCTGTAGGAGTTTTGCAGGCTGAAGAATCAAAGGTACTGGTGCTGATGTTGGTATAATAAATTAAATCTTTGAATCACTTACAAATCTAATGGAATTTGCTCTGCTAAGTCTTGGCTTGCTTAGGACTCATCGCTCTTCTTGACCATTTCTTCTTTTTGGAATGAAGATACCTATGCTATGTCTGTCTCACATTGTATTTTGTAAGCAGATAACTTGTTTGGTTTCACAGTTTCACCACCGTAGTAGAATTTTGCCTCAGGATGAACCATCCCTCTAATCTCACCCATACCTGACTTTGATGCTATTTAGATGCTATTTTGGGCTTAAAGTTGTTGCTGGAAGAGGTTGAGACTTTTGCGGCTGTTGGGATAAGGCGAACCATGAATGTATTTTGCATGTGTGGATCTGAATTTTGGAAGAACCAGAGGATGGAGTGCTATGGGTTAAACTGTGTCCTTGCACAATTCACAAGTTGAAGTTCTAACCGAGTACCTCAGAATGTGAATGTATTTGGCGCTAGAGTTTTTAAAGAGGTAATTAAGGTTAAATGAGGTCACTTGGGTGGGTTCTAATCCAGGATGACTTCTTTTTTTTTTTTAAGAGTTTATTTATTTATTTTATTTTAGAGAGTGCCGTCAGAGGTGGAGGGAAAGAGAGGGAAAGAAACTCAAGCAGACTCCATGTGGAGCATGAAGCCAGATGTGGGGCTCGACCTTATAACCTGGAGATCAAGACCTGAGCTGAAACCAAGTCCCACGCTCAATGACTGAGCCACCTAGGCACCCCCAATATGACTTGTTCTTATAAGAGGAGGAGGCTAGGACACACACAAAAGAAGACCACATGAGGACGCAATGGGCAGACAGCCATGTACAAGCTAAGGAGAGAGGCTTCAGAAGAAATCCACTCTGCTGACACTTTGATCTCAGAATTGTGAGCAAATATATTTCCCTTTAAGCCAAAAAGCAGTAATGAACTATTAATACATGCTACTACATAGATGAACCTCTACCATATAGAGGAACTTCAAACATAATATGCTAAGTGAAAGAAACGAGACACAAAAGAGCACATATTATAACTGTTTATAGGAAATGTCCAGAAAAAACAAATTTATAGAGACAAAGAGAACAGTAGTGGTTGCCTGTGAGTAAGAATGGGGAGTGACTGCGAACAGGCACAAGTTTTCTTTTTGAGTTAACAGAAATGTTATAAAAATTAGATTTTGGTGGAAGTTACATACTTCGTAAAGTTACTAAAAATTCTTGAAGCGTAATCTTAATATAGGTGAATTTTATGGTGTATAAATTATATCTCAATAAAGCTGTTTGAAAACCTAATGGTTGAGGGGCACTTGGGGGGCTCAGTGGGTTAAGCCTCTGCCTTTGGCTCAGGTCATGATCTCAGGGTCCTGGGATCGAGCCCCGCATCCGGCTCTCTGCTCAGCAGGGAGCCTGCTTCCCCCTCTCTCTCTGCCTGCCTCTCTGCCTAGTTGTGATCTCTCTCTCTCTCTCTCTCTCTCTGTTAAATAAATAAATAAAATCTTTAAAAAAAAAAAAGAAAAGAAAACCTAATGGTTGAGAAGAATTATTCGGTATGATATTTGTTGGATCACAGAAACATGATTATGTTTTACTTTAATGTGTCTATATTTAAGATTTATTTCTTCAATAGAGTAGTGGGTTACCTTTAAACAAGTAGGATAATTTCATTCATATTGTGGTAGTATCATGAATTTTTCTCTTATTTCATTTTAAAAAGGGCTTTGAAGCTCAATAGGCTGATTAAACATTGGAAGGGTAAGAAGTCAATATGGACAAAATTTTCTGCACAAAAATGATAGTCCAACTCCTGGATTTTAGGACCATTTGTATATCTCATTAATGTACAGTCCTTTAGATATTTGGTATACAAAATTGTTATTTCCTTCTGCTTGCTGAGAGCAGTACAGACTGTAATTACTACTTTGAAGATTTATTTATTTGAGAGAAAGCACAAGTGGGAGGAGGAGCAGAGAGAGAGGGAGAAGCAGACTCCCTGCTGAGCAGGGAACCCAATATGGGTCTTGATCCCAGGACTGTGGGATCATAACCTGAGCCAAGGGCAGATGCTTAACCAACTGAGCCACCCGGGCGCCCCTGTAATAACTACTTTGAAAAACTACCTGGCCTAACAAAATGACTTGGGTCATTCATTAAGTGATAATGATCCAAATGAAGGCAAAAAGATTAAAAACAACAACGACGTGAGGGTAATTACGAGGACATCAAAAACTCTGCCGTAGTCTAAATATTCTAATGTGTTCACCACTGAACTAATCACATCAATGTCAGAATGTCTGTAGGGAGCTAAATTCTGAGTTCCACCTTGAATTACCAGGTCATCTCTCTTACCCCACAGACATAGACTTATTGAAAAAGAATGACACAAAGGCCCACAGGATCTGTTAAGGTGCAGAAAACAAATATTAAAGCGATGGTAAAGCCTGACCTTGAACACAGGAATCCAATTTTAGGTCCCAGATAATACTGCTCCTGGCTGTCTCAAAAGACATTATTAAGTTGCTATCTCTAAGTTCTGATTTTTTTATCTAATGGATTCTTTTTTCCAATGAGATATAATGACATGCCACATTATATTAGTTTCGGATGTACAATATAACGATTTGATATTTGGGCATATTGCAAAATGATCACTACAGAAAGTCTAATTAATATCTATCTCCATACAGAGAAACAGAATTTTTTTTTCTCATGAAACAACTTTTAAGATTTAGTTGCTTAGCAACGTTCAAATATGCAATGCAGCATTCTTAACCATAGTCACCAGGCTGTACACTCATCTCCGTGACTTATTTTATAACTGGCAGTTTGTGCCTTTTGGCTTTCCTCAACCATTTTGCCCACTGCACACTTTCCATCTCCTGTAACTACCAATCTGTTCTCAGTATCTATGAGCTTCATGTTTTTAAATTTTATTTTTTATTTTTTTAAATTTTATATTCCACATGTAAGTGAGATCATATGGTACTTATCTTCTCTCACTGACTTATTTCACTTAGCATGAGTGAAATATGGACCTCAAGGTCCATCCATATCAAAAATGACAGGATTTTATTCTTTCTTTTATGGCTGAAAAATATTCCATTGTGTGTGGATACCTATTTTCTTTATTCAGTAATCCATTGATGGGAATTTAGGCTGTTTCCATATCATTGTAAATAATGCTGCAGAGAATATGGGGATGTATACATCTTTTCAAATTAGTGTTCTTGTTTTCTTCAGGTAAATACCCAGAAGTGGCATTGGATCATATGGCAGGTTTGCTTTTAATTTTTTAAATTAAATTAAAATGGTTTCCATAGTGAATGCACCAATTTATATTCCCAGGAACAGTGCACAATACTGCTCCTGTACAAGGTTCCCTTCTCTCCACATCCTTGTCAACACTTAGTATTTCTTGCCTTTTTGAATCCAGTCATTCTAACAGGTGTGAGGTGATATCTCATTGTAGTTTTGATTTGCGTTTCCCTTATGATTAGTGACCTTGAACATGTTTTTACGTACCTGTTGGCCATCTGTATGTCTTTTTTTTGAAAAATGTCTATTCAGATCTTCTGTCCATTTTTTAACTGGATTTTTTTTTTGACTATTGAGTTGTATGAGTTCTTGATATATTTTGGATTTTAACCTCTTATCAGATAGATGATTTGCAAATATTTTCAACCATTCGGTTTGTTGCCTTTTCATTTTTTGATGTTTCCTTTGCTGTGCAAAAGTTTTCTATTTTGATATAGTCCCATTTGTTTACTTTTGCTGTTCCATCCAAAAAATCATTGCCAAGACTGATGTCAAGGAGCTTACCACCTGTTTTCTTCTAGGAGTTTTGAGGTTTAAGGTTTTTAATCCATTTTGAGATAATTTTTGCGTATGGCATAAGTTCCATTCTTTTGCATCTGGCTACCCAGTTTTCCCAACACCAGCTCCTTTGTTGTAAATTAATTGGCCCTATAGGCATGGGTTTATTTCTGGGCTCTCCATTCTGTTCTTTGACTTGTCTTATGCCAGTACCATACTGTTGTGATTACTATAGCTTTGTAATAATACAGTTTGAAATCAGAGAGCATTGTCTCCGGCTTTGTTCTTTCTCATGATTGCCTTGGCTATTTGGGGTCTATAAGTTCTGATTTTATAAAATGTATCTAGAATTCTTGCTTCCTAGGAAAGGGGAGGGAGACACAAGAAGGAATACTTGGAAAGTAAAGTTCTAGAGAAAGGAAAGAGGGTAGATTAGCGAATGCGCTCTGGCATCTCAGCCCTAGCCGGTTCCCTCTTGAGGACCTCCCGCCTCCTGAACATTCAGGGGGTCGTACCATCCCTCAGGATCTGGGCAGCATGGGCTCTGAGTGGCTTGACCCCTGGGTATCGGGGCAGAGAGGAAGCGCCGGTGGACTCCAGGTGCTGACTCTGAATCTCTTGCTTGGAGTGGGCACGCCTGAGCCAGGAGCGATTCTTGGGCTCTGGAACCACAGTCCTGTACCGTCCCCTAACGGAGCTGGGGGCTGGTTGCGTGAAGGGCGGCTATGCCCGCGATGAGCTGGTCTCCTCGTGCCAACACCTTCGATGGGAAGCAGGGGTCGGGAAGCGCCCTGGTGCGTGCGCCCTTTCCTCGTGCGGTACTCGCGCGCCCCTTTCTTTGCTCACACGTTCCAAGGACGCGTCATAGGCGGCACACCTAACAGTGCGCGCTTTGCCTGGGGCCCCTTTGGCAGCTAACGGAAACCTCTCTGAGCCACTGACTCCATTTGAAGGACGCGACCTTGCAGAACTGCTCCTTATGGGCAGTTACCTGAGCCGGCCTCGCCCTCGGCTGCCGTCCTCTCCTCTGCTGGGTGGGGAGCAGCCCGAGGCAACTGAGAGCCTCGGGCCCGGGCCCGCGCACCCCGCCCACGGTGTTCCCCGGGCTGGCCGGGTTCACTCGGCGGCCTCGACCCTGGACGTAGCTCGCAGGCTGTCATACGAGGATCTTGTGGCTTCACCACGGCGGCGGCGGCGGCGACACCGTCGGCGGTTTGCCATAATCCATCGGCGGCAATATCCAATCCAGCAGGCCCGGTGTTTATTTCTGGGGGTCTTTTCCTCTGTGCCCCCGAGCGGCCATCCGAAGCCGGTGCTGTCTGCTTGCAGCTCCAAGATGTTCTGCGCCTCGGTGATCCTGAAGATGGCATCGGCTAAGGGCAAACTGACGCTGCGTTTGGCTCTGAAGCAGACAGTCATCTGTATGTGGTCCTCCCTTTCTGGTCACCTCCCAAATCTGTGTGTAAGGGAGATCTTGGTGAGGGCCCTCGAAGAGAACGGTCAAGTGAGCGCCAAGGCGGAGAAGGAGCTGACCTACCTGGTTGAGAGCAGGGAAGGGCTGGCAGAGTCAGAGGAAGGACACCCAGTCCCCGAGAGGCAGGATAATCTGAGAAGGGGCGGCGAGGGCAGCCGGAGTGTGCAGTCAGCGTTTAGACGGCTGATGGTCAACGGAGTCCTCTCTTCCTTCGTGCCCAGGCCTGGACCTCTGAAGAGAGACTTCTGTTCCACCAGCTTAGAAGATAACCTGATTAAGAAATCCCACACCTGCTTTTTGAGCTCATGCAGCAAACGCAATGCCATCACTAGTTCTTACAGCTCCACTCGAGGTTTCCCACCACCGCAGACAGGCTGTCGAGGAGCTGCTGGGTTCTGGGTCCCAGCCTCACCCCAGCCCCAGCCGCCGGCGAAGAAAGCCAGTGAGGAAAGCTATCGTTCTAGCTCTTCAGCCTCAGTAGAGCCACAAAGGAAGATCAGGAATGAAAAGGTTGTGGAAGGCCCGTCTGGGCAGAAGCAAAGTTTGAGGAATCGCTCACCTCCACCTGACGGTTCCAGGCCCCGGAAGCGCAAGGTTCCTCTACTGCTGTCGTCGAGGCGAAATGACCCACTGATCCTGCCCCCGCCACCCCAGCTAGGTTATCGAGTCACCGCTGAAGACCTTGACTTAGAGAAGAGAGCTGCGATCCAGTGGATCAACAAGGTGTTGGAAGGGTAAGACTGAGGTCCTCTCTGGCTGCAGCGCCCCTCAGCCTTCCTGTTGTGCGCACTCCCCCCTCCGGCCCCCGGCACTAATGAGCAGGAGAGCTTCTGGCAGATGCAGAACTCACCAGGCCCGGGGACCTTCCCCGGAGTCGGGGGTAGGGGCACCTTCACGGGCTCTTTTTCTTGGTTCTCCCTAAACCTCTGCCTTGCTTGGCTTGGCTGTAAAAAATTGGTCCCTTTTCCCTGGCTCACCAGGGTCTATTCCCCAGTACTTTGTGCTGGACCTCACTGGCTCTTTGGAGGAGAATTGTAGGAAACCACCCAAGTCCAGTTATGCCCAGGGCACTTACCTCCAGGTCCAATACACCCATCAAGTAGGTTAGCTCTCCCCGTAGAGACAATGTTCCATTCCCATCGTCATTCTGCCAGATGGTGCCCTTAGAAATTGGGCGGCTGGAGCTTGTTAGGCTGGTCCACCCAGTGGTCAGGATCCCTGCCACAGAAGAGGGAAGCTTTGGACCAGTTTTTCTCCAGGCAGGAGCAGGAAGACACCCACTGGTGCCATAATTACCCTTTCCCACCTTCCCCATTTGCTTACTTAGACCCTTGTCAGTCTTTCTCCTTTCTACATATGAATACTTGGTGCTGCATGAACATTTATGAAATGAACAAAGTTATATGTGTCATGCACATGTATAGTCATGTATATTTATATGTCATGCATAGTCATATATATTTATATACAATCATATAATATATGTGTATAACATATGTGTATATGTATTATCTGTTACATAATGTACATGTAATATACATAATATATACTACATATGTGTAATGCATATTAATAATATATAACAATATATGTACGTGCATATAATACATAATTATAATGTATAATAGCATATTATACATTATATGTGTATATACATGTAATATATAGGTGATATGTATAATAATGCATATAAATATATATAACATATAGAATATGTATATTACATATAGAATATATAATGTATTATATTACCTATAACAATAGATATTGAATATATATGTGACTTTCTGTTAATTTGCCATAATTTTTGTTAATAAACATGGAACATGTTCCATGTCTTTGCTCTTTGAACGTAGTGGAGGAAAGATCGACTTGTGTAAGTAGCTAGCTTTAACTGTGTCAGGTTTTCTGTGGTTTGGCTGATGGGAAAGTAGCACCACTTTATGCCTCTGGATGCTGACTCCTGATTTTTGTGTTCTGAGTGCATGGGAAGGCAACCCCCACACTAGCTTTTTCCCACTTCTGCTTCTCACCTGTCCATCTGACATCACTATGGGCTCGATCATGCCTAGTATATGTTAGGAAATGACGTGTGACAGTTTAGTCTTTATTTAATTCCTAAATTTGCTGCAATTTTAGACTTGCAGGACAGTTGAAAAAGATAGTACAGAGAATTCCCATTTAGTCTTCATTGAGCTTCTCCTAATGTTACCATCTTACTGAACAATTACTGAAACCAGGAAACTAACATTGATATGATGCTATTAGCTAAACTTCAGACTTTAATTGGATTTTCCCAGTTTTTCTAGTAAAGTTTTCTTTCTGTGCCAGTATCACTCCAGAATCCCGCATTGCATGTAGTTGCCATGTCCCCTTAGTCTCCTCCAAACTGACCATTTCTGTCTTAATGCCTTGTATAACCTTGATATGTCTGAAGAGTACTGATGAGGTATTTTGTAGTTTCCCTGGATTTGTATTTCTCTGTTTTCTCAGAAGAACATTGAGGTTACGGATTTTTAAGAAAGATCTCACCAAAATGATGTACCCTTCTCGGCATGTCATCTCAGGGGCACGTACTATCCATATGTCTTATGGGAAATGTTAACTTTGATTACCTGGTTAAGGTGGCGTCTGCTAGTGTGTAGACTGTTTTTTTTTCCCCCCTGTGTAATAAATATTGGGAGGGGGGAGTCATACTTTGATGCTACAAAAGAATCCTGTTTATCCTTGAACTTTGCATCATCATGGATCTTGCCTACAGCAATTATTATTGTGCTGTTTTAATGGTGATTTTCTACTTCCTTTGTTTCTTCTACATTTAGTTAAAAATTCTTCTCCAGGGAAAGGTTCTGTTGATTTATTTGTTTATTCAATCATTTAAATCTGCATGGGCTCATCAGTATTTATTTTATTCTTTGGGCTATTATCTAATATTACCACTACTAATTTTTTTGCTTTCTGCATTCCCCCTTTCCCCTTTTCTGTAGGATTTCTTTACCTTCTAGTCTCTTAAGATGCTCCAGGATCATCTTGTATTTTACCTATCCCAGTTCTGGAGTCACCTACTGCTCCAAGGAGCTTTGGTTCCTTTTACTGGAGAATAAAAATTAAAAAACAAGATGTGGGCACTCAGATGTGCTCATTGCTACTAGGAAGTCTCTGCTTCTAGGTCCTCTCAGGAGACAGAATTAGGAAGTATACATTTCTGTTTACACATACTTACCTATATTTTTATATTTCTTTGTGTGTGTGTGTGCATGTGTGTGGATAAATGAATCCACACTGTACCTCAGACTATAATTCAGAACCACAGGGTTCATTCAAGAAATGTCCCCCTTTGCTTTTGTGTAACTTCTTTCTCCAACAGTTTCTCCAGAGAAACCTGGTCTCATCTATCTATATTATACTTATTCTTCCAATTTAATATTTGTCCAAATTCAAAATTTGTCTAGTTTAATATGCTTACATATTAACTATAATTTATTTATTTGTCGAATCCTACAAT
>CM052895.1:2349036-2364071 GCA_028534135.1 Potos flavus | reverse complement strand
ACAGCCTTCCCTTGAGATCAGGAACACGACAAGGATGCCCACTCTCGCCACTCTTGTTCAATATAGTACTAGAAGTCCTAGCGACAGCAGTCAGGCAACAAAAAGAAATAAAAGGTATTCAAATTGTCAAAGAAGAAGTCAAACTCTCTCTCTTTGCAGATGACATGATACTTTATATGGAAAACCCAAAAGACTCCACCCCCAAACTACTGGAACTCATACAGCAATTCAGGAATGTGGCAGGATACAAAATCAATGCACAGAAATCAATTGCTTTCTTATACACTAACAATGAAAATATGGTATCCACTGCTTTAACTAAAACATTGCTTTTAAAAATCACTGGGTTCAGAGTTCAGCTTCCTTTCAGTGAGGTTATGTGATCCATTTGTACCACACCTAGATTCATTTCTCACAGTCTGCATTCCATTTTGGGTTCCTCCAACAATCTAGTTGATTTTAATTTGCAAGCAGTAAAACTCATTCTTTTGGTGTACAGTTTGCTTATATTTTGTTCAGTACCTCTTTTTTTTAAAAAAAGATTTTTTATTTATTCATTTTTTTTAGAGAGAGAGCATGAGCAGGGGGGAGGAAGAGAGGAGGGAGAGGAGGAAGAGCGAGAGAATCGCAGGCAGATTCCACACTGAATGTGGAGCCTGATTCAGGGCTCAATCTCACGAGCCTGAGATCATGACCTGAGCTGAAACCAAGAGTCAGAGCCTCAACCAACTGAGCCATCCAGGTGCCCCTTATTGAGAATTTCTGTGTCTGTGTTCATGAGAGCCATCAGTCTGAAATTTTATTTTCTTGTGTTGTTTTTGTCTGGTTTTGATATCGGAGTAATACTACCAACATAGAATGAGTTGGGAGGGTCCCTCCTGTTATACCTGGAAGAATTTGTATGATTGGTATAATTTCTTCTTGAAATGCTTGGAAGGGTTTACCAATGAAGCCATGTGGGCCTGGTTTTCTATTTATGGGAAGACTTGAAATGACTAATTCAATATCTTGCAAGTGTACTAAGGTTTTCTAATTCATCTTGAATCAGTTTCTGTAATTGGTGTCTTGCTGGGAATCTTCCCATTTCATATTAGTTGTCTAATGTGTTGGCATAAAATTATTCATATTTCCTTATCATCCTAATATCTGTAAGGTAGAAAATGATACCCTCCTTTCCATTTCTAACTTTGTGCTTTTTCTCTGTATCACCATCTGAATGTCTCCCATTCTACATTCTTGCTTTCCTTCTGGTCAGTGTGGCTAAAGTTTAGTTAATTGTGTTGATTTTTTAAAGAAATCAAATTTCATGGGTTTTGCTTCCTCTGCCATTTTGCTGCTTTCTATATTTGTTAATTTAGTTTCCAATATTTATTATTTAATTCTTTCTGCTTCTTTTGGGTTTGCTGTTCTTTACAAATTTCTTAAGATGGAAGATTAGCAATTTGAGACCTTTGTCTTTTCTAATTTAGGTATTTTAAGCTACGAATTCCCCCTTTATTGGCATTAGAAAAATGTTGATGCTATGTTTGGATGACACTCCGTTCAATATGTGTTCTAATTTCTCTTTTGATTTTTTCATTTTTGTCAATCGCAGGACCCATGAGATCATGACCTGAGCCCAAACCAAGAGTTGGATGCTCAATTGACTGATCCATCCATGTGCCCCACCTCTTTCTCCCTTGTAATATTTTTAGGCTTAAAGTCAGCTTTGCCATATATTGCTACAGTTACTCTAGCTCTTTTATGGATACTGTTTGCAATTAATATCTTTTTCCATTCTTTTAATTTCAGCTTATTTGTATATCTGAATCTAAACTGTATCTCTTAGAGTCAGCAGATAATTGAGTATTGCTTTTTGAAATCCAAGCTCTGCCCTTTTATTTGGGCATTTTAATCTATTCACATTTATTGTAATTATTGCCATGGTTGGATTTACTTTTTCTATTTTGTGACTTATTTTCTATTTGTCTCATGTATGTTTTTTGTTTTGTTTTTGTTTTTTGCTTCTCTGTTCCTCTTTTACTACCTTTGTTGTGTTAGATTTTTTTTAGTGTGTCACTTTAATCTCTCTTCCCCCTTTATTTTTACTATTTTTTTTAGTTATTTTCATAGTGGTTGCTCTAAGAATTACAATATGCATCTTAAATTTTCAAATATCTACTCCAGGACTTGCAGGTGGCAAATAAACACACGAAAAGATGTTTAAAGTCTTTAGCTAGTAGGGAAATGCAAATTAAAACCACAATGAGGTATCACTACACACCTATCAGAATGCCTAAAGTAAGTAGTGATAAGATCAAATGCTGGTGAGGATGCAGAGAAGCTAGGTCATTCATACCTCGCTAGTCAAAATGCAAAATGATACAACCACTCTGGTATTAATGAGTGCACTTGTGGTGAGAACTGGGTGTTATATGTAAGTGATGAATCACTAAATTCTACACCTAAAACCAATCTTACCATATATGTTAGCTAACTAGAATTTAAATAAAAAATAAATACAAATATTTCAAGTATTTTGAAATACAAAAAAATGATACAGCCACTCTGGAAAACAGTTTGGCAGTTCCTTTGAAAACCAAAAGTGGACTTATCATTTGACCGAGCAATCGCACTTGTGGGCATTTATCACAAAGAAATGAAAACTTATTCCCAAGGAGAAACTTGTTCATCAATGTTTATAGCAGCTTTATTCCTGATATTCCCAAACTGGAAACTACCCAAAGGTCCTTCAGTGGGTCAGTGGTTAAACAACTATGTACAGCCATACTATGAAATGCCATTCAGCATTAAGAAGAAATGAACTATTGATACGCACAAGGTAGATGGACCTCAAGAGAATTATGATGAGTGAATAAAGCCAATCCTCAAAAGTTACATAGCATATGATTCCATTTATGTAACATTCTTGAAATAATAAAAGTATAGAAATAGAGAACAGATTAGTAGTTGACAAGGGGTAGGCATGAGAGGAGGAGTGGATGTATGTGGCTATGAAGAGATGTCATGAGGGAGGCTTTTGGTGATAGATTAGTTCTCTATATTGATTGTGGTGGTTACACACATCTGCATGTAATAGAATTGCATAGAAATAAACACACAAATAAATTCATGTAAAATAGTGAAATCTGAATAAACTTTGTAGATTGTACCAATATAATTTTCCTTGTTTTTATGTTGTACTGTAGTTACAGAAGATATTGTCATTGAAGGAAGCTGGCTGAAGGGTACATGGGAACTCCCTGTACTTTGCCCGCAATTTCCTACAAATAAAAAACTATATAAAAATAAAATTTAAGGGGCACCTGGCTGGCTCAGTCGGTTAAGTGTCTGCCTTCGGCTCAGGACATGAAGCCAGGGTCCTGGGATCGAGCCTTGCATTGGGCTCCTCCCTCTCCCTCTGACTGCCACTTTTCCTGCTTGTGCTCTCTCTCTCAAACAAATAAAATCCTTTAAAAATTTTTAATTTTTAACTAATAATATACTACAGGAAATGTATGTTGTAAATAACTATACCACAATATAAAAAACAGGAAATTGTACAATCCACAAAGCTTATTGATATTTCACCAATTATACATGAATTCATTGTGTGTGTATATATATGTATAGGTCTATGCAGTTTTAGCACATGAGCCTATGTAAACAGCACATTTAATATACAAACTGTACCATTACCACAAGACCATCATGCTACACCTTTATAGTCACCTCACCTCATCCCTAACCCCTGTAAACCACCAATCTGTTCTCCATTTTTATAATTGTTATTTCACAAATGTTAGATGAATGGAGTCATGCACTATGTATCTCTGATATACCAACAACACCAAACTATTAACTCAGTTACAACACTAGCTACCTGGAGATAGGATTAGATCCCACAGATTAAAAGTTTAGTACCACAAGACTGTCCCCACTTCAGAATCCATTCATAAGTCCAAATTGTTACTGACTCCCTTCCTCAAGTTCAATTAATTTGCTAGAGTGGCTCACAGAAGTCAGGGAAATATTTACTTATTTTTACCATTTTATTATAAAGGATATCATATAGATGAACATCTAGATGAAGAAGTATACAGGGTGGGGTCCAGAAAGGTCCTGAGTACAGTAGCTTCTGTCCCCATGGAACTGGCATGTGCCACCTTCCAGGCATGTGATGTGTTCACCAAACTGGAAACTCTCCAAATCCTGCCCTCTTGGATTTTTAATGGAGACTTCATTACATAGGAAGCATTGAGTAAATCATTGGCCATTAGTGATTGGACTCAATCTCTAGCTCCTCTCCCCTCCCTAGTGGTCAGGGGTTGAGGATGAAAGTTCTGATGGCCTGGCCTTCAGCCTCTACTCTTAGATTACTTAAGAGCTTTCCAAAAGTCACTTCCTTAACATACTAAGGTGTGGTGGGAAAAAATTCCTTTCACCTTTATTGCTCTGATGCTATTTCAGGAACGGAGGACAAAAGACAAAATATAACAAAAGATACTCTTATTACTTAGGAAATCCAAGGATTTTAGGAACTTTGTGCCAGAAATAAGACAAAGATCAAATATGTATTTCTTATACGTCACAACATCACAATATATTTTAGAGACTGGCTTTATTCACTTAGCATAATTTCTTGAGGTTTATTCAAATTGTGTATGTCAACAGTCATTCCTTTTTACTGTTAAATCATATTCCATTTTATGGATGTACCACAGTTTATTCACCCACTGAAAAATCTTTGGGTAGTTTCCAGTTTAAGGTTATCAGGAATAAAGCTGCTATAAACACTTATAAATAAATTTCTTCATGAGAAGAGCTAAGATGGCAGAGTAGTAGAAGGACCCAGTGCTTGCGTCATCCCTGGAACACAGCTGATAATGATAAAATCATTCTGAACACCCAAGAAATTGATCTGAGGGTTGACAGAACAAACTGCACAACTAGAGGGAGAGAGAAGGCCACATCATGGAAAGTAGGATGTGTGGAGACATGATTTGGGGAAGAAAAGGACTGTGGGTGCTGTGGAGGGGAGGGAGCCCTGATTATGGAGAGAGGAGAGGAGAAAGAGGCATGTATAGAGATCACACAAAGAAAATAATTTCCCAATGCCACTGACTGGGAAAAAGAGAGGGGATGATTATCATGAGTTTTTACAATAAGCAGAGCTCAAAGACTGGTTTTAGAGGTCCACACCCTGGCTGGTGCTGAATCTGGCGGGCACTGCAGTGCTCCGTGGAAAGGGAGGGTAGAGACCCAGAAGCAGACAACGTGATCTGGGGATCCCCTGGGACATACTGGGAGAGACAGTTCCCTGTTCTTGGAGTGCATCTGGGAGAGGTGCCATTGCCTCTGAGGGGAAAAAAGAACTGGCAGGTGCCATTGCACTCTCCCAGCCCTTAGCACTGGGGCAGAGATACCTGCTTAGAGTGGCTAACCCGGACATTGCTTTTTTGATGTGCTTTACTCTAAACTCCAAGCTCCTGTGTATTGGTAAAATGGCTCTTCTGGGACAAACCTGCACCGACCCCAGAGTGGCAAGACTTTCTCCCAGAGGACCAGTGTAGGTCTGCGCCACACCAGGTCCCTAAAATTTAGAGTTTTTAAACTCATCTGGTGAAGGCAGGGATCTGTGGGATGCCCAGGACATATGAGGGGAGATTGTTTACTCTTCTATTAGGGCTTCTGGACATCAGCAGGAGCAAACTCCCCTCTCTGGGGACAAGGAGAGGACTGGTACCATTTTTTTCTCCTCTGCCCATCAGCATGGACTGACTTCAGTGAGCAGCACAGCACCAACAATGGAGGCCTGAGCCTCTTACACAAAGCCATGTCCCCCTGCATTCAGCAGGTGCTTCTTTACTAGGGTAAGTTTGCCTGGGAACCAGAGCAGGGGGCCGCTCCCCCAGAAGACCAGTACAAACCCTCTGCATGCACCAAGTCTACTGACCATAGAGTGCTATAAAGCTTTAGCTTTAGTGGAAATAGCATCAGATCTCTATTAACAAGCAGACCAGAGCACACCTAGTTAAAATTCATCACACTCTGGACAAGGTCCCCAAACTCCCCACTGTACGCAAGGAGAAATTCTGCAAAGGGCTGACCTGAGGGAAAGAGCAGCCAAAACACAGCAGCAGAGTGCACACAGCATACACCAGAAACACTTCCTGAAGAACCAGGCCCTGAACAGTATATGACCTCTCCTTAAACAGCCATTATTCTCTGGAGCAGGAAATATAACAGTCTTTCCTAACACACAGAAGAGAACAGAAACCTAGACAAAATGCTAAGATGGAGGGATTCATCCCAAAAGAAAGAACAAGAAACAGTCAAGGCCAGGGATCTAATTAAAACAGATAAAAGTAATATGCCTGATCCAGATTTTAAAACAACAATCATAAAGATATTAGTTGGGTTTGAGAAAAGTGTAGCAACAAGGGAGTCGCTTACCACAGAGATAAAAGACCTAGAAATTAGTCAGGCCAAAATAAAAAATGTTGTAACTGAGATGTGAAACAGTTGGATATAGTGATAAATGGATGGAAGAAGCAGAAATGAATAAGTGATAGAGAAGATAAAATTTGGAAAATAATGAAGCTTAAAAGAAGAGGGAAAATGTTGGATCACAAACGTAGACTTATGGAGCTCAGCAACTGCATAAAACTCCAAATTTTGTAAGTTCTTAAAACCAAAGGGACTTAAGCCTAGACAATTAAAAATCAGTAGGCTCACTCTGAGAGAGCCCATAGGTTGATAAAAAGCTGAGTCCCTGCCCTTAAAGAGATAGCACAACAGCTTGCAGAGATACAGCATAGAAGCAGTGGGTTTGAAGAATGCCTGGGGCAAACAGAAGGGAGAGTAATCTATTAATCTCAGAGTTCACTGAGGGACTTTTCCAGGAACAAAGGAGCTGGCAAGTGCAATTTCTGTCCCCTATACCCCAGCATAAACACATGGCTACCTTCGGTCACCAGCACGGCCCTAGAATTCACTTACCTATCTTGTTTACACCAAGCCCCACTTCCCCCACATAGTTAGGCCTGCCTGAGTCCTGGTGTTGCCAGTCTCCACCCCCAGAAGACCATGTATATCTTGCCAACACTGTCTCCCTATTGCTCCCTTTGTGGGGCCTCAGTCACTGTATGGTGGCTGGCCACCTCCCAGAAAGGACATGTGCTTTGTTAAAACTGCATCCCTTGCCCACTCATGCTTTGTGGAGTGAACCTGGCCTGCCTCAGTCTCTGCAGTGGCTGTTAAAACTGCATCGCTTGCCCACTCATGCTTTGTGGAGTGAACCTGGCCTGCCTCAGTCTCTGCAGTGGCTGCACATTCCCTGTGGAAGAGGACCAGCACCATCGTCTTCAAAGTGCATGCCCTGCTTACTACTTTCAAGAGCAAAGAGGTAGCTGAGTTTCCTAACACATGGAAACAGACAGAGTGTTAGGCAAAATGAGGAGACAGAGGAATTTGTCCCAAATGAAAAAATAGGATAAAATCATAGCAAGAAATCTAAGCTAAACAGAGAAAAGTAATATGCTTGATAGGGAATTTAAAATAATGATCATAAAGATACTCACTGGACTTGAGAAAGAGCGGAGTGCATCAGTAAGATCCTTAACAAAGAGATAAAAAAAAGAATCAATCAGATATGAAGAACACAATAATTGAAGTTAAATATACACTAGATGGAATAAACAGCTGGCTAGAAGAAGCAGAAGAATGAGTCAGCAACCCAGAGGACAGAGTAATGGAAAGTAATCAAGCTGAGCAGGTGAGAGAAAAAAATTATGCAAAATGAGAATAGACTTAGGGAACTCAGTGACTCCATCAAATGTAAAAACATTTGTATTACAGGGATCCCGGAAGAAGAAGAGAGGAAAGGGGGCAGGAAATGTATTTCCTCAAGAAATAATAGCAGAAAACTTCCCAAATTTGGGGAAGGAAACAGAAATTCAGATCCAGGAAGTACAGATATCTCCCAACAAAAGCAACCCAAGGAAGTCCACACCCAGACACATAGTAATTAAAGTGGCAAAAAGCAGGGATAGAGAAAGAACTATAAAAGCAACAAGAGAAAAGACAGTTACATAAAAGAGAACCCCAGTACAGGGATTTTTCAGCAGAAACTTTACAGGCTAGAAGAGAATGGCATAATATATTCA
Source organism: Potos flavus (assembly GCA_028534135.1). Lineage (NCBI taxonomy): Eukaryota > Metazoa > Chordata > Mammalia > Carnivora > Procyonidae > Potos > Potos flavus. The sequence goes on along the minus strand of CM052895.1, from coordinate 2,355,924 downwards.
AAGTGCTGACAGGAAAAATCTGAGACCAAAAATACTCTATTCGGCAAGGCTATCATTAAGAATAGGAGAGATACAGAGTTTACTAGACAAACAAAAGTTAAAAAAGACTTCATGTCCACTAAACCAGCCCTGCAAAAAAATGTTAAAGTAGACTCTGTAAATGGAAAGGAAAGGCTATAAGTAAGAGAAAAATAGGAAGCACAAAAGCAGTAAAAATAAGGATATCAGTCAAGGGACTCACAGAATAAAAGGAAGTAAACGATGACACCATATACCTAAAACGTGGGGAGGGAAGGAATAAAGAACGTGATTAAACTTAAGTGAACATCAGCTTAAGAATGCCGTATGTAGAAGATGTTATATACACACCTAGTGGTAACCACAAATCAAAAACCAGTAATAGAAATGCAAAAAAAAAAATGAAGAGAAAGGAGTCCATGTATATCATTAAAGGCAGCAAACTTAGGGTAAGAGAAGGCAGCAAGGGAAGGAAGAACAGAGAAAATCCACAAAAACAAACACAAAACAAGTAATAAAATGGCAATAAATACATACTTATCAATAATTTCTTTTAATATAAATGGACTAAATGCACCAATCAAAAGACATACAGTGACAAAATGGATTAAAAACAAAACAAAACAAGACCTTTCTATATGCTGCCTACAAGAAACTCACTTAAGACCCTCACGACACATGCAATTGAAAGTGAAGGGATGGAGAAGAATTTATCATTTAAATGGATGTGAAAAGAAATCCAGGGTAGAAATATTTATATAAGACAAAATTGAAGGATACTATATAATCATTAAGGAGACAATCCAAAGAGAAGACATAACAATTGTTAATATTTATACGCCCAACATGGCAGCACCCAAATACATAAAACAGTTAATAACAGACATAAAGAACCTAATTGATAGTAACACATTAATACTAGTTGACTTTAACACCTTGCTTACATTGCTGGACAGATCATCCAGACAGAAAATCAACAAAGAAACAGTGGCTCTGTGTGACACACTAAACCAGAACAATCTAATAGATATATTCAGAAGATTCCATCCTAAAACAATAGCATACACACTCTTTTCAAGTGCACATGGAACATTCTCCAGAATAGATCACATAGTAGTCACAAAACAAGTCCAACAATTTCAATAAGATCAAAGTTATATCATGCATCTTTTCTGACCACAATGCAATGAAACTAGAAAACAACCACAAGAAAAAATCTAGAAAGAGCACAAATACATGAAAGTTAAATAACATGCTACTAAACAATACATGGTTCAATCAAGAAATCAAAGAGGAAATAAAAAAATACATGGAGACAAATGAAAATGAAAACAATAATCCAAAACCTTTGGGATGCAGCAAAAGCAGTTCTAAGAGGGAAGTTAATGGCAATACAGGCCTACCTCAAGAAGCAAGAAAAATGTCAAATAAAAAACCTAATTGTACACCTAAAGGACCTAGAAAAAGAACAAGTGGAGCCTAAAGCCAGCAGAAGAGGGGAAATAATAAAGATTAGAGCAGAAATAAATGATTTATATAGAAACTAAATAATAGAACAGATGGATGGAACCAAGAGATTGTTTTCTGCAAAGATAAACAAAATTAATAAACTTCTATCCAGACTCATAAAAAAAAGAAAGAAAAGGAAAAGAAAGTAATTAAAAAACTCAGAAATGAAAGAGGAGAAATAACCAACACCATAAAAATACAAAGGATTTTAAGAGAATATTATGAAAAATTATATGCCAACAAACTGGACAACCTAGAAGAAATGGATAAATTCCTAGAAACATAAAACATCTACCAGAACTGAATCAGGAAGAAATAGAAAATTCGACTAGACTGATACCAGCAAGGAGACTGAAACAGCAATAAAAAAACTTCCTACAAACAAAAGTCCAGGACCAGATGGTTTCACAGATGAATTCTACCAAACATTTAAAGAAGAGTTGATTCCTATTCTTCTCATTGTTTTCCAAAAATAGAAGAGGAAGGAAAAACCTCCAAATTCATTCTATGAGGCTAGCATTACCCTGATTCCAAAACCAGATAATGACACCACACAAAAAGAGACCCATAGAAGAATATCCCTGATGAAAACAGATGCAAAATTCCTTAACAAAATATTAGCAAACTGAATCCAACAATACATTATAAAAATTGACTATGATCAAGTGGGATTTATTCCTGTGTTTCAATATTCGCGAATCAATCATGATACATTGCATTAATAAGAGAAAAAATAAAAATCATATGATCATTACAATACCTGCAGAAAAAGCATTTGACAAAGTACAACATCCATTCATGATGAAAACCCTCAACAAAGCAGGGTTATAGGGAACATACCTCAACATAATAAAGGCCTTATATGAAAACCCACAGCTAGCATCATAGTACATTTCCTCTCAGGTCAAGAATAAGACAACAATGTCCATTCTCACCACTGACTGTTGTTCAACATAGTACTGGGAGTCCTAAGTACAGCAATCAGACAAGAGGAAGGAATAAAAGGCATCCAAATTGGTAAGAAAGAAGTAAAACTTTCACTATTTGCAGATGACTTGATAGAAAACCCTGAGGATTCCACCAAAAAAACTACTAGAACTGATGAAAATCAATTCAGTAAGGTCACAAGATACAAAATCAGTGTATAGAAATCCATTGCATTTCTATACACCAATAATGAAGCAGCAGAAAGAGAAATTAAGAAAGCAATCCCATTTTTAATTGCACTAAAAATAGTAAGATACCTAGGAATAAACTTAACCAAAGAGGTCAAAGACATGTACTCTGAAGACTATAACACACTGATGAAAGAAATTGAAGATGAACAAAGAAATGGAAAGTCATTCCATGTTCATGGATTGGGAGAACCAATATTTTTAAAATGTCTATACTACCCAAAGCAACATACACATTTAATGCAATCCCTATCAAAATACCAACAGCATTGTTTAAAGAACTAGAACAAACAATCCTAAAATTTGTATGGAACTAGAGAAGACCCTGAATACCAAAGCAATCTTGAAAAAGAAAAACGAAACTGAAGGTATCACAATTCCATACTTCAAGTTATATTACAAAGCTGTAGTCACGAAGACAGTATGGTACTGGCACAAAAAAAGAGACACATAGATCAATGAAACAAAATAGAAAGCCCAGAAATAAATCCATAACTATATGGTCAATTAATCTTCAACAATGGAGGCAAGACTATTCATTGGGAAAAAGACAGTCTCTTCAACAAAAGGTGTTAGGAAAACTGGACAGTTACATGCAAAGCAATGAAACTGGACCACTTTCTGACACCATATACAAAAGCAAACTCAGAATGGATTAAGAATTAATTAATTAATTTTTGGACTGGAAGGAAGAGATTATGGATTAAGAATTTAAATGTGAGACCTGAAACCATAAAAATCCTTGATGAGAACACAGGCAATAATTTCTCTGACATTGGTCATAATGACATCTTTCTAGATAAGTCTCCTGAGGCAAGGGAAATAAAAACAAAAGTGAACTATTGGGACTACATCAAAATAAAAAGATTCCATACAGCAAAGGAAAAAACCAATAAAACTAAATGACAACCTATGGAATGGGAGAAGATATTTGCAAATGACTTATAAAGGGTTAGCATTCAAAATATATGAAGAACTTACATAATTCAACACTCAGAAAACAAATAATCTAATTAAAAATGGGCACAAGACATGAAAAGACATTTTCCCAAAGAAGATGTACAGATGTCCAAGAAACCATGACATAATGCTCAACATCACGCATCATCTAGGAAATGGAAATCAAAACCACAATCATATCACCCCACACCTGTCAGAATGGCTAAAATAAAAAACACAAGAAACAACAAGTGTTGGTGAGGATGTGCAGAAAAGGGAATCCCTGTGTACTTGGTGGGAAGCTGGTTTAGCCACTGTGGATAACAGCACGGAGATTCCTCAAAAAATTAAAAACAGAACCATCCTTTGATCCAACAATCACAGTATAGGGCATTTACCCCAAGGACTACAAAAACACTAATTCAAAGGGATACATGCACCCCTGTGTTTATTGCAGCATTATTTACAATAGTAAAACTATGGAAAACCTAATTGTCCACCAATAGATGAATGGATAAAAAAGATGTGGTAGGTATATACAATGGGATATTACTCAGCAAAGAAAATAATGAAATCTTGCTATTTGCAACAAAAGGGGTGGATCTAGAGAGTATAATGCTAAGTGAAGTAAGCCAGTCAGAGGAAGACAAATACCATATGATTTCACTCAGTTGTGGAATTTAAGAACAAAAGAAATGAACAAAGAATAAAAAAGAGACAAAGCAAAAAACAGACTCTTAACTATAGAGAACAAACAGATAGTTACCAGAGGGGAAGTGGGTGGGGGAATGGGTTAGATAGGCAAAGGGGATTAAGAGTACACATCTCTCTCTTTATTTTTTAAAGATTTGCTTATTTATTTAAAAGAGCCAGTGGGGGAGGGGCAGAGGGAGCAGGAGAGAGAGAATCCCAAGCAGACTCCACACTGAGCACTGAGTCTGATGAGGGGCTCCATCTTCAAGACCCTGAGATTATGATCTGAGGTGAAATCAAGAGTTGGACGCTTTAATTGACTGAGCCATCCAGGTGACCCTAAGAGTACACACTGAGCAATATATGGAATTGTTGAATTATTATATTGTATACCTGAAATGAATATAACACTTTGTTATATGTTAACTACACTGGAATTAAAATAGAAAAAATTAAAAAACCCAACAAACAAAACAACCTATAAATGAATTCAGGGAGAACTGATATCTTTATTATGTGAGATTTTTGGTCCTTGCATGTGGTATGTCTCTCCAAGAATTTGGTCATCTTTGATTTCTTTCATTTGCATTTTGTAATTTTTATCACACAGATCCTGTTCATATTTTATTAGATTTATACCTGAGGATTTCATTTTCTCTAAAGCAATTATACATGGTATTGTGGCTTTTTTTTTGGTTTCTACCTATTCCCCATTAGAATATAAAAATGCAGTTCATCTTCGTGTATTTATCTAGTATCTTGAGAGCAGGTCAAGCTCAATAAGTTGCTTTAAGGGCATTTATTTTGCAGATTTTCCTGGGATTTTCTATGCAGATCATCATGCCATTTGGAAATGGAGTTTTATTTTTTCCTTTTCAATCAATATACCTTTTTTAAGTGCCTTATTATAGTGGCTAGACCTTTCCATGTTGAATAATAATGAGAGCCAAAATTCTTTTTTTTTTCTTTTTAAGATTTTATTCATTTATTTGACACAGAGAGAGAGATCACAAGTAGGCAGAGAGGCAGGCAGAGAGGGAGGGGGAAGCAGGCTCCCTGCTGAGCAGAGAGCCCAATGCAGGGCTTGATCCCAGGACGCTGAGATCATGACCTGAGCCGAAGGCAGACGCTTTAACCCACTGTGCCACCCAGGCGCCCCAAGAGCCAAAATTCTTGCCTTGTTCCCAATCTTAGAGGAAAAGCATTCAGTCTTTTACCATTAATTAGGATGTTGGTTGTAGATTTTTTTTTTTTTTTGTAAGCTATTCTTTATAAGGTTGGGGATGATCATTTCTATTCCTAGTATAGTAAGATATATATTTTTTTAAATTGGAGGAAATCGGAGGGGTGAAGAACCATGAGAGACTGTGAACTCAGAACAAGGGACTGAGGGTTTTGGAGGGGAGGTGGGTGGGGGAATGGGCAAGCCTGGTGGTGGGTATTGAGGAGGGCCCGTATTGCATGGAGCACTGGATGTGGTACATAAACAATGAATCTTGTAACACTGAAAAATAAAATAAAAGTATTTGGGAAAAAAAATAAATCAGGAATATGGCTGTTGAATTTTGTCGAATACTTTTTTGTGCCAACTGATATGATCATATAAGATTTTTCTTCTTTAGCCTGGGTAGATATGGTGGATTATATTGATTGGTGTTAGCATAATGAAGAGTCTTGCATACCTGGAATAAATTAAATTCCACTTCTTCATGATGTATTATTATTTGTATACCTTGTTGGATTTGATATGCTAAAATTTTGTTGAAGATTTTTATATCCACATCCATGAGAGATTTGGTCTTTATGTACTGTATTTATCTGATTTTGGTATCACAACCCTGGATGCAAAAAATGATTTGAGAAATATTCCCTTCTTATATTTTATGGATAATATTGTATAAAATTGGCATTAATTCTTCCTCAAATATTTGGTAAAATACTCCAGTGAAACTATCGGGGCTCAAGGATTTCTCTTGGGGAGGTTTATAGTTACAGATATTTCTTTAGTAGTTTTAAGAATAGTCACGTTATCTACTTCATCTTGTCTTAATTTTGGTAGTTTGTGGTTTTGAAGAATTGCTCCACTCCTTTAAGTTGTCAAATTTATGAGCATAAATTTGTTCATAGTATTCTCTCATTATTCTTTTAATGGCTGCAAGATCTGTTGTGATATTTTCTTTAATTACTGATAATTGATGATTAATTTCTTATATCGATCTTGATAAAGTTTGTCGATTTTTTTTCAGAAAAGTAGGTTTTGGCTAATTAATTTTATCTATTTTCCTGTTTCAATTTCATTGGCTGCTGCTTTTATCTTTATTCTTTCCCTCTGCCTACTTGGTCTTTAATTTTTGTTCTTTCTCTAATTTCTGGAGGCAGGAAATTAGATTATTGAGTTCTACTGAGTTCTGTTTCCTAATGTAAGCATTTATTGCTTTAAGTAACTCTGAGCACGGTGTTAGCTGCATGCCTCGGATTTTGGTACCTTGTGCTTTCAATTTTATTTCTTGTGGGATTCCCTTTTTGACTCATGCATTAAATTATAAGTATGTTG
>CM052895.1:2336716-2348536 GCA_028534135.1 Potos flavus | reverse complement strand
TGAGTGTTGAGTTTGAGTTCTTTATAGATCTTAGATATCAAACCTTTGTAGTGTCGTTTGCAAATATCTTCTCCCATTCCGTGGGTTGCCTGTTTGTTTTGTTGACTGTTTCCTTTGCTGTGCAGAAGCTTTTTATCTTGATGAAGTCCCAAAAGTTCATTTTCACTTTTGTTTCCTTTGCCTTTGGAGACATGTCCTGAAAGCCGTTGCTGTGGCTGATGTCGAAGAGGTTACTGCCTACGTTCAAATCAAAACCACATCGAGATACCACCTTACACCATTTAGAATGGCCAAAATCAACAAGACAGTAAACAAGAAATATTGGAGAGGATGTGGAGAAAGGGGAATCCTCTTACACTGTTGGTGGGAATGCAAGTTGGTGCGGCCACTTTGGAAAGCAGTGTGGAGATTCCTTAAGAAATTAAAAATAGAACTACCCTATGACCCTGTAATTGCACTACTGTGAATTTACCCCAAAGATACAGATGTAGTGCAAAGAAGGGCCACATGTACCCCAATGTTCGTAGCAGCAATGGCCACAATCGCCAAAATGTGGAAAGAGCCAAGATGCCCTTCAACAGATGAATGGATCAAGAAGATATGGTCCATATATACAATGGAATATTATGCCTCCATCAGAAAGGATGAATACCCAACTTTTGTATCAACATGGACGGGAATGGAGGAGATTATGCTGAGTGAAATAAGTCAAGCAGAGAGAGTCAATTATCATATAGTTTCACTTACATGTGGAGCATAAGGAAAAACATGGAGGACATTGGGAGAAGGAAAGGAAGGGTGAATTGGGGGAAATCGGAGGGGGAGAAGAAACATGAGAGACTGTGGACTCTGAGAAACAAACAGGGTTTTGGAGGGGATCGGGGTGGGGGGTTGGGTGAGCCTGGTCATGGGTATTGAGGAGGGCATGTACTTCATGGAGCACTGGGTGTGGTGCATGAACAATGAATTTTGAACACTGAAAAAGTAAAATTAAAAAAAAAAAAAGAGAGAGAGAGAGCTCGGGAAGCAGAGCAGGGGAAGTTCCAGGAGGTGTACATGAGGGGACTCTTGTCCAGCTCTGCTTGTCCAGAATGCAACCAGTCAACCCTGGAGGAAGATCCTGGAGGGGAAGGCACAACACTCCACTCCTTCCCTGGTCCTTCATTGCAGCCTTACTCTCCTCTGGAAGGCCAAATAGTTCTAACCTATTGGCCTGTCCTGTGCCATGGGACATAGACTCTCCCCTGCTGTCTACAGGAAATTCCAAGGTGTTTCTAAGGTTTGGAAGCTGAACACTGTCTTTCCCGTCTTTAACCCAACACCCTCATCAGGAGACCCTGGTTTCCTGGCAGCTTGGATCATCTCTGATCCCCTCACCACCTCAAGTCCAGCCAGGTGTCCCATTGGCAAGGCAGCTGCGGACCAGCAGGCAGGGCCTGGCCAGTTTGCCAAGGCCTGGGGCTCTGCTGGGTCGGAGTGGAGAGAGGAGGGCAGTGACCACTCCTCCCCAGGCCAAAAGGGAGCCTGGCTGCCAGGAACGGGGAGCCTTAGGGCAGATCAGAGGGAGTGGTATCCAGGCACCACGAGGGGAAGAACATTGCTCCCCTGGGGGAATGTGTGTTTCCTGTTGCCACTGGAACAAAGTGCCACCAGCTTAGTGGCTTCAAACAACACACATCATTTAGCTTACCACAGGCTTGCTGAATTTCCCCATCTCAGGAATCTAGGAGATCCCGAGGCCCTGGTGGCTGGCAACTCTGGTGGTGGGGTGAGGTTCTCCATAACCTGAGGCCTGTGGGAGGCAGCCTCTGTAGCCAAGGAGACCAGGGGGCAGAGGGCACTAGGCAGAGACATCTCACAGGGGCATAGGTGACAGAATGGCAGTTGACAGTCTCCTGGCCAGTGCTGGGCTCATGGACTCTCTTTTTCTTCCTGGGCAGAGGGCAGTTAGCTGGGGCTCCAGTATCTGATGGCACCCAGAGGCTGCGCGTTCCTACCCCAGCCAGAGAGAGGGCAGGAACGTAGCTCCCACCCCTCCCCCACTCCCTCCTTTCCCACCTCCACTCCTTCCTCTTCCTCTTCTCTTCCTTTCCTCTACTCCTCCTAGACATTCCCATCTGGACCTCATCTCCTTCCTCCCCCGGGGCCCTGATCCTGCTCCTGGTCCCACATCTCTCTAAGGCCCCTACCTACTTCCACCACCAGGAGGGAAACCAGGGAGATTCAAGTCCCAGGGGGAGGACTGAAGGCTCTCGGGCTCAAGGTCTCCAGGAACTCAGGAGAAACTTTCACCACTCTTACCCCAAACCTGACATCCTGCTTTGCTTCCTCCTCTTTCAAGTGCCACACAGCCACACTCGGGCCCTGGGATGCTGAATCTCCATCTGGGGTCTGGCCCGGGCCCAGTCAATAGTCCCCATACGACCTACCAGGTAGAACTGCCACGTCCCTTCCTATACCTCTACCCTCTTCTGCAGCATCACTATTGGGTTTGCGCATTGGAGTCCTTCTCCCACTGCCTTGAGGGCATGGGCTCTGTCTCATTCACTTTTGTATCCACAGTGCCTTGAGGATCCCATTATATGCATGGGGAAACTGAGGCAGGGGGCGGGAATCTCATGGCCCTTGGCAGTGTTCTGTGGGACACCCTTTCCGGAGATGTCTGTGGATCCCTTTATTCTGGGTAGTCAGGAGATTTTCTGCTTGGGGCAGAGGAAGGAGGGAGCATTGGCCCTGCTCAGGCAGCAGGAGCAAAGGCCCTGAAAAGAGATAGCGTTGCCTGGAGACTAGACCTCTATGCCGGGCAGGTATTCAGGACCCATCCAGGTGGGATGGTACTCGAGGCTATGGATACCAGGGGGTGCCTGGAAGACAAAGGATGCCTCTCTTAAGTCTTGCTGGAGTTCTACTCAGTGGGACAGATCAGCCTGTAATGGGAGGCTTGGTTTCAGGCTTGACTTGGCTATCCCTCCCGGGTCTCCTCTGGTCCTTGGCCTTCTCACTGGATTTAACCTGGGAGCAAAATATTGTAGCTGGCAGGTACCTTAGAGGTGCCTCACTGAAGGATGAGTAATAATTTTTGCTCTGTGGATGTCTGGGGTCTTGTATTAGTCAGGATTCTCCAGAGAAACAGAACCAACTGTGTGTGTGTGTATGTGGTATTTATTATAATTACAAGGAATTGGCTCACGAAATTATGGAGTTTGAGAAATCCCACCATCTGCCACCTGCAAGTGGGAGACCAAGAAAAGCTGGTGGTGTAATTGAGTTTGAGTCTCAAGGTCTGAGAACCAGGGAAGCCAATGGTGCAGATTCCAGTCTAGGTCTGAAGGTCTGTGACCTGGGAGCCCCAGGGTGGGGGCGGGGGGGAGGGCAGAAGACAGATGTCCTAGCTCAAGCAATGAGGTGGAAAAGGGGTGAACTCCCCCTTCCCTCACCTTTCATTCTATCCAGGCCACGGGTCCTGTCCCCCATGCTTTAATAAAATCACCTTTTCTGCACCAAAGACATCTCAAGAATTCTTTCTTGGCCGACGACTCCGAAGCTCACCAACACATTCCAAAACTACATCACCATGGCCAGTCAAGGTGACACACAAAATTAACCATCACAGGCCTCTTCACTTTTTGGAAGTTGTTCTGTTTTATCTTCCTTCGGATTTTTTTCCAGGGGCACAGACAGGTGTAATTTGTTTTCTGAAAATACACATATATACACACATACATAAGGTGTGGTGGATACAGAGATGTACTATCTAGATAGGGGGACTTGCTGGCTCACCTGTGGGAAGTTGGTTCAGTGCATAGCTATGCAGTCACCTTCAGCTGCAGAGATGCCTCCTGAGGTCAGGCCCTTCCCTGGCAGCCCCTTCCTGTGCCTGGGAGAGGTGTGGGTATAAAGATCTGGCCACTGCGTGTTGACCTAGCCAACTCTGATGGGTCATGCTTGTTCAGGAATTCCCCTCAGCTGGCTGAGCTTCTGCTAAGCCTGCCTTATGGTTTCACTTCCCCCTCTGCCCAACCCCACTTCTGCTGGCTTCTTTCATAGATGTGTATCCCTAGTTGCTGCTTCTCCTCCCACCCATGGTCTCTCCATCATCTGCTCTGAAGAACCCAACCTGTGACAAGGGTGCATGCATTGTTTTAAACCCTGTTTTCAGTTAATTTAGCAATGTTTGTAGTCATTTCAATGACAAAGTAGTCACAGTATCATTTTTAATAATTGCATAGTAGTCCATTATATGGATCTTACTAATGTGTTTAAACAATTGCATATTTTTCTTAATTTTGCTATAATAAGCAATGCTTCTGTGTAATCCTTTAATTTACCACACCTTTTCCTACTTAAAGATTAATCCCTAAAAAAGGAACGGCGAGATCAAAATGGACGCACTTTTAAGAAAGCCTTTTGATTCCTTGATCCAAGAGGCTCCCAGGGAGAGCATCTCATTTTTAATTTCCTACCTGGCAGTGTATGACGGCCGTAACCTATTTTTATAACGTTTCCCAGTCTGGTAGGAGAAACAATGTTTCGCTGCTCTAATTTGCTCACAAGGTACTCGGGTACCCCGCTGTCTCTGTGGTTCCCCTATTACCGGGTTTCACCAACTTGTGAGGTTTTCTCATCATCTTCGAAGCCACCAAACATTGACCACAAAGGGGCGCTGTTCCCCTGTCAATGTCCTGTGGCTGCACACTCTCCAGCTGCCTTTCGGAGCCAGGAATGCAAAGTTCCAAGCAAGGTTTACAGAGAATAAGGAAACAGCCTCGATACCAGGAGGCGAGACTCTGGCCTCTTAAGTCGTTTCTCTCGCCCCCAACTTCTGTTTTCAACGCCGGTCAGTTACAGCTCAGGCGGGAACCCCGAGCCAGCAGAGGGGGTGTGTCCGCGCCTCGGGCTCACCGTCCCTGGGGCACCTATAGGGCAAATCTTCGGGGAGAGCCCCAGGACCCCACCAGCCAGATCCAGAGGCCCCCCCAGGGGTCGTGTGTAGGTGGCAGAACCAGTAGCAGCAACTATAGATAAATGGCCATCAGCAGAAAAAGTATTTTTATCTATGGAACATTTTATGCAAACCTCATGGGAACCACAGAACAAAACCCCAAAGCAGAAAAAGAACAACAGCCTAAAGCCAGCAGAAGGGAGGAAATAATCAAGATGAGAGCACGGAAACAGCTGTTTTGAGAGAAGTTTTCAGAGAAGTTGGCAAACCAGAGCTCCAAGTAGAAACTTCCCGTGATTAAATACTGAAAATTCAAATACAAAACACGGGCCAAACCCAGTGGAGAGGGTCAGCATCCTCAGTGCTAAACACAGAAAGGATTTTGGGCATTGCAAACCCCCACTTTGTGGCCAGGGCCCAGCCTCTGACTGGGACCGTGGGTTTTCTGTCGGAGAGCTTCTCCTCCTGCACGCCTTTCTCCAGGCTATCGCCGACTCTGCATTGACTTTTATCCCGGGGCCTTTAGGCACGGATGTCCCATGACCTTCATTTAACGTGCTCTTGCGTGGGCTGGTTGCAGTTCACTGCGTCACGTGTGGATTAGAGCTGGTGGTTGAGGGAGGCGCCAGAGAAGATGGGTGACTCCTCCAGGGTTGTCTTTGCCCAGACCCAACAAGGCTGCCTCCAGGCTAAGAGGACGCAAAGGGCCTATTGTGAGGCAGCCATGACGCGAAGGAATTTCAGGGACGTTGGCCCTCGGAGGCCCTATGGCCATTACCCTGCTGTCCCCTGGAGAAGGCGGACCTGGGGTGCCTGGGTGGATCGAACTCCCTATGCGCTGAAGAGGGGCCCAATCTCCAGCCTCGGAATTGGGGACAAGGTGGCAGAGGGCGCCAGCGTAGCCCAATTCTCAGGAAGAGTGAGACCCCGTTCCCAGAAGCTGGGTTGAATGTTCGGCACTAACTGTGGGTCTTTCGAAAAGAGGCTATGCACGCCAAGACTGCAGGCTCTGCGTCCTGGGTCTACCTTGTAATGGCTGACCTCGGCGAAGCAGCTTTATCTTTTCCAACCTCAGCTTCCAAATGTAACGTGGAAGCCCACGGAACGAGGCGGGAGACCCAAGCCCCGCCGGGCGGGAATTAGGAACTTCCAAACCCACCACCGCCGAGTAAAACGCTGCGCAGGCGCGCTCCATACTTCCGCCAGAAGGGCCACGCAGGCGGAAGCGGGAGGTCTCTGGGGAGTGTAGTCTTTGCGGCGAAGGGGTCAGAAGAGGGTGGGCTTCCCTTGAGAGCCCACCCCCGGCCTTGTTTTGAGAAAACCGCAAATGATCTACCAGTGGCGGTAGTTCAAGAGGCGTGGCCTCGTCCTCTCAGCGGCGGTCCGGGCCCTCAAAGGATTCTGGGGACTGTAGTCCCGGGGCCCTTGTAAGCCGGGCTGTGAAGGGTGCTGGCCCACCCACTGTCCTTCAGGCGGGGGGCGTGAGCGAAGTCGGGGGTAGGAGGGGAAGAGAGTCAAGAGAGGCTGCAGTTGGGGTCTCTGGCAAGGCTTAAGGTGGCGATCTCGATTGTTTCTCATTTGGGCGTAGGGGGGGTTAACAACTCGCAGCTCGAGGAGTGAATTAGAGGAATGATTAAGGGTGGGAAGGCTTGGCGGTCAATCCTTGGGTTGCGGGGCGTGCCTTGAGCAGGGGCCCCAGGGTTGCTGGTCCACGATTTTCTTTGTGGAGGGGCGGTGCGGGACTGTTTCTGGGCCACCGTATTGGTGGTAGTGGTGGCCCGGCTCTAGTTTTCTCTTCACATGGTGTGTGGGGCTTAAGTTAGAAAATCCCAGGGTTTTTGTGGGGTTGTCATAGTCCTGGTTTAGGAGCGAACATCCCCTGGTGGTGGTGAGGGCGGCGGTGTGACTCCCCAGAGTTTTTAATGCGAGGGGAGGGTCGTGAAGCCTGGGCGGTGTTGTGTGTTGGAGCTCCGACCCGAATGAAGTCAAGGTATTTGCTAGCCTGGGGCCAGCAATCATTCTCCGATTGTGGGGAAGGGGTGTTGCTTGGGTCATCGATCCTGGCATTTTGGAGAGTGGGACAAGATTTGGCTTAGAGGAAACTGCTGAACATTCCCAGGTGTGGATGGGTTGGAGTGTGAGTAGGTGAGGAGTAGGTAGTGTGTTTTTGGGTGGTTAGGACAACTTACCTGTTTGCTGTCCTGCGCTTTGTTTCCGGTGGGGCATATGGCTTGGTTCAGAGGTCTTTGGGTTTGGCTGGAAACCTGAGTGACCAGTTTGGTTTGCCTGGTTCCCCTTTAGAGAGTGGGTGTTAACTGGCTACTCTCAGGGTTGGGACTGAGGACTGAATTCAGTGGTGGGTGGGTTGGGGAGGTGGGGTGGGGGCCACTGGGTCTAGACCTCTTTGTCCCAGCCCCTGGTGGCTGTTAGCTGACACGTAATTTCACTGATACAGGCATCTCTGGTGGACCTCAGGCATTGGGACCTTTATTTTGAACTTTATATTATGACTTTTTTTTTTTTAAAGTAGGCTCCACACCCATCGTTGGGCTTGAACTCCCAACTCTGAGATCAAGAATGGTGTGCTGTACCCACTGAACCAGCCAGGTGCCCCTGAACTTTATATTATGGAAAAAATTCAAGCATTCACTTTAGTAGAGAAAATAATGCAAGGTACCCTCACGAATCTATCTCCCAGATCCCACACTTACCAACTCATGGCCAATCTTGCTGTATCCAAACCCCCAACCTCACTTGACTGGCTTACAGCTAGCCTGACTGGTTAAGTGCATGACCTTCTATAGCCAGAATTCAAAGCCAGGCTAAGCCACTTTCTAGTCAAGCTATTTTGAAGATTTTATTTATTTATTTGACAGAGAGAGAGAGAGAGCACAAGCAGGGGGAGCAGTAGAGGGAGAGGGAGAAGCAGGCTCCTCTCCAAGCAGGGAGCCCCATGTGGGGCTCGATCCCAGGACTCTGGGATCATGACCTGAGCTGAAGGCAGATGCTTAACTGACTGAGCCACCCAGGCACCCCTAGTCAAGCTATTTTGAACAAGATACTTGGCCTTACTGTGGCTTGCTTTCTTCATCTGTAAAGAGATCAGAGCAGTTGAGAGGTCTAGATGAGGCAAGACTCATACAGTGACTGAATAGTCTTTGGTATATAGTAAGTCCTCAAAGAGTATTAACTCTTATTATTAATAATAAAACCTTGAGTTCCTGGAGCCACAAAGAGAATGGATTCTACTCTCTGTAGCACATCCAAGAAGGCCATGTTTCACAGTGCCTAGTCCTAACTATTCTAGAAGATTTGAAGGGCTTCATCTTTCTGTTGTAGGTCTTCTGATACCATTCACTCCTTGTGTCCCCCTAAACCCTCCCTTTCCCCAAGCTTTTGCTTGGAGATTCCCAGCCTGGAGTCTGGGAACCCAGTGACAATCCTGGGGCTAGCACCATGTGTCTCTTCCCCAGGCCAGCTTCTCAGCCTCTTGCCTTCCTGGAAAGAATGGCTTGTTGGGAGGGAGGATCCTGACAGCCCACTCTAAGTTATGTATTTGTGGTCCAGTAGTGTCTTTTCTGCTCCAAATAGTAGTTGGACTGCCTTTGTTAGTCCTTGACTTCTTGGGCCATGCATGCCCCATTTGGAATTTGGAGCCCTAGCTGATCTGCAGGAAACAAGGGCCATTCAAAGGGCAAAGGCCTTCACAGGATATAGTGCCCCAAACCTGTGGCCCTTGCATGGGGTTCCTCCATCATTGCCCCCAGCCCTTTTCCCACTCCTTTGAGGTGGCTGCATTCTCAGGCCCACTAGCAATGTGAAGCATGTGTCTGTTTTTGTGACAATACCACACAGTTTTGATTACTACAGTTTTGTAATGTAACTTGAAGTCTGGAATTGTGATGCCTCCAGCTTTGCTTTGCTTTTTCAAAGTTGCTTTACTATTCTGGGAATTTTGTGGTTCCATACAGATTTTAGGATTGTTTGCTCTAGCTCTGTGAAAATGCTGATGGTATTTTGATAGGGATTGCATTAAACGTGTAAATTGCTTTGGGTAGTATAGACATTTAAACAATGTTTTTTCTTCCAATCAAGAGCATGGAATGCTTTTCCATTTCTTTGTGTCCTCTTCAATTTCTTTCATAAGTGTTCTATAGTTTTCAGAATACAGGTCTTTCACTTCTTTGGTTAAGCTTATTCCTAGATATCTTAAGGGTTTTGGTGCAATTGTAAATGGCATTGATTCTTTAATTTCTCTTTGTCCTGCTTCATTATTGGTGTATAGAAATACAACAGATTTCTGTATGTTGATTTTATATTCTGTGACTTTACTGAATTTGTATATCAGTGCTAGCAAATTTTTTGGTGGAGTCTTTGAGGTTTTCTATATAGAGTATCATGTCCTCTGCAAATAGTGAAAATTGTACCTCTTACTTGCCAATTTGGTTGCCTTTTATCTTTATGTTGTCTGGTTTCTGTGGCTAGGACTTCCACTACTATGCTAAATAACAGTGGTGAGAGTGCACATCCCTGTCTTGCTCCTGACTATAGAGCAAAAGCTCTTAGTTTTTCCCCACTGAGGATGATATTAGCTGTGGGGTTTTCATATATGGCCTTTATTTTGTTGAGATATGTTCCCTCTAACCCTACTTTGTTGAGGGTTTTTATCAAGAATAGATGTTGTACTTTGTCAAATGCTTTTTCCGCATCTACTGAGAGGATCATATGTTTCTTATTCTTTCTTTTATTAATGTGGTGTATCATGTCAGTTGATTTGCAAATATCGAACCACCCTTGCAGCCTAGGAATAAATCCCACTTGATTGTGGTAGATGACTCTTTTAATGTACTGTTGGATTTGGTTGCTAGTATTTTATTTTATTTTATTTTTTTATTTTTTGGCATTTTATTGAGAATTTTTGCATCCATGTTCATCAGGGATATCGGCCTGCAGTTCTCTTTTTTTAGTGGAGTCTTCATCTGGTTTTGCTAACAGGGTAATGCTGGCCTCGTAGAATGAAGTTGCAAGTTTTCCTTCATTTTCTTTTCTTTCTTTCTTTTTTTCTTTTTTTTTTTTTGAATAGTTTGAGAAGTATAAGTATTAATTCTTCTTTAAATGTTTGGTAATATTCACCTGTGAAACCATCTGGTCTTGGACTTTTGTTCGTTGGGAGGTTTTTGACTATGGATTCAATTTCTTTGCTGGTTATCAGTCTGTTTAAGCTTTCTATGTCTTTCTGTTTCAGTTCTGGTAGTTTATAAGTTTCTAGGAATTTACCCATTTCTTCTAGGTTGTCCAATTTTTGGCATATAGTTTCTCATATATTCTTTTATAATTGTTTGTACTTCTGTGATATTGATTGTTATTTCTCCTCTCTCTTTTGTGATTTTATTTATTTGGTTCCTTTCTCTTTTCTTGATAAGTCTGAGTAAAGGTTAATCAACTTTATTGATCTTTTTTTTCAAAGAACCAGCTCGAGGTTCCATTGATCTGTTTTTTGTTTGTTTGTTTGTTTTTGTTTTATATTATTTATTTCTGTTATAGTCTTTACTATTTCCCTCCTTATGCTGGCTTTAGGCTTTGTTTGTTCTTTCTCTAGCTCTTTTAGATGTAAAGTTAGATTCTTTATTTGAGATTTTTCTTGCTTCTTGAGGTAGGCCTATATTGCTATAAACTTCCCTCTTAGAGCCACTTTTGCTGTATTCCAAAGGTTTTGGACAGTTGTATTTTCATTTTAATTTGTTTCCATGTAATTTTAAGATTTCTTCTTTGATTTCTTGGTTGACTCTTTTATTTGTTTAGTAGCATACTATTTAACCTCCATGTATTCATGGTTTTTCCAAATTTTTTCTTGGAATTGAGTTTGCTTCAAGTTTCAAGCATTGCAGTTAGAAAAGATACATGGTATGATCTCATTCTGTTTGTATTTCCTGAGGTCTGATTCGCGACCTAGTATGTGATCTATTCTGGAGAATGTTCCATGTGTATTGGAAAAGAATGTGCGTTTCGTTGTTTTAGGATGAAATGCTCTGAATATATCTGTTACGTCCAACTGGTCCAATGTGTCATTCAAAGCCATTGTTTCCTTGTTGATTTTCTGCTTAGATGATCTGTCCATTGATGTAAGTGGGGTGTTAAAGGCCTCTACTATTATTGTATTATTATCAATGAGGTCCTTTATGTTATCAATTATTTTATATATTTGGGTGCTCCCATGTTTGATGCATAAATATTTACAATTGTTAGATCTTCTGCTGTATAGTCCCTTTAATTATGCTATAGTACCCTTTTTCATCTCTTGTTACAGTCCTTGTCTTAAAGTCTAGTTTGTCCGATATAAGTATGGTGTCACCAGCTTTCTTTTGATGTCCTTTTGCATGATAAATGTTTCTCCATCCTCTCACTTTCAATCTGCAGGTGTCTTTAGGTCTAAAATGAGCCCTTGTAGGCAGCATATAGATGATTTTTTTTTTTTTTAAATCTATTTTGACACCCTATGTCTTTTGATGGGAGCATTTAGTCAATTTACATTCAGAGTAATTATTGATAGATATGTATTTATTGACATTTTGTTACTCATTTTGTGGTTGTTTCTGGAGATTTTCTATGATCCTTCCTTGTCTTTGTCTTTTGGTCTTTCCTTTCCACTCAAAGTCCCCTTTAATATTTCTTGCCTGGCTGGTTAGTGTCATGAACTCCTTTGGTTTTTGTTTGTCTGGGAAATTCTCTTTCTATTCTGAATGATAGCCTTGCTGGATAGAGTATTCTTGGCTGCAGATTTTTCCCATTTCAGCATGCTCAATATATCTTGCCATTCTCTTCTGGCTGGCCAAGTTTCTGTTGGGAAATCTGGGTCTTCCCTTGTAAATTAAGGACTT
>CM052895.1:2304216-2331716 GCA_028534135.1 Potos flavus | reverse complement strand
ATCATATGGTATTTGTCTTTCTCTGACTAATTTATTTCCCTTGCATAATACTCTCTAGCTCCATCCACATCATTGCAAATGGCAAGATTTCATTCTTTTTTATGCTTATAAAGATATAAACTACATCTTCTTTATCCATTCATTAGTTGATGGACACTTAATTTGGCTATTGCTGATAATGCTGCTATAAACATTGGGGTGCATGTACCCCTTTGAATCAGAATTTTTGTGTCCTTTGGGTAAATACCTAGTAGTACAATTGCTAAATCATAGGGTAGTTTTATTATATTATATTTATTTTTGTGATAGCTTTTTTCCATATTTTACAAAAGTATAATTTATACATTAAATTTTATAAATATGTTGGACTCTATGGATTCTTTTTTGACTATTGTTTTGTGCCTTGAAAAAGTTAATAGATTGCTTCTATGTTGATTCTCAGAATGTTATTCTAGTAAAATAGGGGTCATAAATAAACTCAAAACATTTCCAATAACTTGTTCTTTTTTTCCTTATAAATTATTGCAAAGATTCTTTAGGTGCAGAAAAAAGCTATCCCTTCAAAAGAGGAATTCTGATTTTTGAATAGGCATAGATGGAGATCCTATTTTCAGTTTTGATCAGCAAGTTTTGATCATCAAGCAGTTTTGATCACCTGTCCAAGGGCAGATGTTTGGGTAGCAAGATGAGAGAAAACCGGTGATATTCCCTAGTCTCAGGCTTTTCTATGCCAGACTACTTTGTGCTGCCTGTAAAAGAGCATCGATATGTAGACGCTGCTCTAAATCATGAAGAACACACATAGGAAATCTCATAGGAATATGGCATTTAGGAATGCCATTGCATGGTCAGGTCCAAACTACTTGGTTTTACAAGTACTGTGATACCCAGGACCAATATTAGTGGTGCTGCTATAGTTACTGTTGTTTTAATCGTCTTGATTAAATCAATCATAGATCAGCATGTTGATGATCCAGAAGGAAAGGGAAGAGAGCAGAATCCACGTTAAGATTTTCAGTTTGAGCTATGCCCACTTACAGTTACTGGGACTGATACCAATGGCCTGAAAGGTACTTAGAAAATAAGTTGTTCACACAAAAAGACTCCAGGAAATGGAAAGAACATGACAACTTCACAACCAAAATTATTAAAAATGTATCTAATTTTAAAGACTGACATTCCTTCTGTCATGACAGAAATGTCTCTCTGACAAAGTTAATGTGTGAGATCATGTCTGCAGGCCTCCTTTGTATGGCTGACTTACAAAAGTTTATATATATAACAAGAAGTGCAATGAGTTCCCCAGGAACCCAAAGCCAATTTAGAGATGGAGAAAAATCTTCAAAATAATATCTATTGAAAACATTGTCCTCATGGCTTCCTTAGATCTTTAGAATGCAGTGAGCACGACCTAAAAAGTCATACAAATATATTTTAAGATGAAAAGTTAGAAGTGACTAAGCCTTGGGAAAAGAAAATCAGACTTGGTGCTTCATTATTCGTGTATAGAAATGCAAGATTTCTGTACATTGACTTTGTATTCTACAACTCTACCAAATTTGTTTATCAATTCTAGCAGTTTTTTTTTGTTTTTTGGTGGAGTCTATTGGGTTTCCTATATAGAATATCATGTCATCTGCAAACAGTAAAAGTTTTACTTCTTTGCTTATTTGGATGCCTTTTATTTCTTTTTTATTGTCTGATTTCTGAGGCTAGGACTTCCAGTTCTATGTGACACAATAATGGTGAGGCTGTCCTGTTTGTGACCATAGAGGAAAAGCTCTCAGTTTTTCCCAATTGAGGATGATATTAGCTGTGGTATTTTTGTATATGGCCTTTATTTTGTTGAGGTATGTTCCCTCTATCCCTACTTTGCTGAGAGTTTTTATTAAGAATGGATGCTATGCTTTGTCAAATGCTTTTTCTGTATCTATTGAAATGATAATAAAGTTCTTATCCTTTCTTTTTTAAGTTTTTATTTAAATTCTTGTGAGTTAACATGTAGTGTAATATTAGTCCAGGTGTACAATTTAGTGATTCAACATGTCCGTACGACACAAGTTGCTTATCACAATAAGTGAATTCCTTAATCCTTATCAACTATTTAACCCATCTCCTGACCCATCTCCCTTCTGGTAACCATCAGTTTGTTCTCTGTAAGTAAGAGTCTGTTTCTTGGTTTGCTTCTCTCATTTTCCCTCTTTGCTCATTTGTTTTGTTTCTTAAATTCCACATATGAGTGAAATCATATGGTATTTGTCTTTCTCTGACTGACTTATTTCACTTAGCATAATACTCTCTAGATCAACCCACATCATGGCAAATGTCAAGATTTCATTAATTTTTTATGGCTTAGTAATATTCCATTGCATATATATTTATACCACATCTTCTTTATCCATTTGTCAGTCGATGGACACTTAGGCTATTTCCATAGTCTGGCTATTGTGGATAATGCTGCTATAAACATTGGGGTGCATGTATCCCTTTGAATTAGTATTTTTGTATTCTTTGTAAATACTTAGTAGTACAATTTCTGGAGCATAAGGTAGTTCTATTTTTAACTTTTCCAGAGACCTCCATAATGTTTTCCAGAGTGGCTGCACCAGTTTGCATTCCCAGCACGGGGCAAGAAGGGTTCCTTTTTCTCCATATCCTTGCCAACACCTGATGTTTCTTGTGCTGTTGATTTGGAAAACTGTCTATTCATGTCTTTTGCCCATTTTTAAATTGGATTATTCATTCCAGGGGATTGGATTTTGTAAGTTTTTAAAATATTTTTTGGATACTAACCCTTTATTAGATATGCCATTTGTATCTTTGCCCATTCCGTAGGTTGCTTTTTAGTTTTGTTGATTGTTTCTTTTGCTGTGGAGAAGCTTTTTATTTTGATGACATTGCAGTAGTTTATTTTTGCTTTTGTTTCCCTTGTCTCAAGAGACATATATATAAAGAAGTCACTATGGCTGGTGTCAGAGAAGTTACTGCCTGTTTTATTTTCTAGGATTTTTATAGTTTCAGCCCTCACATTTAGGTCTTTAATCAACTTTGAATTTATTTTTGTGTATGGTGTCAGAAAGTGGTCTAATTTCATTCTATTGCACGTTGTTGTCCAGTTTTCCCAACACCATTTGTTAAAGAGACATTTTTCCCCCCACTGGATATTCTTTCCTGCTTTGTTGAGGATTATTTGACCGTATAGTTGTGGGTTCATTTTTGGGTTTTCTATTTGATTCCATTGATCTATGTGTCTATTTTGGTGCCAGTGCCATACTGTTTTGATCACTATAGCTTTGTAACATAACTTGAAGTCTGGATTTGTAATGCCTCTGGCTTTGCTTTCTTTTTTTCCAGATTGCTTTGGCTATTTAGGGTCTTTTGGGGTTCCATACAAATTTTAGAGTTGTTTGTTCTAGCTCTGTAAAAAATGTTGTTGGTATTTTGATAGGGACTGCATAAAATCTGTAGATTGTTTTGGGCAGTAGAGATTTTAAAAGATGCAGAAAAAGCATTTGACAAAGTACAACATCCATTCATGATAAAAGTCTTCAACAAAGTAGGACTAATGGGAACATATTTCAACATAATAAAGGCCATCTATGAAAAGCACCCAGTAACATCAAAGTCAAGGGGGAAAAACTGAGAGCTTTTCCTCTATGGTCAGAAAAAAGACAGGGATGCCCACTCTCACCATTGTTATTTAACATAGTATTGGAAGTTCTAGCCTCAGAAACCAGGCAACACAAAGAGATAAAAGTCATCCAAAATGGCAAGAGAAAAGTAAAACTTTCACTATTTTCAGATGACATGATACTCTATATAGAAAACCTGAAAAATTCCACCAAAAAATTGCTAGAAATGATACACAAATTTAGTAAAGTCACTGGATACAAAATCAGCATACAGAAATGCCTTTCTATAAACCAATAATGAAGGAGTAGAAGAGAAATTAAGGAATTTTTTTTGTCATTTTAAAATATATTGGCATAAAGTTGTATATTTCTTTTTTTTAAATTAACATATAATGTATTATTTGTTTCAAGGGTACTGGTCTTACAGGTCTGTGATTCATCAGTCTTACACAATTCACAGCACTTACCATAGCACATATCCTCCCCAAAGTCCATCGCCCAGCCACCCCATCCCTCCTGCCCTCCTCCCCTCCAGCAACCCTCAGTTCGTTTCCTGAGATTAAGAGTCTCTTATGGTTTGTCTGAAGAACAAACGTTGTTAAAATGCCTATTTTACCCAAAGAAATCTACACATTTAATGCAGTTACCATCTTTTTTTTAATAGGACAAATTTTTTAATTCATTTTTTTATGCGTAGGCTTTCTAAATTTTGTACCATTTTGCATTAGTAAGTAGTACAATTAAAGGGCTTTCTATGGTCAAGTATTGTTGAGAAGCTTCAAGTAAGGTAAAGTTATAGATGTTTACTGAATCAGTTGGGATAAATAAGTTGTTTAAGGTTATAACAATCAAAATAAGGTGTTTTGCAAATGTAGAGAACATGATTTATTTTATTCTCTAAAAATTTCTGTTGATTACCTTTGACCATCATAGTTCAATATGCTTTGGGTAAACTAGTTAAAACCAGATCAACTGGGTTTTCCCATTCCTAGGTTGAAACTAAGAGTTTTTTAACAACATGGATGGACCTAGATAGTGTAAGTGAAATAAGTCAGTCAGAGAAATATGAATACCATATGTTTTCCCTCATATGTGGAATTTAAGAAAGAAAACAAATGAACAAACAAAAAAAGGGACCAAAAAAATCAGACTCAGTCTCTTCTCTTTAACAAATACTAAACTGAAAATTTGATTCCTGAGGTACCATAGAAATGACAAACATTATTCTCCATTGTTTGGTTACTTTCTACTTAGCTTTTTAGTCTCTTTCCTTAAACATTGCAAGAACCGACTGATTCCTTAGGGGAAATATGAATTACTTTTCAGGGTCTTCCTGCTCTTTGGAACCTCGTCACTCACACCTGAATTTCTTAGGAGCTTGACCTCCAATTTGTCTCTTGGGTCGCATAAGGTCACCAAAAGCTCTCCTGGTTTCTCTGTTCCTTGGGAAAATGTTTTCAATGCATCCCTAGTTTTTATCTCATGTCAATGGTTGGAATAATTCCCATGGGGAAAATTTTCTCATAAATTATTAGACCACAATCATGCAGTTTTTTCTACCCTATGATCTTGGTTTTTCAAATCCTGGTCATGAACAGTTTCCTCAAAAATTTGTTTTGTTTTCCTTAAATTTTTGCTTTCCTGGGTTGCAGTATTGTTCTTCTAAAATTTCTCTTATCACAGCCAGAAGCAGAAGTCTGTATTCATTATTTCTGACAAACACTTATTCTATTTTAGGTATTTTGTTATTTTTCAGTTTTTTACTTCCTTTCTAACAACATCACCACAAAAATGATTTTCGGTGATGTGATATTCAGAATTTTTTCCTAAAATTACATAGTTTTAGTTTTGGGGTAACTCATTGAGACTTATGATCTATACTGATATTTTATTAATTCGTGCTTAACAAAGAACTCCACAGATGAGATTATGTGGACTTTGGCTAATATGTTAATTAAAATTTTTAGGAGAACCCAGAGATGAAGTATTATTTTAGTCTAAAAAATATTCTGGATGATGGCTGTAATATAAATTTCCCAAGAGGCAAAGGGACTTTGTATCTGCCCAACATATTTATTGAACATATTCCAGTCCCAGCAACTTCCACTGAGCAGAGATCAAACCAAAGCATCTGTTTTTATTTTCCCCTTGTTTTTCTTGTTTTGGATTATCAACATGCTAATTGATATCCCAGACATACAAAATAGCATGGATATAAACATCTCTTGTTGGGTGTAGTTATTTAGGAAATATTATACACCAGCAGGGTATAATGTTCAATCATGAGAAGCATAGTTATTTGTAATTTCCTCTGTGTTCTTCATGGTCTGGACCAGTGTCTGTAGGATGATTTTTTTATACAAACACTGAAAGAAAATTTAAGACATGAGTAAGAGCAAGCACACACATATATTCTCCTCAAAGAAGAAAGCCTCACAAACTATCCCCTGCCTTGTGGCATGTTCTGTTTTTATTTCTTTAGGCAATTCTTTCTTCACTGAACTCTTGGTATTTACACAAGAATCTTACTTGGCAAGGCATCAGCATCTTCTCTGCAGTTACCTAACCCTCTGCCCTTTGATGCTGATCCACAGTAACAGCAGAATTCCCAAATTCTGAGCTGCTCTTACTCAGATTAAGACCTCTCAGCTTATAAAGCAATTTTGGATGCCACCCCCAGAGTTTTTGTTGCATCTGAAGATTCCATGAGGAGAAGACTTCCTTTTCAAGGTGAGAGCCTGCTTCGAGAATTTAATGTAGACTGACTTCTTTTACTTAAAAAATATGAACTTAAGCTTCATGTGTTTCTTTGCATGGCTTGGTACCCCTTTAAAAAATTTTCTGAATAGTATTCCACTGTATGGATGTACCACTTTATTTATCATTCACCTATTGAAGGATATCTTGTGCAGTTCTCATTTTGGATGGTTGTCAATAAAGCTGGTAGCAACAGGGACACATGGGTGGCTCAGTCAGTTAAGCAATTACCTTTGGCTCAGGTCATGATCACAGGGTCCTGGGATTGAGTCCCACATCAGGCCCCTTGCTCAGTGGGGAGCCTGCTTCTCCCTCTGCCTACTGCTCCTCCTGCTTGTCCTCTCTCTCTCCATCAAATGAATAAATAAAATCTTAAAAAAAAATAAAGCTGGTATCAACAATCACACGCAGTTTTTTGTGTGGGCATAAAGTTTGAAACCAATCAGGTAAATACCTAGTACTATGATTGCTAGGTCATATATTAAGGCAATGTTTAGCTGGGCCTTTTATGTTTTAAACTGAAAATATTAATTGACTGACCCCACCTGAATTTTCAAAAACTATATGTCTACATAGCGAGTGAATACTACCTTCCTAACTCAATCCAGAAGAAGTTACTGTATGGTAATGAAGAGTATGCTAATTTTTATTGGGTAAATTGAAGGATGTAACAGAAAACATTTTGTAGCCTAGCTTTATTTTATTGTTTTTCCTCCAAACTATCTTATTTGTGTAAATTCAGCCAAAAATCACTGCTATAAATACCATACGTCTTAATAGTAGTAGTAAAAAAATGACAAGATATGAACATTAGGGTACATATGGCCCTTCTTTTCACTACATCTGTGTCTTTGGGGTAAATACCCAGCAGTGCAATTGCAGAGTCATAGGGTAGCTCTATTTTTATTTTCTTAAGGAATCTCCACACTGTTTTCCAAAGTGAAATCGGAGGGGGAGATGAACGATGAGAGACTGTGGACTCTGAGAAGCAAACTGAGGGTTTTGGAGGGGAGGGAGGTAGGAGGCTAAGTGAGCCTGGTGGTGGGTGTTAAGGAGGGCACACATTGCATGGAGCAGTGGGTGTGGTGCATAAACAATGAATCTTGGAACACTGAAAAAATAAAATAAAATAAAAATGACAAGCTATTACAAATAGGGAGTCTGCCTCATTTGATTTTTTGTTCTTTCTTTTCTTCTGTTCCCCAACAGTGTCTAGTTTATTCTTCTTTCCATTCAGACTAATAAAATGCTGGGGACTGTATAAATACCCCTAAGCATTTAATAACACATTTATTAACCTAGATATTTTTAAACTTCAGAGGAGATGTGGAGAAAAAGGCTTTAGTGCCTCAGTAAGTTCATCCTCCTTGCTACTTATTCCTTCTCCCCAGGGCCCCTCACCGTTTCACAATAATTGATCACTTAGGGGCTCTTCCTTCAGAGATTTTTTGCAGGGTAAACAAGTGAAGGTGGCAGTGGATGTGAAACATGGGGTCATCACACTTCTCAAAGCTCCCTGGGCATTTACTATAAAAGTTGCCTGCAACTACAAACTAAGTCTTTTGGATGGGAAGAAAGAACTCCCAGCCACCAGGTTAAATCAACATCTGGGTCTTTGGGCACAATGGACAGGCTTTCAGCTTACAGGTGCCAGAAACCAATTTAGCTTACAGAAACCTAGGTGTACTAGATATACATTACCCTTGATCCACTACAAACTTTTTTCTTTTTTTTTTTAAGACTCAGAATAATGTCTTTGTCCCACTCCTGGGAGGGAAATGAGAAGAGGATGAGGACATGATTTGGGTGCATATAATCATTTCTGAGAGTGGGACAAAGCCAAATAGTTTGTGGGCTAAAGCAGAAAAGAGTAATAGGAAGAGAAGCAAAGGGAGGTGCTGGCAGTTTTTGCCAAATCCCACTTTGTGTCCTTGGTCCTAATATGCTCTTGTGGCAGATAAGTTTTACTCAGTCTGAAGACTTAATAGCTTTGGCAAGGAGAAAACCCAGTTCTGCATCTTGCTGCTTTGGCAGTTACTTTGGTTATAGTAGGGAGAAGAGACCTGTGTGTCTGAGAGAGCCCTAGCATAGCTTTTCTTCTCTACCCAAGTATTCAGATTTCTCACCCACACTAGGACTTTACGTGGATGATAAAGAGTGTGACAAGAACATGACTTTTAACACATCAGACTGAAAAATGTGTGTGAAGGTGAGTATTGTTTCTTTACCTTCAATCTCTCTGGATGCAGGGTTGTAGCTGGGAGGGACTGAAAAGCCAAGACATAGTTCTCATGAGTGCCCAAATTAGACTTTCCACATTGGTATAAAACTGGGTCATTAATGCCTTTTAGGTTCTAAAAAGTTTTGTTTTTTTTTTTAATTAAAAGGACACTTCACCATATAAAGATGGCACCTGGGTTGAACACTTGATCTTTCCTCCCCTCTTTTTACAATCTTGACTGGTCAGGATTGGCAATGGTTTTGTTGAATAACTGGCAGCTCCCCCTCTTCCCCTCACTCTTCACTCAGTAAACATTTACCAAGTGCCTGATATGTGCCAGGCACTGGGAGTGATAACTACAAAGGGATTATATGCATAGCCACCTACAATAATACAGGCACTAATGTATGATAGTTTAGTGATCACGAACTTTGGAACCAGTTAACAGTTTAACTTTCAGGTATATAATCTTTTATAATTTTCAAGATAACTCTATGAAAAAAATATAATATTGTTATTTTTTTTTGATATTGTTATTTTTTTAAACCAAGACCCACAAAGGTTAAAGACCTTCCCAAGTTTACATACGTAGTAAATGGTTGAGCCAGAAAGAGTCCTCTTGATTTCATGTTTAATACTCTAGACTCTACATTATAGCTTTTTCAAGTTCTCTGAGTCAATTCAAACAAGAATCACTTGGTGAACTCATCTATGATTGAGTATGATGAAGTCATTCCTCTTATTCCAATTAATCCTTTTCTCTTCACCATTAGCACTTTCCTCTTGTCTCCTTATTCTCCTCATGGAGAATCTGAATAGTTTTCTATAAGAAAGACGTTGTGTGGTAGTTCATTTTATGGTTCAATTATTATGATATAAAAAAGTAAAAAATGGCTGTCAGATTGTTTTTATTATAGCTGGCTTTCATAATATTTAAAGACTTCAAAGTAGTCAAAATAAATGAATTGAATTTTCTCCACCTGTACATGGGATTTTGTCTCATGTTTCTGTTTGCCAAGTTCATATTACTCAGATGTATAATATATGCCAAGCCCACTTCCAGGAAGAACATGAAATAATTTACAATCAAATGCATAGGAAACTGCATAGTCTTCACAGGACCTGGAGTTGATGGGACCATAGAGGCACATGATGGCAAGACCTTGGTTTCGGCAATGTATGTATAGAGTTCAATCTCAAATGGCCAAGCACAGTAGATGGGGTAAGGTGGGTGTGTGAGGCAGGGTAGGGTGGGGAGATAGACAGTAGTGAAGACT
The DNA here is from genome assembly GCA_028534135.1 of Potos flavus. Taxonomy (NCBI): domain Eukaryota; kingdom Metazoa; phylum Chordata; class Mammalia; order Carnivora; family Procyonidae; genus Potos; species Potos flavus. Next base: position 2,321,829 of record CM052895.1, on the reverse strand, counting down.
GGGAACTGGAGAGGAATGTCTGCTTAAAGTTTACTCCCAACAAATTAGCATTTTAGATGAATATTAGCTTGGTGCTACTAGTCACCAATTTTTAAATGAAATACTAGAAATTATAATTAAAAAATAAAATCCCCCAATTTTAAAAGTTTTATGTGAGTCAAACAAAATATGAGTTTCCAGTTTTGTTCAAAGGTCACACATATGATATCTTTGGAGAGTTATTAACTGACTATACACTTGTCACTTGCCAGACATTTGACAATGGATGGAGATTTAATAATGAACAAAAGAGACACTCCTGTTTTTCCATTGTCACATCTCTGAGTTCTGTCCCCAGGGTTTTTTCAATTTTTCAATTTTTTTCAATTTTTCACTTAAAAATTGGCTCTCCCATTACATCCTGTGTGTATCCCCCTTGCTTCTGTACAATCCCAAATTACTCCCAATGAATTTTCCCTCCCCTATCTCCTCACCTTCTTGTTTTAATTCTCATTGTGAGTTTTTAAATTTGAGCATAATTTAGTAAAAAATTATTCACTCTTACAGTATGTAAAACCTTCCGCATTAAATTTGTTTAACCATTAGTTCTAATGAAGCAAACTAATAGTGGACAAAGACACAAAGAGCATTGTATATACACCAGTGCCCCACACTTACCATCTCAATATGCTCAGTCCAAAGGCATGAAGAGTGCAGTTAATAACCTACATACCAATAGAGAGATAAGATATTGTTGCAAGGAAGGAGGCGAGTATCACTAAGAAAAAGTCTTTCTTAATTCAATACGAGTAGTGAAAGGGAAAATACAATTTGAAAGACCTGAATATCTCAAAACTTAACTGAAGTCGGTGGCAATCTATCTCCAAGGCAATCTTATGAAGTATTTCTGTTTAACAGAAGAGGGACAACTGGAAAAGTCACAGAAAGAATCAAGGTGGAAATTTTTCATGACGTAGATGGAGATAACCTTTTGCTTCACTGTCCGATTTCTCCTTTAACTTCTATTCAAATACAGCGAATTTGTTATCTAATTGTGGTTTCTTTCTTAGCACCTTTATTTATAATTCCTATTTAAAATAAGTGTTTAAATTACTTTACCTTCTAGCTCATTTATTTGAGATCTGTTGCCTTACTATCATTCAATTTTCCCAAAGGTATTGACAGAAGCTATTCCAAAAAAGTGAGTGTCCCACAAAATTTTGTCCCACAAAACTGAGTGTTCCACTGCCTCCAGTACATAAGAATAAAATGAATCTTGCTGCCTTATATTTGACTCAAATGTTAAAAAGGGTGTGAAAGGTACGATCATATGTAGAATTTATAAGAATATGATTTTTAAGTGATTTTATGATTCTCAGACTAGTCATCCGGAGTAGTTTCATCCACATGAAAAATTAAATAAGTCAAGAGAGTAGAAAGAAGGGGTGGCCTGGGTGGCTCAGTGAGTTAAGCATCTGCCTTTGGCTCGGGTCATGATCTCAGGGTCCTGGGATCAAGCCCTGCATTGGGTTCCCTGCACAGCAGGGAGTCTGCTTTCCCTTCTCTCTCTGCCCCTTGCCCCTACTTGTGCTTTCTCTCTTAAATAAATAAATAAATAAATAAATAAATAAATTTAAAAAGAGAGAGTAGAGAATTGGAGAGAGAATTTATGAAGATTCATTTGGAATGAGCAGTAGTCTGAGTCTGAAACAATCCTCTTCAAACAGGAAAGGGTGTTTTGAAGTACCTGCCCCATCACATCAATAGGTGTACAGGTGGGAGACTTCAAAAGAGCTACTTGGGGATTTCAGTAAGTGCATATTTTAGTTGGGAGGGAGCAGAGTGAACCAGGTCAGAAATTCTGGAGGATGAGAAAAGAGCCAATAGCTACTACAGTGGTAGATTCAAGAAAGTCCTGGATGCTGCAATGGCTTTGAGACAAATGATGAAAGGGACCTTCCTCTGTGTTGGAGGAGGGCCACAGCAGAAGGGAGAGCTAGCACAGGGTTGTCCCAAGTCTAATCCAATAGGGCCATCAAAGGGACAAAGGGATCAAATAGCATGATGCTGGGAGAGAATGCTGGATCTCCAGAGGCTACAAAAGTTGATGTAAGCTTCATAGGAGGAGATGCACCAGCGCAGGCTGGAAACCTGCCAGCCTGTTGTCCCAGTAAAGAGACTTCTAAGAACCTGAACTTTTCCCATAAGAGAAGAGTCAGCTCTTTAAACACCTCCCAGGCTCAGATTGGGAGAGTACGAAATGTTTTGTAACTCTTTCCCTTCTCCTATGCATGGCCCAAACAGGAGGACCCTATGGCCACTGCTGACATGCTGGCAGGGAAGGGGGCAGGGAGAGAGAGAAGCTGCCTGGATCCCTTCCCTCAAGCACAAGGGGTCACCAAGAAGGAGTCCTACCTGGGGAGAGGACAACACTGAATGTTAAATGAGATTATGAGTCTTTAGTATTCATGGGATCAGGCTTTCAAATTAGTGAACTTAGATGCTGTTTATATTTATAACTGAAACTGGTTGTGATAAATTTTTTACTATGGAGGTCATACACCTGCAGAAGTTTTCATCCAATTGCAGGGGGAAATAAGATAGGACAGTAAGAAACAAAATGTAGAATTTAGGTCACATCTAAGGACATGCTTGTCCCTTAAATCCATTATGTGTATTAATTACCCACTTGTTATTCTTAAATCACACTGCAGAGTGTGGGATCTCCTGCAGTGATAGGGCTGAAGAGGAGATGGAAACAGCTAATGACAGCACAGGTGGGGATTTCATCTTAGTGGGCTTCTCTGAGCGGCCTGAGTTAGAGCTGATTCTCTCCCTCTTTGTCCTGACATTCTACACAATAACCCTTGTGGGCAACGTGGCCATCATCCTGCTCTCCATCCTGGACACTGGACTCCACACACCCATGTACTTCTTCCTTAGAAACCTCTCTGTTCTTGACCTCTGCTTCACCACCAGCATTGTGCCCCAGATGTTGGTGAACATGTGGGGAGGTAACAAGAAGATTAGCTATGCTGGCTGCATGGTCCAGTACTGGGTGGCCTTGGCACTTGGCTCCACTGAGTGTGTGCTCCTTGCGGTGATGGCAGTAGACCGCTATGTTGCAGTTTGCTGGCCTCTGCGCTATGCCTCTATCATGCACCCCAAGCTGTGCCACCTCCTGGCAGCAGCTTCTTGGTCCTCCGGTTTTGCCAACTCCTTTCTACAGTCCTCAATGGCCATGGTGCTGCCTCGATGTGGAAACCGGCGTGTGGACCATTTCTTTTGTGAACTGTTGATCATTGTTAAACTCTCCTGTGTGGATACTGGCCCAACAGAATCTAAAATGTTTATTGCCCGGCTAATCATCCTGGGCATGCCTGTCTCCATCATCTTGACCACTTATGTGTGCATCGCCAGAGCAGTAGTAAAAATGCGCTCAGCAGAAGGAAGGAAAAAGGCCTTTAGGACCTGTGTCTCCCACCTAATGGTAGTCTCACTCTTCTATGGGACCATTATGTTTTTGTATCTGCAGCCCAAGGACAACTACTCCCAGGACCAGAGCAAAGCACTGGCAGTGCTGTACATGATCCTTGCTCCCACACTCAACCCTCTGATCTACACGCTGAGGAATAAGGATGTGAAGAAAGCAGTCAGGAGGGTGATAGGGAAGGAGCAGGTGTAGGGAGATCAAGAGTAGAAAGAACAGGTGAGGCAACCACTGGAGACATACGTGGGGTGTACCTGTTTTAACTGCACTTGCTTCACCTTTCTGTGAGGGGATGGGAAAATCCGCTGTGTTCTATCCACTAACTAGCTCTTCCTGGGTTCCTTACAGGGTGGGCACTCACCAGAAGGAAACTTAACCATTCCTTAAAGGAACCTCTGGCCAAGGCAATCCTCACTGGCAAGTAGTTTTGTGACCCACTATTGATGCTTTCCTATTTTCAATGCATAGTCACTAACTTATTCAAATACCACCAAATAAACGTTTAGATATTACGATAATACCGATGATAATTCTACTACATTTATTAAGCAGCTATATGGCCATAGAAGCTTCTTCATTTTCTCCATCATCACCTTCACTGCACCATCATCAAAATAGGCATATGATTTAGTTAGTAATATACAATGCAATACTTGTCCATCATGAATAAATATATGGAGAACAAAACCAAACGAATAAAAGACAAGCAGATAGAGATTACACAGTATACCAAGGATTCCTGTTTCTCAGAACTGAAAGGAATACCATGACTATTTGAGGCCAGGCTGTAGAACATGCCAAATTCCACCTAATTTAGAACAATTTTAAAGGTGTTTAAGTAATAGGAATAAACACGTTTGCTTGCTGGATATATAGACAGTCTATAAATTTCAAAATTACAAAAATGATGACTGAACAAAGAGAAGTTATTTAAGTAGAGACAAGGTAACTGATATCGATGAGATTCTAAACAGAATCTCTGCTTACCTTCATAGAAAGAAAGAAGAGGAAAATTAAAAAGCACAATTTTGAGTAGGGAAGTGACAGCAAAGGGAGTCAGGGGCATTGCTACATCCACATGGTTTTCACACGACCATGATCCCATGGTTCCTAATCCACATTGTCACTAACAGGTTGCTTAGTCATTCATTCTGTGGCCCAATATGGGACACAAGTGCATCCTATCTTTCTGACATTTGGCTCAGCCTATAATGACATATCCTTGTAAGAGTAAGTCTCTACTAATTAAAGCAGGTCTTGAGAAAAACATCCTCTGATTCCCAGAAGAGCAGTTTTTTCTTATGCGGAGGCTCTGGATGTCATACAATTATGCCCTGCTATGACAGACTGAAAACACTACTTCTGAACTTCTTAAATTGCTCATCCATGTGCTTAGAAAGGAACTTAACACTCTGTAAATAATCAATAAATATGGGTTGAATGAATGAATGAATATGGCCAGATGTCCATACAAGATGGCAGCACAGTTTAGAATAACTCTGAGACATCTTTGTGGAGTTATATGCAACATTTCATTCTATAGGATGGACGCTTTGTTTTGGAAAGTGACTGAAGGTGCAGATTGAAGAAATAAAATTATCATACATATAACGGGCTACAGCTATGTCTATGGAGCTCTACCGTAATAACCACACAAAACAATAGGGATTAGTCCAAGTGTAAATCATTGCTTTAAAGGAGAAAAAGAAATAACTGCAGTGTTTTTCATCAGCTTTTCAATTAAAGCAGTGGTTCTCAACATGAGGCAGTTTTGCCCCACAATCTCACTGCAGGGGACACTTGGCAATGTCTGGAGACAGTTTTGGTGATCGCAGCCTAGGAGGGAGGGATTACTGGCATCTAGTAAGTAGATGCACATATTGTGCAATGCACAGGATAGTCTCCTTCAATAAAGAATTATCCAGCCCAAAATGTCAACAGTGCTGAGGTTGGAAGCCCTGAATTAGAGAAATAAATATTATGGATGTTCTGATTAAAGGTATAACATTTATGAAGGCAAGCATATTCATGACAGTGAGGTAAGTTGATACTGTCTGAATTTTTATGAGGTTATTGATCACCCTGTGTCAGAAAGGATCTAACTGTGAAAATAGAAACAGCTTATTATTTACAAGGGAGGCTATTTAATGCAGAGCATTGGTGTCCCAAGTGATAAAAGGGTTGCAAATCCAAACAGGAGATATCGAAGAAACCCTGAGATTCATAACAGTACGAAGCTGCTAACATCCTTACATTTGAGATGAAAGAAGTTGGTGTTAGTAGAACCCAAGGAGTAGGGTCATCTGGAAGAAACCGCGGCCAGCATGGCAGACTTGTCTTGCAAGAACACAAGCAGCTTTCCACTGCTACTCCCTGAGGTGCCACCTGAAACAATTTGGGAGACAGTACTAGCTCACCTTATCTGTTCAATCTCTCCTCCAATATTCTGTGGGTATGGGAACCAAGAAGATGCAGCCTGCAGGGTCAGTAGTGCCTCATCATACTCCCTCAAACTGACTAGATCAGGGAAGGGCAATAAATGTATCTGGAGACCAATAGGCTCGAGATTGGCACCATTAATCCTTAGTACAGTCTGCATCCATTCTCACATTCTGTGAATATTTTCCTCTCATAGAAAATTCAGACCTTTAGCTTAGGATAGGCAACTTCCTACCTCTCTCCAGCAAGAGGCCCACATGTCTTATCAATTATGTGTCCATCTCAGGTCCATTCAGGTAATAGGCTGTCCTTTTCATCTAGTCTGTGTAACTTCTCAGGGTCTGATGGTCCATGAATGAAATAGAAAATAATTGGTTAATATGTACATAAAAATATCCATAACAGCCACAGTCTTCATTGCTATAATGAGTCACGAGGCCACTACTGGTATTGATTTCAATCACATTATTTTATGACCCAGTTCATGTTACTTTTGCTTTCAATCACTATCTGGTGAGTTGTACCAAACTTTTGTTTCTAGAGGTTATGAAGCCTTTGTTGGATTGTCATGGGTTTTGAATGATGCTCTCAAACTTGGCACTACTAAGACTCACTCAGAGAATTCCATGGGTTCCAAACATGTGTAGATGTTTGGATTATGTAGCAACCAGCCTATTTCCCTTGATATTTGAGATTATTTGCCCTATATCAGAAATTAATATTCTTAACTAATTCTCAGTTCAATGAAATCATGGCATGAGGTCTCACCATACCAGGCGAAGTCATAATTATTGTTGTTCTTCTGGTGAGCACACTTATCTTTTAAAAGGGAACTAAGACCTCAAGAGCAGCAGAGATTAAGGTTGTGGGATGGAAAGAAAAACTTAAGTGGGATATGGGGCGGTGAGAGTGTTCACACTCATTTCTGCTCCTTGATGCCTGGGCCTATGTATCCTGTCTTTGGGGAAAAAGTGCACCAGATATACCAAGCATATAATACATGATATATAATTCCCATAGGATGTTATATCCAAGCCAATAAGATATCATTTTTCAGTAGGTCATCCAAATAGTATACCAGGCTACCTATTTTTAGATACTATGGTACATGGAAAGAACAATACCCTTTATGGACACTGAGTCATTGTCACATTTTATTATGTCGAAATGAGTTTGGGAAGGTGCTATGTGGAATACCATGATGACGAATAAGGCATTCCTCAAGTCCACAGATAATGATGCAGAAACATAGCAGAGAGGGAAGACAAATCCATATGTAGAATATGTCCTGTTGTAATGATGACAATTTTTATGGTGGAAGGGGACCAACGTCATAAACCTGCCCCAGAGAGATAGTTTGAAGATTCAGGGAATGACTGATAGTTGGGGCTCCATGTGAACCTTTAGTTTTGGCAGTTAAAACACTCAGTTCTAGTGGTAGGCAGATCAGTGAAGTAAGGAAAAATCCATACCCCTGAGCCAATGCATAGCCTCCATTCCCAGTCCCACTGCCAATTTATACATGGGCCCACTGAGTAACTCTTCGAGTAGCTGAGGAAAGAAGTTGACAGATGTTCATATGCTCACAAATATTCTTAACTCCTGTGCCCATTCTGAGAGGTTTCTCCATATATGCCTTCCCCAGGGCCCATTAACAATCCGGGATTTGTTTCTTGAAAATATTGCCAGAAGAGGATGTGACTTTGCAGTGAAACCCTAAGACTTTTTGGGTTATATACCCATCGGGCCTTTTCAGAAGGTCTATCCAGAATCCCTATTTTGCCTGGACTCATGAAACATTGGAATTGGATCTGTTGGTTCTTAAAACCCAAGTGGCATGGTGTTTTTACTGTAGCCTGGATTTGCTGTACAACCTTGAGACACCATATGAACTAATGGGGGAAAAGATTGGAGCAACATAACCAAACTTGGTATATCTTGCATTCCAAATCCAAAGGGACTCAGCAATTGCTGTGCCTCTTTCTTAAACATAATGTTTAAGATGTAGTACCTTTTTTTTTCACTTAGAGGAGACTTAGGTGATATCTTTACATGCTCCTTTGTTTTGTTCTTAAATCCCACTTATGAGTGAAATCATATGGTATTTGCCTTCCTCTGACGTGGCTTAGCATTATATTCTCTAGCTCCATCCATTCATTATAAATGGAAAGATTTCAGTTGTTTTTATGTCTCAGTATATATACACTGCATTTTCTTTATCCATTTATCAGTCCACAGACACTCGGGCTGCTTTCTGTATCTTGGCTATTGTAAATAATGCTGCTATAAACATAGGGATGCATGTATCACTTTGAGTTAGTGTTCTTACATTCTTTGAGTAAATACTCAGTAATGCAATTGCTGGATGCTAGGGTATTTCTGTTTTTAACTTTCTGAGGAACCTCCATACTGTTTTCCAGAGTGGCTGCACCAGTTTGCATTTCCACCAATAGCAGGAGCGTTCCCCTTTCTCCACATCCTTGCCAATACCTGTTGTTTCTTGTGTTGTTGATTTTAGCCATTCTGACAGGTGTGAGGTGACACTTCATTGTAGTTTTGATTTGCATTTCCCTGATGACTAGCGATGATGAGCCTCTTTCCATGTTTCTGTTGGCCATCTGTACATCTTCTTTGGAGAAATGTCTGTTCATATCTTCTGCCTATTTTCTAATTGGATTATTCATTTGGGGGGGTTGAGTTTTATAAGTTCTTTACAAATTTTGGATATTAAACCTTTATCAGATAGGTAATTTGCAAATATCTGCTCCCATCCCATAAGTTGTCTTTTAGTTGGTTTTTTCCTTCACTGTTCAGAAGCATTTTATTTTGATGGATTCCCAATAGTTTATTTTTGCTTCTATTTCCCTTGCCTCAGGAGACATATCTAGAAAGAAGTTGCTATGGCAGATGTCTTAGCATGTCTTAGCATGTCTTAGCACAACGCTTTCAATTCCATCCACATCATTGCAAATGGCAAGATTTCATTCTTTTTTTAAAATTTAAAATCAATTTAATTAACAAATAGTGTATTACTAGTTTCAGAGGTAGAATTTAGTGATTCATCAGTTGCATGTAACACCCAGTACTCCTGACATCAAGTACCTTCCTTAATACCCATCACCCAATTACACCATCCCCCCATCCACCTCCCCTCCAGCGACCCTCAGTTTTTTTCCTAGCATTGAGTCTCTTATGGTTTGTTACCCTCTGATTTTGTCTTATTTTATTTTTCATTCCCTTCCCCTGTGTTCATCTGTTTTGTTTCTTAAATTCCACATATGAGTGAAATCATATGATATTTGTCTTTCTCTGACTGACTTATTTTATTTAGCATAATACCCTCTAGTTCCATCCACATCATTGCAAATGGCAAGATTTCATTCTTTTTGATACCTGAGTAACATTCCATTGTATATATATATACACCACATTTTCTTTTTCCACTCATTTGACTATGGATATCTGGGCTCTTTCCATATTTTGGGTATTGTGGACATTGCTTCTATGAACATTGGGGTGCATGTGCCTCTCTTTTCACTACATCTGCATCTTTGGGGGAAATACCTAGTAGTTCAATTGCTGGGTCATAGGATACCTCTATTTTTAACATCTTAAGGAACCTCCATACTGTTTTCCAGTGTGGATGTACCAGCTTGCTTTCTTATGAGCAGTGTAAGAGGGTTCCCCCTTTCTCCACATTCTCGGCAACATTTGTTGTTCCCTGTCTTCTTAATTTTTGGCATTCTAACTGGCGTAAGATGGCATCTCATTGTGGTTTTGATCTGTATTTCCCTGATGGCTAGTGTTGTTGAGCATTTTTTTTTTCACAACAGTGGTGAAAGTGGACATCTCTGTTGTGTTCCTGACCTTCAGGGAGAAGCTCTCTGTTTTTCCCCATTGAGAAAGATATTGGCTGTTGGCTTTTTGTATATGCCTTTTGATATTGAGTTATGTTCCCTCTGTCCCTACACTGCAGAGAGGTTTAATCAAGAAAAGTTGCTGTATATTGTCAAATGCTTTTACTGCATCTATCGAGAGGATCATATTGTTCTTGTCCTTCCTTTTATTAATGTAGTGTATCACACTGATTGATTTGCAGATGTTGAACCACCCTTCTAGTCCAGGAATAAATCCCACTTGGTTGTGGCAAATTATCCTTTTAATGTACTGTTGGATCCTATAAGCTAGTATCTTGCTGAGAATTTTTCATTCATCTTCACCAGGGATATTAGTCTCCAATTCTCCATTTTGGTGGGGTCTTTGGTTTGGGGATCAAGGTAATATTGGCCTCATAGAATGCATTTGGAAGTTTTCATTTCTATTTTTGAAATAGCTTCAGGAGAATAGGTACTAATTTTTCTTTAAATGTTTGGTAGAATTCTGGTGGGAGGCCATCTGGCCCTGGGTTCTTGTTTTTTTCGAAGATTTTTGATTCTGGATTTAATTTTTTTCATGGTTATGGGTCTGTTCAAACAGGTTTTCTATTTCTTCCTGTTTCAGTTTTGGTAGGTTATACATTCATAGGAATGCATCCATTTCTTTCAGATTGCCTAATTTTTTGGCATATAATTGCTCATAATATTCTCTTAAACTTTTTTGTATTTCTTTTGTGTTGGTTGTGATCTCTCCTATTTCATTCATGATTTTATTGATTTGAGTTCTTTCATTTTTCTTTTTGAAAAATCTGGTCAGGGGTTTAGTGATCTTATTAATTCTTTCAAAGAACCAGCTCCTGGTTTCATTCATCTGTTCTACTGTTCTTTTGATTTCTATTTCATTGATTTCTGTTGTAATCTTTATTATTTCTCTCCTTCTTCTGGATTTAGGCTTTATTTGCTGTTCTTTCCCCAGCTCCTTTAGGTATAAGGTTAGCTTGTGTATTTGAGACTTTTCTTATATCTTTTTTTTAATAAGTTTTTTTTTAAAGATTCTTTTATTTTTTTATTTGACAGAGAGAGATCACAAGTAGGCAGAGAGGCAGGCAGAGAGAGAGGAGGAAGCAAGCTCCCTGCCGAACAGAGAGCCCGATGTAGGGTCAATCTCAGGACCCCAAGATCATGGCCTGAGCTGAAGGCAGAGGCTTAACCCACTGAGCCACCCAGGCACCCCGAGACTTTTCTTATATCTTGAGAAAGGCTTGTATTACTATATATTTCTCTATATACAACCCCTTGGGATGCCTGCATCCCAAAGTTTCATAACTGTCATATTTTCATTTTCATTTGTTTCCATGCATTTAAAAATTCTTCTTTAATTTCTTGGTTGAGCCATTTGTTCTTTAGTAGGATGCTCTTTAATCTGAGTGTATCTGTGTTCCTTCCAAATTTTCTCTTGTGGTTGAGTTCAAGTTTTAAAACACTGTGGTCTGAAAGTGTGCAGGCATAATCTCAATCTTTTGGTATCAGTTGAGACCTGATTTGTGACCCAGTATGTGATGTATTCGGAGAATGTTCCACGGGCACTTGAGAAGAATGCATATTCTGTTACTTTAGGATAAAAGGCTAGTTTGTGAAGTCCATCTGGTCCAGTACATCATTCAAAGCCCTTGTTCACTGTTGATCTTCTGCCTAGATGATCTGTCCATTGCTGTGAGAGGGGTGTTAACATCCCCTACTATTATTGTATTATTTTCAATGTGTTTCTTTAATTTTATTTGATTGGTTTATGTAATTGGTTGCTCCCAAGTTAGGGGCATAAATATTTACACTTGTTAGATCTTCTTGTTGGATAGACCCTTTTATAATGATATTGTGTCCATCTCTTATTATAGGATTTGGTTTAAAATCTTGTTTTTCTGATGTAAGGATGGCTACTCCAGCTTTCCTTTGATGTCCATTGGCATGATAAATTGTTCTCTATCCCTCAATTTCAGTCCGAAGATGACTTTGTGTCTAAACTGACTGTCTTGTAGACAGCATATGGAAGGGTCTTTTTTTTTTTTTTTTAATCCAATCTGATACCCTGTGTCTTTTGATTGGAGCTTTTAGTCCATTTACATTCAGAGTGATTATCGAAAAATATGAATTTAGTTCCATTGTATTACGTGTAAGGTCATAGTTTCTTTAGATTGTCTGTTCCTTTCTGGTCTTTGTTACTTTGGGCTCTCATTCAAAGGATCCTCTTTAACATTTCTTGCAAGTCTAGTTTAGTGTTCATGAATTCCTTTAGTTTTTGTTTGTCCTGGAAACTCTTTATCTCTCCTCCTATTCTGAATGAGAGCCTTGTTGGATAAAGTATTCCTGGCGGCATATTTTCCCCATTTAGCTCTTTGAGTATATCATGCCTCCCATGTCTCTGCATATAGGTCTGCTGCCAGCTGTATGTTTTTACTCTTGTAGTTAAAGACTTCTTGTTCCAAGCTGCTTTCAGGATTTTTTTCTTTATCTCTGCAATTTGCAAGCTTCACTATAATTTGCAAGCTTCACTGCAAGCTTCATTCACCCTACAATGTGGGGGTGTTGACTTATTTTATTGACTTTGGGGAGAGTTCTCTGTGCCTCCTGGACTTGAATGCCTGTTTCCTTCCCCAGATTAAGGAAGTTTTCAGGTATAATTTGTTCAAATAAACCTTCTGTTTCTCTCTCTTTCTCCTCCTCTTCTAGGACCTCTGTGTTATTTTCCTTTATTGTGTTGCAGAGTTCTTGATTTCTCCCTTTGTTATCCAGTAGTTGTCTTTCTCTCTTTTTCTCAGCTTCCTTATTCTCTATCATTTTGTCTTCCATATCACTGACTCTCTTCTGCCTCTTTTATCCTAGCAGGGCGAGCCTCCTTTTGGGACTACATTTAATAATTGCATTTTTAATTTTGGCCTGATTAGATTTTAGTTCTTTTATTTCTCTAGTAAGGGATTCTCTAGTCTTTTGTATGCTTTTTTCAATCACAGCTAGTATCTTTATAATAGTTGTTTTGAATTCTATTTCTGACATCTTACTTATATTCATATTGATTAAATTCCTGTCGGTGAGTACTGTTTCCTGTTTTTCTTTTGAGATGAGTTTCTCCATCTCTTCATTATATCCAGAAAAGAATAGATGAAAGAGAAATGACGAAAATATAGAACGCCAGAAAAAGACATAGAAAACAAGCCAGAATGAAACAGAAAACACAGTAAGAAAAAAATCAAACAAGAAGTAAACTTGAACAAAACAATAAACTAGATTAGATCCTGGGTGTACTTTGGTCTATTAAAAGAAATTAGATCCCAAAATAGGAAAGAAAGAAAAGAAAAAATGTATATACACACACACACACACACACAAATAAGATAAAATACAATGACAGGAAACCAAAAATAAAAAAAATATATAAAAAAAATTTAAAAAATAATTAAATGAAATAATTGATAAAATAAGAAAAGAGCAATAAAATAAAACTGAAAGACTACAGAATAATAAAAAACCAGGAATGCTATATACTGTTTTCCCAAGAGGCAAAGTTTTGCAGTTCTCTGTGATTGGTGAACTTGGTGTTAGCTGGTTTTTCTTGCTGGTTCTCTGGAGGAGGGGCCTGTTGTGCTGATTCTCAGGTCACTTTACTCTGGTGGAATTTGGCCCCTCTTGCCAGGGACCCAGGCTCAGTATATGTGGCTCCAGATTGCACTATCTGGTGCTATTTTACTACCTGAAGGCTTTCTACACCTATGGGGAGGCTGAAAATGGCAGCACCCAGGTGTCTAGCCCTGGAGCTGAAAGTTTGCCTCCCCACCACTCTTCAGTGAGCCCTCACAGAAAAGCAGTCAATCACTCTTGTCTCCCTCGTTTCCATCTGAACTCTGTGTTCACCAAGCCTGTGATAGTGTTTTTATCTCAAATACCCGACCCAGTTTCCAGTCTCCAAACTTTATGGACTCCTGTAGCACAGACCCACACACTTCCTCCCACGGGATGAAAGTGGGTCATGCTGGGTTTCTGCTTTTTGCTGGGCCCCTGCTCAGAGAGCAGTCACCTGACCATACAATGGTTCCCAGTTTATGGCAACACCGAGCAGAGAGCCAGAGCTTAGCCTCACTGCTTTCAGCTGGCTTTCCTTCTCTGATGCTTGGGAACTCTGCTACACTCATGCACTCCCATTCTTTTTGTGACCCCAGGGATCCTGAGACCATGCTATGCCACCTGGAATTCTGCCCTGTTTCACCACCTAAGCACATTTATGCCAGGGACATCCTCAACTGTAGCAGACTTCTAAAAGTTTGGGTTTTGTGCTCCACTGGTTATAATACTTTCTGGTAGCCTCCTTAAGCAAGTTCCCTCCCCCTCCCCTCTGCAGTTTATCTTCTAATATATATCACCCCGGATTCACATCTTCACACCTCCTAGCTTCCAAAAAGTGATGGCTTTTCTATTTGTAGAATTGCAGCAATTCTTTTCTCAGCGCTCTCATTGATTCACAGGTGTTTAGAATGATTTGATCACTATCTAGCTGAAATCCAGGAACCAGATGAAATTAGGGTCTCCTACTTCTCCGCCTTCTTAACTCTAAGATTTCATTCTTTTTTTATGGCAGGGTAATTTTTCATTATATATATATACACCACTTCTTTATCCAGTCATCAATTGATGGACACTTGGGCTGTTTCTATAATTTGGCCATGGTAGACAATGCTGCTATAAACATCAGGGTGCATATCTCTCTTTAAATTAGTATTTCTATATTCTTTGAGTAAACACCTAGTAGTGTGATTGCTGGATGGTAGGGTAGCTCTTTTTTTTAACTTTTTGAGGAAACTCCATACTATTTTCTAGAGTGGCTGTAGCAATTTGTATCCCCACCAACAGTGCAGGAGGGTTCCCTTTTCCCACCATGTCACTAACACCTGTTGTTTTCTTGTGTGTGTGTGTGTGTGTGTGTGTGTGTTTTATTTTTGTTTAACTTTTATTAAACTTCACTTAGTTAACATGCAGTATAATATTAGTTTCAGGTATACAATTCAGTGATTCCACACTTACATATAACACCTGGTGCTCATCATAACAAGTGCACTCCTTAATACCCATCACACACTTAATCCATCTTCTCACCCACCTGCCTTCTGGTAACTATTAGTTTGTTCTCTATAGTTAAAAGTCCATTTCTTGGTTTTCCTCTCTAATTTTTCCCCTATGATCATTTGTTTTGTTTCCTAAATTTAACATATGAGTGAGTGAAATCATATGGTTTTTGTCTTTCTCTGACTGACTTATTTCACTTAGCATAATAAGCGCTAGCTGATTTACATCATTGCAAATGGCAAGATTTCATTCTTTTTATGGCTGAATAATATTCCATTGTATATATGTATACCACTTCTTCTTTATCTATCCAGCTGTCGATGGACATTTAGGTTCTTTCTAGAATTTGGCTATTGCTCTATAATTTTCTTTCTTTCCTTCCTTCTTTCCTTCCTTCCTTCCTTCCTCCTCCTCCATTTCTTCCTTCCTTCCTTCCTTGCTTCCTTCCTTCCTTCCTTCCTTTCTCTCTCTCTCTCTCTCTCTTTCTTTCTTTTTTCATTTGGTATTGGGCAATGCTAGCCTCAGAAAGAGGAAGTGCTCTCTTTTTCTCTATTTTACATGAATTCGAGAAAGACTGGTTTCAATTCTTTGAGTATTTGGTAGAATTCACCATTGAAGACATCTAGCCCTGACTCCTCTTTGTTGGGATACATGGTTTTTTTTACAAAATACATAATATTCTCTTTGGGCTTTTTGTCACTTTAAATATGTATGAATCATTCTGTGTTATACATCCTTTTTTTTTTTTACTCTGTTTTTAAAGGTGTAATTTACATTCAGTATAATATACCGATATAAGTGTATAGCTTTTGTCTATAAATGTAATGGAGGACACTTTTTGAAAAATTTAACCTGAATTATGATATAGTGAATGGCTACCACTATAGAAAGTTTCTCATGTCATTTTGCAATTTATTAATCCCTCTCAAGCAGCCACTATTTTTTTTAAAGGTTCATTTATTTGAGAAAAAGAGAGGGAGAGAGAAAGCATGAGTGGAGGGAGGGGCAGAGGGAGAGAGGGAATCCTCTTGGAGGAGCCTGTCCCAGGGCTTGACTTGGGGCTCAGTCTCATGACCCTGAGATCATGACCTGAGCTGAATTCAAGAGTTAGGAGCTTAACCTACTGGGCCACCCAGGTACCCCACAAACAATCACGAGTTTTATCTATATCCTCTATTATTATGATTTTTATACAAATAGACTAAGTTTCTTTTTCTTGATCTTCATATACATGTAAACATCTTTTGTATCTGGCTTCTTTGTTCAGCAAGATATTTTTGAACCTTGTTCTACTAGTAGTTTATTCCTTTTGTTGCTCATTATTGTATAAATGTTACAATTTGTTTTTTTTAATTTTTTATGCTCTAATATATCATTTTAACAACTTTCTTGAAGTTTCCACTATATATATATATAATTATTATTATTTTTTTTTTTTGTTATTTTCTTAGTTGTTGCTATAGGCATTACAAAAGTATTTTTATTTTCCAGAGTTTATCAGATGTTTTCAGTTCAATCTAATAAAATATAAAAACTTCACTCTAACATCACTCCACTTCTTCTTCTATCTTTTGTACTTTTTGGTCCCAAAAATTATATCTTGATTTAAACTCAACAATGTAGTTTTATTATTATTGTTTTTTTGTTGTTTTTTTAATTGTTGAAGCTTTTTTATTTTCCCCCCAATTACTTTTATTTTATTTTTTCAGTGTTCCAAGATTCATTGTTCATATACCACACCCAGTGCTCCATGCAATACATGCCCTCCTCAATACTGATGACCAGGCTCGCCCACCCCCCACCCCCCACCCCTCCAAAACCTTCAGTTTGTTGCTCAGAGTCCACAGTATTATTATTGTTTTATACAGTTTCCTTTAATTAGTTTAAAGAAGAAAAGAGAAAAATGTATTTAGACTATCTCTTAGTTTTACTTTTACTGTTTTTTTTTCTTCTTTTCTTCATGTGTATTTGAGGGACTGCTTGGTGTCATTTCTATCCAATATGCAGTTTGTATTTTACCATTTCTTGTAGGGTAGATCTGCTAGCAACAATATCTACCAGTGTTTTTTTATTTGGAAATGTGTTCATTTTGCATTCAGTTTTTACTTAAGTATAGTTGACACACAATTCTACATTAGTTTCAGGTGTACAATATAGTGATCCAACATCTCTATATATTATGCTATACTCACCACAAGTGTAGCTACCATGTGTCACCATACAATGTTACACAACATCATTGATTGTATTTCCCGTGTGTACCTTTTGTTCCCATGACTTCTTCATTCTGTAACTGGAAGCCTGTATCTCATGCTTACTGCTCCCATTTTGCCCATCCCCTGACAACATTTCCCTCTGGCAACCACCAGCTTCTTCTCAGTATTTATTAGTGTCATTCTGCTTTTTATTTTTTGCTTATTCATTTGTTTTGTTTTTTAGGTTCCACATATGAGTGAAATCATATGGTATTTGTCTTTCTTAGTCTGATTTATTTTACTTAACATAATATCCTCTAGGTCTGTCCATGTTGTCACCAATGCTAAAATGTCTGTTTTAAAATGTCTGGAATCTCTATTTTCCAAAGTGGCTGCACCAACTTGCATTCCCACCAACAGTGGAAGAGGGTTCCCCTTTCTCCACATCCTCTCCAACATTTGTTGTTTACTGTCTTGTTGATTTTGGCCATTCTAACTGGTGTGAGGTGGTATCTCAGTGTGG
>CM052895.1:2288921-2303716 GCA_028534135.1 Potos flavus | reverse complement strand
GAGTCTTTTGGGTTTTCCATATAAAGTATCATGTCATCTGCAAAGAGAGAGAGTTTGACTTCTTCTTTGCCAATTTGAATACCTTTTATTTCTTTTTGTTGTCTGATTGCTGTCGCTAGGACTTCTAGTACTATGTTGAACAAGAGTCTCTGCCCATTTTTTAATCAGTGTTAGGTGGTAAGTTGTATAAGTTCTTTATGTGTTTTGGATATTAACCCCTTATTGGATATTTCATTTGCAAATACATTCTCCCATCCAGTAGATTGCCTTTCTGTTTTGATATTGATTGCCTTCACTGTATAAAATCTTTTTATATTGATGTAAGCCCAATAGTTTATTTTTTACTTTTCTTTCTCTCCCGTGAAAAGACATATCCATAGATATATTGTTAAGGCCAATGTCTGCAGAAATGTGGCTTCGCATCTCACTTTTAGACTTTAATCCACTATTTTTGTGTATGGTGTAGGAAATTGCTCCAATTTCATTCTTTTACATGTAGCTTTCCAGTTTTTCAAGAACAATTTATTGAAAGGACTATCTCTTTCCCATCATATATTCTTGTATCCTTAATTGACCATATAGTTTGGGCTTATTTCTGGGCACCCTATCCTGTTCTAGTCATCTATCTATTTTTTTGCCAGTAGCATACTGTTTTAATTACTACAGGTTTGTAGTATATCTTAAAATATGGAATTGTGAACCCTCCAACTTATTTCTTCTTCGTTGATATTTCTATGGCATCCAAGGTGTTTTGTGGTTTTGATTAAATTTTAGTATTATTTGTTTTAGTTCAGTGAAAAGTGCTATTGGCATTTTGATGTGGATTGCATTGAATCTATAGATTGCTTTGAGTAGTATGGACACCTTAACCATTTTAATCCTTTCAAACTATTAGTATGGTATGTCTTTCCATTTGAATGTGTCATGTTCAATTTCTTTCATCGGTGAATTCTACTTTTCAAAGTATAGATCTGGACTTTTTTTGTTAAAAGTTTTTTTTTATTACTAATTCAGTGTCATGACTACTAATCAGTCTGTTTAAATTTTCTATTTATTCCTGGTTCACTCTTGGAAAATTGTATGTTTTTAAAAATTTATCCATTGTTTCTAGGTTGTTTAGTCTATTGATATATTCTCTTATAATCCTTCGTGTTTCTGTCAGTTATTTTTCTTCCTTCATTTTTGATTTTATCTATTTGAGTCTTCTGTCTTTTTTTCATGATGAGTCTGGCTTAAGGTTTATCAATTTTGTTTATATTTTCAAAGAATGAGCTCTTGGTTTTATTGAAATTTTTTTCTTTCTTTCTTTCTTTCTTTCTTCTTTCTTTTTTTTTTTTTTTTTAGCTTTTATCTCATTTATTTCTGCTGTGATCACTATGATTTCCTCTTTCTACTAGATTTGGGCCCTATTTTTTCTTTTTCTGCTTCCTTTAGGTGTAAGTTTAGGTTGTTTATTTGAGATTTTTCTTGTTTCTAGAGATAGGCCTTTATTGCTATAAACTTCCCTTTTAGACCTGCTTTTGCAAAGATTTTGGATCATTGAATTTTTATTTTCATTTGTCTCATTTTACTTTTTTGTTTTCTCTTATATCTTTATTGATCTAGTCGTTGTGTTGGTAGCATGCGGTGTCATCTCCAAATCTTTTTGTTTTTAAGATTTTATTTATTTATTTAAGAGATGGAGAGTGAGAGAACATGCACAAGTATGGCGGAGGGGCAGAGGATGAGGGAGAAGCAGATTTCCTGATAAGCAGGGAGCCCTATGCAGGGCTCCATTCCAGGACCTTAGCTAAGATCATGGCCTGAGCTGAAGGCAACCACTTAACTGACTGAGCCACCCTCGTACCCCTTCACATCTTTTTCCCCCCAGTTTTTTTCTTGTGATTTATTTCTAGTTTTATACTGTTATCATCAGAAATGGTGCTCAACATGATTTCAGTCTTCTTAAGTTCACAGAAACTGCTTTTGTGGCCTAATATGTGATCTATTCTGGAAAATGTTTCTTGTGCACTTGAAAAGAATATGCATTCTGGTTTTCGAATGAAATGTTCTGTATATCCCTGCTATGTCCATCTGGTCTGATATGCTATTCAAAGCCACGGTTTCCTTGTTGATTTTCTGTCTGGAGGATCTGTCCATTGATGCAAGTGGGCTGTTAAAGTCTTCTACTATTATTTATTACCATCATCTTCTCCCTTTAAGTGTTTTCATCTTGCATTATGTATTTATGTGCTCCTATGTGGGTTGCATAGAGATTTACCATTGCAATATCCTCTTGTATTGATGCCTTTACCACTAGGGAGTGCCTGTCTTTGTTTTAGAGTCTGTTTTGTTTGATAAAAAAAATGCTAACCTCCCTTTATTATTTTTTTTTAACTTTCATTTGCATGGAATATGTTTCCAGCTCTTCACTTTCAACCTGCATAGTTCTTTAGGTCCAAAATTAGTCTCTTATAGGCAACACATAGATGGGTCTTTTAAAAAAAAATCCATTCAGCCAAACTTTGTCTTTGATGGAGCAGTTAGTCCATTTACATTTAAGGTACGTATTGATAGGCATGTACTTACTGCCATTTTCTTCATTGTTTTCTGGTTGTTTGATAGTTCTTCTCTGTTCCCTTCTTCTCTTCCTCTCTTCTGTCATGGTTTATTGGCTTTCTTCAGTGTTATGCCTGGATTTTTTTCTCTTTATTGTTTCTGTATCTATCTAACACAGGTTTTTGATTCATTGCTACCATTGTGTTTGTGTAAAACATCTTATTTTATAGCAGCCTATATTAAGTTGATGGTCACATGAGTTCAGATTCTAAAAGAACTAAATTTTTATGGAGTTACTCTAAACTATACGCAATTTTAAGTCAGATATTTCTTCTGAGTTAATTTAACCCCTTATTATTATGGTTACCTCTCCATCGTAACTACATAATTTTGTCTCATATCATATATGCTTAATTTATCTTTATGTCAGTTAGCTTACTGTAATTTTTGTCCCTTTTAATTTCAACCTCTGAGTGTCCTTATGCATTAGTTGTTTCTATTGTAAAAAAGAATGTAGTTGAAATGTATTACCTCATTATCTAGTCTCTGTTCTCAGGCTCCAACTTCTAGTTTTCTCTTTCCCAAGGAGCTTTGAAGCACAGAGGTCTGTGCTGTGAGAATCACTCATGTGCTGAGAGCAGTTGCTCTTTTAGCATGAAGCTCACTTTTTTTCATCAGATTCACATTATACTTATTTCAGCACACGTATTACTTTACAAATGTTTATAAGAACTTTATTGGGAATTTCAGCTGTTTTCAAGAAAAGTTTTTAAATTTTCTAATATGTCATACTGTGATATATGATTTGTTAAATGCTTTTATAAGAGTACAGAACTACATAGATAAAAATATTAGCTATTGATACAATGTGCTTACACAAAACAGAATGTGTAAGAATTCAAGAAATACTTTTAGTGATGTAAATATACAGAAGAGTACAAATAGAAGGTAACATGAGAGTTTTATAAAGTGTTTGAGGAAGAGGAATACCTTTTCACTTTGGGGAATCATGATCAGTATTCACAGGGTGAAGGGAGTATGGTTATATTTACACTTAGATCACTCTCCATGATTAAACCAGACATAATCAACAGCCAATAATAATTTCAAGTATTTTTTGGGTCCAAAGTATACAACAGTGTAGTTATAAAATATTTTTGCTTGATGAAGCCTGTCTAGAATAATCCAGCAAGTGTAGGTAATTTAACTGTTAGATATGTCACATTAAGGAAGAATTCTTAGAAATAAGGGTATCCAAATAATCATAAGTAGAATTTTTCACAATCATTTCAGGTAAGGATGAAGAGTGCTCTGGCTAGGTGCAATAATCCCGAACATGTTCATTCCATGTGTCTGGTCATTTATTTTCTGTTTTCGCTAAGCTGGATGATTTCAAGAAATGTTCAAAGTAATAAATTATTAATGCTTTTCCAGAATTTAACTCATTAAAATTGTGGGGTGGAAACTTCTAACCAAATGCTCCTTGTGTCAGAAAAGCGTGTGAGGGTGTTCAAGACTCTGAGAGGATTGTCTCGTGTGTGCTAAAGCACAGTTCACAAGTGATCGTCTGTTACCATTTTTGATCATCACAAAAGGACAGATAGCTGGATAACAACAGGAGAGAAAAACAGTGATGTTCTCCAATCCCTGTACATTATGTCTATACATTATATAAATGGTAAGGCAGCTGTTAGTACAATAAAAGAAAACAAAGCAGCTCACCAGTGCCAGGATTGTGTGGGTGGCCTTGGTTTCAGGAGAGGGTCTTGGGCAGAGGCTGGTGCTGTGGAGATGCTGGACTGTCTTGTGATGTGTGAAAAGGAGTTTTACCACATACACGCTGGTCCAGATCATGAGGAACACACACAGGAAATCTCGTAAGACCATGCCCCCTAGAAAAACTGCCTGCTGAAGTTGATCAGACTTTCTCCCTTTACAGTATGTCAGAGAATATACTTGCCCAACTTCAGTGATGTTTAAGGGGGCCACAGCAGTTATGATGACACGGATGTAGATCAGCATGTTGATGATCCAGAAAGAAAAGAAGGCAGGAAAAACGTATGTGGAGATTTTGGGTTTGAGCCATGCCCACCTAGAGTTGCTGGGAGTGATAATTATGGCCTGAAAAATACTCAGAAAAGACGTGGTGCAGAGAGAAAGACCCCGTGTGACTCTGTTCATGTACAGCACTGCCTTACAGCCAATGTCATCTAGAAAATTTCTTACTCCAAAGGCATTCGTTATTTCTGGAATCCCACTGAAAAGAATTGTCATGACATTAACTAAGATTAAATGGGTAAATATCAAATCTATAGGCTTCTTTATGTGTAGCTGGACTAGTAGCAATGTGTTTCCAATAAAACCAATCCCAAATTGAGAGAGAAAGAATACTCCTAAAATAGTCTCACTTGTAGTCATTATAATCAGTGGCTCCAATACTATGGATGGACTCCTCCACAGCTAAAAAGGGAACTGCAATGATTTGTAAGCCTGATGGAAGTAAGAGAACTTTAAGAAGACTCTATGAGCTATGATCACCCTCAGCAGTAAGTTGTACAAATGCTCTAACAAGATTCAGGAAACGAAGAATTAGTTCTAGAAGTAAATGTCAAGAATTGTTAAAGTTACTTCAGAGGAGTCTTAAGGTCAAGATAAACATGTCTTATTTATAAAAACATTACTGTAATTCTTAAAAATAACTTGAGTTTCCTGAAGGACAATATGTTATATTTATAGAGATTTTATGTTCTGTGTATATGTTCTGAACTTCGTTTCTATGTTTTGAATGCACTTCCATTTTCTGTCATGAAAAACTGAAAATTTTAATGTATTTTAATGTTTATTATTATGTTTCTACTATAGATGACACTCATCATTTTTACTGTCATTCACCAGAAGACTCCATCCCCAGAGCTGCAAACAAACATTAGTCTCTGTAAATGCCTTTTCCTGACCCTACTGCTCATGCTTCCCCAACTCCAAGACCCTACCAATCACACAGTGAATATATTTCAGCACATGGGGCAGTTCATTGAATCCCTTACCTCTGTTCTGAAAATTTGCTTCATTTCTTTATTCTACTCTGAAACCATTGCTTCACTTGAGATTCTCTCAGGTAGTGAAATCTTTGTCTCCCCTTTCCTCTATTTCACCAGGCTTGTATGGGAAAATGTTCTCTTTGATCCCTAGCACTTGCAGATAATTTTCCATCTCTCCAGCTTTGAAAGACTTGCTATCAGTCTGTATCCTCATCAGTCTATATCCATAAGTGTCCTGGTGGAAAAAATCTGCTGACCCGAGTCACCCACCTCCTTAGCTCCTTATTTACTACCACACTCTCTAACTCAACTCATACTATGTCTTAGTACTTGTAGATCCATGCCAATGGATTAGCACAATAGTCTCAGCTTCTCACATTTTTTATCTCTCTTCCAACACTCCTATCCTATTCCTAACCTCATCCACTCTCTACTGCTCACACGCTAGCTGTTGTCATTATCAATGTCATTTTCAAGCATCTCATTATTCTATTACCAGCTATTTCCAGCTTAGTCTATTGAGTCTCTAACTTTAATATTACTTTGTCATCATCACTACTCTCCATAACGTTGTCAGAGCCTCTTTTCCTTGCCTAAACTTCCACGATCCAGCATCATCACTTCCTGCAAAAATATGTGATTATATCACTTTTTCCCTACTTCATACTCCTCATCACACAAAAGACAAACCACATTAAATCTAGTATTTTGTTTCATCCATGGCATCCTGGTCAGATAAACAAAGCTGGAGAAAAACATAAAACAGTGTATATGAATTTATATCAAATTTCTCAATACTAAGTCCAGTGAGCTCTACCTCAGCCTGGAAATAATAGTAATTTTCTAAATCATTTGTACTGTGTTCACTTTCTCACTTCCCTTGATGACTACTTCATAACATTTTCTCTAGTCTACAACCACCAACATATACTCTGTCAATGTTATATTGATGCCATGCTGCATATTTTTATTGACATATAATTGATGTGTAATATTGTGTCAGAGGTACAACATAAAATTTGATATTTGTATATTTTGAAAAATGATTACAATAGGTCTAGTTAGCATCCATCACCACACATAGTTACAAATTTCTTCTTGTCATGACATTTAAGATCTATTCTTTTAGTAACTTTCAAATATATAGTATAATATTACTAACTATAGTCACCAGTTTACACACTACGGCTCCATAATTTATTTCTTTTATAACAGGAAGCTTGTACCCTTTGACCATGTCACCTATTTCTCTAAACCCCTGACCCCCACCTTAGGCAAACACCAATCTATTCTTTTTATCTATGAGTTCAGTGTGTTATTTTTTTTTAATTGCCCATATACATGAAATCATACATATTTGTTTTTCACTGTCTGACTTATTTTATATAGTGTTACATCCTCAAGTTTCATATATATATATTATATGTATATAATATATATATGCCTGAAATATATTTACATATTTTATATATATAAAATCACTTTCTTTATTCATTCACCCATCAATGAACCCCATATTCCATTTAGAAAACTGAAGCAATCAAAAGACTACTTCACAAAAATCCCATCACTACCTCAATCCTTTCTAATATCCTTGCTCAGAAATGCACCCTTCTCCCTGGGTATTGTGAATGAATTGTATAAGTTTCTAATCATAGCTAATCCATCCACAGTGCAATAAATCTGGAACTCTCCTTCTTGCTCAAGACCCTCTCTTCTATTATCTTTTCCCTCATGCATTATAAAAATTTCTCCATCAATATGCAAATATACTGTCTTTCCTCTACATTTCTTGAGTCATTGCTCTCTAAAGGGGCAATACTCCTCTAGGTAATTGTATCTACTCCCTGTCTCCAGTTGCTCACATCCCAGTGGCTCTTGATCCTAGAAGTGCTGGGCTATAAAAAGGCCTATAAATTCTTCCCTTCCTTGTATACACTATAAAGGGATGTTGTGGTTCCACTCAAGAGATGGCCCTTTTGTCCACACCTTGAACATAGGTTGGCCTTTGACATGCTTTGGCAAGTCAGTGTGGAGCAAATACAACATGACCAGCCTCTTGAGGAAGGCCTGGGGGCAAGGCTTGCTTTTTGCTTTGCTGTGAACCCACCACATCGGCACATGAAACACCCTTGCCTATTAGAGGATGAGCAAGGCATATGGAAGAAATTTTCAGCCAATTTCCAGAATTTTATGTGCGGCTATTGCATTCTAAGCAAAATTTGTTCCATGTGGGACACAAGCCTTTCTCTAGCCAACTAACAAGACCACACTTGCATGAGAGAGTCCAGCAAAGAAAAGAAAGAGTCTAGACTCAAAAATCACATATGGTCTGACTCCATATAGGAAATATCCCAAAATGCATAAATCTGTAGACAGAAAACAGACATTTGTTGCCAGAGAATGGAAGGAAGGAGGACAGAGGAATGACTGGGGATTCTGTGGTTTTCTTTGGGGGTGATGAAATTGTTGCAGAACCTGGACTGGATCCTGGCAGAAAAACCAAGCGGCACTTGGAGATTAAGGAGGATTAGAGATTTATTAAAACACCGGTGAGACTCAGAGGAGACCCTTCTCCAAAGATCTGAGCCCCAAGCACAAGAAACAGGGTAGAAAAGAAGAACCAGAAGGGCTTTGAGACAGGGACTGGAGTTCCCTTGACAGTTTGGTCGGTCAGCTTAAAGTACAGTTTTTTCCTTATCAAAATGTTTTGAAGCTTAATAAGAGTTGTAATTGCACAACATTGCAAATGTAAGTTCCATTGAATGGTACAAAATAAAATGGTTAATTTTATGTTCTATTAATTTCATCTCAATATATGTAAATATACATATACATAAGGTAGACTATATGCACCAAGGTCTAAAAAAAGAGTAGCATATTATAAACAGAATAAATTTTCCCAGAAAGGCTAAGATGTTTCATCTTTAAGAAATCTCTTAACATAGTCATCCGTACTAATATCTGGAAGACAAAAGGCACATGACATTTTAGTAAATAAGAAAGCTACATTCACATATATTTAACATGCATTTGTGATAAAACAAAACCCTATAGTGTATTATAAATACAAAGGAGATTTTAAATTTATGAAAGGTAGCTAGCTAATGTAAACATAGACGAACCAATAAATTATGAAACTGAACTAATTCTCTTTTAAGTGAGAAATGTAAAAAGTGTACCACTACCATGTCCCCATTTTTTATTGCCTTTTAGCTCCTAACATGTGGTAAAGAATTAAAAGAAGGATAAGCATTCTCAAAACCAAAAGTGTGACTGTTATTATTCACTGATGATAATGATGAGGGACCAGAAGGCAAGCTGAGGACAAAGCAGAAGCTGACACCCCATAATCGCCCCCCATATATGTGACATTCCTCCTGCACTCCTGGCTGCCCTAAAGCTAAGGAAAGGAAAAACCAATAGTTAACTTGTAGAGATCACAATCCTGCAAGAACTGAGTCTCCCTCAGTTTACAAATGTCTTAGCAATTTACAAGAACAAAGCATTTCTATCAATGGCCTAGCTTCCAAAAGGAAATGTAGATACAATTAAATGTCCTTATAACCTGCAGCCCATTGACAGATACTTGAAGTGGGCAGAGTGTGATGTTCCTCCAAGAAGTTCCCAACTATCTTCATGTTAATGCCTTGCTAGAGGGAAAGCAACCTTAACTTGACAACAGCTAGAGGGAAAGCAACCTTAACTTGACGACACTGGTGTCCTGTGAGTCTTCTTTAACATATGAAAGATCTTTCTCAAAACCTCCCTTTTCCCTTACCTCCCTCAACCCCATAGTATATAACCAGCCACCCCTTACAACGCCAGCACGGCAGCTCTTTCTGCCCATGGGTCCTGTCCCCATATGATGAGGGAACAGAAGGCAAGCTGAGGACAAAGCAGAAGCTGACACCCTGCAACCTCCCCCCCACCCACACTCCTGGGTAGGACATGTGTGACATTCTTCCAGGAATCTCCCTACTATCTTAATGGTCATATCTTGCTACATGGAAAAACAACCTTAACCTGACAATGGCAAGGCCTCTGGTATCTTGCAGGTTCTCTTTAGCATATGAAAGTTCTTTCAAACCCTCCCTTTTTCCTTATCTCCCCCAACCCCATAGTATATAATCAGCCACCTCTCACAACCCCGGGGCAGCAGCTCTTTCTGTCCTTGGGTCCTGTCCCTGTGGTTTAATAAACCACCATTTTACACCAAACATCTTAAGAATTCTTTCTTGGTCTTGGGCTCTGGACGCCACCCTACTGAATCTCACCTATATTCCAAAACGACATCGATAATATTGTCTACCCTGAAAGTAAGTTTAAAACTCTTGAGAAAAGTATTACAGTTGGTAGTACAGCTACTTCTTTTAACTGGTATTTCTGTAGGTAGACTATGTAATTTTAGAAACTATAAGATTTAGAATGACAGTAATATTATGAGATAACTTCAAATTTGTGTGACAATTTCTAGAATAAAATTGTACAAATCAATTGAAAGCTGTTAAGACAAAATAGTAATGTTATAGGACTTCTTCATCCGTCCCGTTGTTTCTTGTCACACCACTTGGAAGAATGAAGAGGTAGACCAGACAGAGTGGTGGGCAACAAAGCAAGGTTTATTGAGTGATAGCAAAGTAATAGTACAAACCTCCCAAGCAGGGAGGGACCTGAGACAGTTGCCACCAGAGTTCCTAAATCTAGGGGTTTTTATGGGCTTGATGACAGGCTTTGTTTTAATCTGATTAACCCTCCTTATGCCTGTCATCCAGTCAGGTTTTTGTCACCTATCTATCATATGGGAAAGGGTGAATGGTTTTTTTCCAGGGTGGTGCAAAATCCTTTTAAGGGTGGTTTTCTCTTAGGGCTGGGGCCCTTAAACCTGACTGCCTACCTTCCAACTACCCTTTATCAGTAGCAGTACATAGGACAGTTATAAATCAGAATACTCAATGTCATAAAGTGCCAAATATCAACCATATTTAACACTCAGTGCAACTTTCCACGAAGTCTTACACTGACTGAAAATTTGTGTGTAAATTTTGTTTTTTAGATTAGAGAAAAATGAAAAGGCAAGAAACATGAACAAGAAAACAAGGCAATATAAAAAGGGAATGTTGTGATGAGCACTGGGTGTTATATGGAAGTGCTGAATCACTAAATTTTACACCTGAAACTAATATTACTAATATTACGCTGTAGTAATATTAACTACCTGGAGTTTAAGTAAAAACTTTTAAAAATAAAGAATAAATTTAAACAATGTTTAAATAAATGAAAAATCAGTGAAGAAGTGAAAGAAAATTAATGATAAGAAATTAAAATCAGGAGGCAATGTTTAATCAAGATGGAAAGGTAAAGAAAAACAGTAAATTGAAGGTACAAGTAGAACTAGAAAAGACAAGAGAACAAGGGTAGTGCCATGTCAGCAGGGAAATTAGCAAAAGAAAACAAGGGAGGGAGAGAAAAAAACACAAGTGGAGGCAGGCAAGATAACGAAAATTGTGCAAATAAAAAAGGCAAAGAGAGAGGACTGTGGAAAAAATGAAGCCAACCAGAAATAGAAAAAAATATTGGGATATTTATCACAATTGATAAGAAAAACTGTACTTTAAGCCGACTGACCAAACCAGCAAGGGAACTCCAGTCCCTGTCTCAAAGCCCTTCCTATTCTTCTTTCCTACCCTGTTCCCTGCGTGCACCAAAATACCAAGTATGCGCAAGTAGGGAGGGTATAAATTACCCTCCCTACTTGTGCTCAGGGCTCAGATCTTTGGAGAAGGGTCTCCTCTGAGTCTCACCGGTGTTTTAATAAATCTCCAAGTCTCCAAGTCTCCCAGTGCCGCTTGGTTTTTCCACCAGGATCCAGTCCAGGTTCTGCTACATATGGTTCCGTGACCGGGAAACCCAACCACACTGGCCCATTGTGCCACCGGTTTGGGACAACGGCGTGGCGATGACGGAATGAGGGGACCATAAGGGAGAAGGCTCGCCCTGCCTAGTTTTTGGCAGTCTCCCACCCACTCACCTTGGACCGACTTTGCCCGGCTGTTTCCGCCAGACTCAAAGGAGACTTGGCAGGAGAGGACCTGGTCCCAACATCGGATTCCGGTAAGGCCGGGGCCCCAAGACCCAGTCAGGCCCACCCATGAGGGTGGAAGCGGAGTCTGATCCACTCTGAGAGACCTCTTAGGTCTCATAGATCGGGCTTTCAAGAGGGAGAGGTCCCTCAGGTCAGCAATCCCCCGAAAGGGGGGACAGGAAGGAATTTCCAAAAGAAATTCTACAGGTCAGGGCCTCCCGGGGCGGGGGGGAGGGGAGAGAGGAACTGTAATAACTTCTGAAGTGAATGTGTGGGTGAGTGTGCAGTTTGACCTGGCTTGTTGGGCGGACTGATTCTGTGGCTCCTCCGGGAGGGCAGACAGGTGGGGCATCTGACTTGTCTCTCCTTCGGAGGGACACTCAACCTTTGTTTGTCTTTACACAATGACACAGGGTGGGGGGGTGCATCTGGGGGGGGTGCTCAGTCAGTAAAGTGCCTGCCTTCTGCTCAGGTCACGATCCCAGGTGTCCTAAAGGATGGAGACTTTAAGGAATATTCTGAAGCAGCTGCCGAAACTCTCTTCACTTTGGGGAAACTCCTGTCTTTGGCCCGACTTGGCTTGCCTATCCCCCTTCGTCGGTGGGAAAACATGGAGTCTGCCCTCCTGGCAGCACTTACTCTCTTCTGCCTCCCCATCCCCTTCTCCTGTTTCCATACCACCTTGGGTGTGACCTGCATTACTAGCTTTCAGGCTGCCCTCGCTGCCTCGGGCACCAAGGCTCCTCCCTTCGCTATCAGGAGCAAGAAGAGCACCCCTGGACCTAATGCCACCCATGCCAGATTTCCCCACGTGTCTCAGGAGGAAATTGACCATGAGGAAGATCCAGGTGGAACATAAAATTGAGTATTTAAACTAAGTTTGTTGGTTTCATTAAGGTAGACATGTCTTTTTGGGCAGATGGAAACCGTTGGGCCCCAGCCCCTTTCTGTCTGCTACTCCATTAGCTCCTGCTGAGGTGAGCGAAAAGACCAAATGGCCATCCCGTTTGGTTAAGAAAGGAAAACAAGCCCCTGGGGTAATTCAGCACTCTCCTGGGACATTTCTGTATAGATTATATCTCCGCATAAAGGAGCCAATTGGCCCTGAGAAACCGTGGAAAAAAGTCCCGTTACCATCCCCCCACCACCCGCAACTATGCTGATGGTTAATGGTCTCGAAGTTAAATAATTGTTACGATGACTTTCAAAGTCTTTGGTAAACTAAAACTTTAAAGTTTTGCTTGGATGTAAATGAAATTACATTTGTTGGACACCTGGGTCTTTCCAAATAGGATAGAGTGCTAAGTCATTAATGACTGGCCCATAGGTTTGTGCTTTGACCTCTTAATGCAAAGAAACAGGATATTTAAATCTATTGGTAAACACGTTTTGTGCTTAACTAATTCACAAATTTGCCATCTAAAGAATTCTGGTGTAACAGTTCACAATTGGTTCCTCCTTAGTCTTCACTGGAGATTAAGGTTTCTTAAAGAGTGAAAAAAAAAATTCTACTAACTGTAACTGAGACTGGAAATAAGGGAAACAACTTTGTATGTAAAATGGTAGAAGATATGTAAAAAATATAAGAAATGAAAATGCATTTTGTTAAAGATAAAAAGGTAATCTTGTTCTAAGTGAGACGGTTGTTAAAAAATGGCTTGGGACAAAATCTGAATACAAAGAAAAGTTGTAAAAGGTTTGTCAAGGTAAAACTTTGGAAATGAGTTTTAGATGTGGTCAAGGGGGACTAAGATTGAAATGAATGAATTTAAAACACTGGTATAAGTTTGTAAGTCTCCTTACTCTCTGTTCACAAGGTTTAAATTGTAAATGAAGTCTCTTTAACTCACTAGGTCTTTTCTTTGGTTATGCTAAGTTACTCAGAAAGTACTGATAAATGATAAACCTTGGGTTACATTTACGTAAATGCTATAATTATTCTAGAGGTTCTATACATTTCCTAAAATTCTAATGTTTTAATAATGTCATCACTTGATATTTTAATTATTGAATTTTTTTGTGTCACAGAAATAACCTGATTTCCTTGCCAACTATATTGTAAACTCTCATCTCATCAGCTCTTTAACCATGTCTATTCTGAGTTTTTGTCATTTATAATTGTTCCAATTCTCTTGTAAATAAGTTTCGTCTTCAAAGAGAGTCATATAAAGAACTTTTAGGACAAATACAAGTATTCGATATATTAAAATTCCTAAAGCTAAAATGGGTAAGAATTTCCAGAACTAACTAAAACCACATTCATTCTAAACCAGAATTAGTAACATTAGGTTAAATAAACTAAAAGATTATAATGTTAGGACTCTTGTTTGAAACATTGCTGGTTCTCTAATGTTTGCTCTTCCAGACTAAGGAAACTTTCTTAAGATATCTGGCTTACAGAAATGTAAAATACTCATTTGTAAGCAAGCCAAAACATTCAACTTCTCTCTACCTGAACCCTCAAATTCAAAAGGTCTCAGTAAGTATTCTTTCTTCCATGATAATCCTAGTCATTTGCATAAGTTCAATAAAAATCGGTTCTCCTTGTAACAGGACATCATTGGAAGCATTGGTTATTTTACCAAGGCTTTGACTGGAATGTCATATTTGAGAAAGACATGCATAGACTCAGATATGACCTGACAGCTTTAAGGAATTAAGGTTGACTTTATGAAAACTGGAGCCATAAAGTGCCTTGGAACAGTTGGCCTGATACCTTGCTTATAGAGTTCTGGCAGCCTCATCAGGTGAGTAAAGAATGTCACTTCCTGGCAGGTGCAGGAACCTCATGATACTTTGGGAACCTCAGGAAGAGGAATCTGCCCAAATCTACAGGTATTGCAGGCATGTCTGATGGCAAGTACTTGGGTTGGCTTCTGGCCTAAAGAGGCCACTAAAAGTTCAACCTAGAGATTCCTTATAAAGTTCCAGCAAAGCAGCTTCTAAAAGATCTATATGATCACTCACTGTTCTTGCTGAGCTTATGTAAATAATTAGGCCAAGTTTGTTAAAACTGGACTTGTTCCTCAAATAAATTAGTCCTGATTTGGCTATCTCTGGAAATGAGGGTTATTTTAGAGAGAAAAATTATGTTTCAATAACACCCCTTTGTGGATGTTAAAATTCTAGATCTG
>CM052895.1:2246304-2279416 GCA_028534135.1 Potos flavus | reverse complement strand
GGCATTGAAAGTATAGATTGCTCTGGGCAGTATAGACATTTTCGCAATGTTTATTCTTCCGATCCATGAGCATGGAATGCTTTTCCACCTTTTTGTGTCTTCTTCAATTTCTTTCATGAGTGTTCTGTAGTTCCTCAAGTACAGATCCTTTACTTCTTTGGGTAGATTTATTCAGGTAGGTATCTTATAGCTCTTGGTGCTATTGTAAATGGAATTGATTCTCTAATTTCCCTTTCCATATTTTCATTGTTAGTGTATAGGAAAGCAACTGATTTCTGTGCATTGATTTTGTATCCTGCCACAACTGAATTGCTTTATGAGTTCTAGTAGTTTGGGTGTGGAGTCTTTGGGTTTTCCACATAAAGTATCTTGTCATCTGCGAACAGAGGGAGTTTGACTTCTTTGCCAATTTGAATACCTTTTATTTCTTTTTGTTGTCTGCTTGCTGTCGCTAGGACTTCTAGTACTATATTGAACAGGAGTGACGAGAGTGGGCATCCTTGTCGTGTTCCTGATCTCAAAGGGAAGGCTATCAGCCTTTCCCCATTGAGAATGATATTCACTGTGGGCTTTTCATAGACATTTTATGAAGTTGAGGAATGTTCCTTCTATCCCTATACTTTG
The DNA here is from genome assembly GCA_028534135.1 of Potos flavus. NCBI lineage: Eukaryota > Metazoa > Chordata > Mammalia > Carnivora > Procyonidae > Potos > Potos flavus. Next base: position 2,278,792 of record CM052895.1, on the reverse strand, counting down.
AAGAATTTTAATCAGGAACGGATGCTGAATTTTGTCAAATGCTTTTGCTGTGTCAGTTGAGAGAACCATGTGGTTCTTCTCTCTCCTCTTATTGATTTGTTCTATCACATTGATTGATTATTTATTTTTGTATTTATAGTCACCATGCAGTACATCATTAATTTTTGATGTAGTGTCCCAAGATTCATTGTTTGCATATAACACCCAGTGCTCCATGCAATACGTGTGCTTCTTAATACCCACCACCAGGCTCACCCATCCTTCCCCACCTCTCCCCTCTAAAACACTCAGTGTGTTTCTTGTTGTCCATAGTCTCTCATGGTTTGTCTCCCTCTCTGATTCACCCTTTATTTTTCTCTTCCTTCTCCTAATGTCTCCATGCTATTCCTTATGTTCCACAAGTAATGGAATGTTCTGTATATATCTATGAAGGCCATCTGGTCCAGTGTATTATTCAAAGCTCTTGTTTCTTTGTTGATTTTCTGGTAAGATGATCTGTCTGTTGCTGAGAGTTTTAAGGTCTCCTACAGTTAATGTATTATTATCAGTGTTTCATTATTTTAGTTAACATTACTTCATTATTTTAGTTAACAGTTGGCTTATGTAGTTGGCTGCTCCCATGTTGGGGCCATAGATATTTACAATTGTTAGATCTTTTTGGATAGACCCTTTAAGAATGATCTAGTGTCCTTCTGTATCTCTGACTACAGTCTTTAGTTTAAAATCTAATTTGTCTGATATGAGAATCACTACCCCAGCTTTCTTTTGAGGCCCGTTGGCATGAAAGATGGTTCTCCATCCCTTCTCTTTCAGTCTGGTTGTGTCTTTAGGTTCAAAATGCATCTCTTGTAGACAGCATATGGATGGATCCTGTCTTATTATCCAATCTGCAACCCTGTGCCATTTTATGGGAGCATTTAGGCCATTCACTTTGAGAGTGATTATTGAAAGATGTGTTTTTATTGTCATCATGTTGCCTGTGTGGACCTTGTTTCTATAGATTGTCTATATAGATTATATAGGTTGTCTCTCTATAGTTTCTGCTCTATATCACTCTTGGGGTCTTTATTCTTTTATAGAACATCCTCCTCCCCCTTAATATTTCTTGTAGTGCCGGCTTGGCGGTCACAGAATGTTTTAGTCTTTGCTGGTTTTGGAAGCTCTTTATCTCTCCATCCTTTCTGAAGTCCGCCTTGCCGGATAAAGTATTCTTGGCTGCATGTTCTTCTTATTTAGTGCCTGAATATGTCTTGCCAGCCCTTTCTGGATCGCCAGGTTTCTGTGGACAGGTCTGATGTTATTCTGATGTTACTCCCTCTGTACTTAAGGAATCTCTTCCCCCTAGCTTCCCTTAAGACAATTTCTCTGAATTTATGGTTTGTAAATTCCACAATCACGTGTCTGAGGGTCACTCTTCCCTCATTGATCTTGGGGGGGGGTCCTCTCTGGACACGAACACTTGTTCCATTCCCCAGGTTAGGGGAATTCTCATCTAGGATTTGCTTGACTATATCTTCTAGTCCTCTCTCTCTCTCCACCCCCTCAGGAATCCCAATAATTTTGACATTGGAACGTTTCATGGTTTCATTTATTTCTCTAATTCTGTTTTTCATGGCTTCTAAGGTGTTTGTTTCAGGCCTCCTCCTGATCCTTCTTTTCTATCAGTTTGTCTTCTAGATCACAATTTGATCTTCTGTCTCACTTACCCTTGCTATTAGAGTATTTAGATTAGATTGGATCTCACTGATAGCATTTTTAAGTTCTGTCAGATCACCTTTCACTTCTGCCCTTAGAGATTCTATGTTGCCCCTAATGGTTTTCTCCAACCTGGCCGTAGTCTGGATAACTCTTACCCTGAATTCTATTTCTGACATCTTGCTTATGTCCATATCCAATAGTTCTGTGGCAGAGGTCACAGTCTCTGAATTTTTCCTCTGTTGGGTGCTCCTCCTTCTAGTCATTTTGGTGAGAGGTGGTTGAGGGGATGTATAGCTGAAAATAGCAACCACGATCCAGGCAAGGTGCACACTGGAAAGTTTCAGAGCAATTAGAAGTCACAACCAAAAAGAAAGAAAAAAGGAAAAAAAAAACCCAGCCAAAACGAGCCCCAAGATTAAGATTTATAAAGTACAAAAACAAGAATGAACAAACAAAAAGACTGACAAAAGAAAAAGAAAAAAAATAAAAACACAAAATAGAAGGGGGGGTGTGATGAGAAGGTAGATATAATCTCTCGATATGGGCGAGGGAGGGTACTTCTGTTCTCCCTGGGTGTATCTTGTTATCTTTGTTAGAGGACTCAACTTTCCAGAGATAACAGGGAAATTAAAACTGGTATATATAAAGAGGTAGTATTGAATAGGGAAAAAAAGACTACATTGAAGCTTATAGGTATATACATATAAAAAAAAAGAAAAAGGAAAAAAGTATATGTATGAAAGAAGTTCAAGTTAAAAAGTTACTATGGAATATGTTGTAGTAAACATCTAGTTGAAATGGTATGTAGGTAAAATATAATAAATAAAAAAACAAGAATCACGAGAAGGAATTAGAAAAGGGAAAAAAAAGTTGTATCTAAGAACTATACAGGCTGTGAGGCAATATCGGGAGCTTAGTATATTGTTTTCCCTTGATGCTGGGCTTTTGCAGTTTTATGGGGACCCTGTGGTTGTTGTTCTCCGGTTCCTTTTGCTTGTCTTCTGGGGGAGTGGCCTGCTGCATTGTTTTTCACTCAATCCTACTTGGGTAGAGTTGCCCTGCTCCCTATCAAGGGGCTGAGCTCCATGGAAACCGGTTTTGGGGGCTTTTTCTCTCTGGAGGCTTTTGTTCTCTGGCAGCTTTTCATGCCTTTTTAGAAGGTTAGAGCAATGTAAAGTGTCCTCACCTAGACTTCTGCCTCAGGGAAAAGCACAGCCTGCTCCTCTCTGAATGGTCCAGAACACACAGACTCCCCCTCTCTGCAAACTCTGTTGAACATTGCAGCCTCCCACAGGTGGTGCACACCCCCAGCCACCGACTCTGTGGTTGCCTGAGGTCCCTGCTTGTCTCTGTGCCTCCATACCCCCAAAACCACAAGTGATACCGGTCTGGGCAAGGCTGGTCCTCATGGCTGCCATTCCTGGGACCACTGACTTGAGCCCATGCCATGTACGCTCAGCCCCGGTGACAGTGGAGGCAGCAGAGGTGGCTGTGATGGTCGCAGCAGCCACCAGCCCTAGGGACCACTGGCTGTATCCCTCACTATGTGTACTCAGGTGTGTGGGCAGGCCCTGGCTGTGGCCTTCCTGGACCATGGGCTTGGGTCTGCACCTGTGGCCGCCAGTCCCAGCAATTGTCCTTAAGACCGTTTGTTCTGTTTGAGTGCTGTTATCAGTCCCTTCCCTCACAGCCACTCGTCTCCACATTACTATTGGTCCCCAAGTACAGGCACTTTTGCATTGGGGTATTACTTTCCAATGGCTCACTTCTGGTGGCTCCCTCCCCCTTCTGTTTATCCTCCTATATTTGTCCACGCACTCCCAACTCCTCTGTACCTCTCCGCTGATGATTTTCTGCCCTCGTAGAGATACAGAAGTGTGTAATCTTACATCTCAGGCTGATTTCATGGGTGTTCAGAGTGCTCTGGTAGATATCTAGCTCAATTCAGGGGACTGGTTGAAATAGGGTCTCCCCCTCCTCCACCATCTTGCCCCTCCTCCCCTCTGTTTGCATTTATGTTCCATTTCCTTTTCTTTTGTCTTGGATCTGGCTTTCTCTTTTCCTTTTTCTTTTTTCTTCTTTTCTTTTCTTCCTTCTTCTGCAGGCTGAACTTGACAAACAAATCAAAGCACACCTACTTAACGATCCAAACATTCCCCACTACAAGCAAGGAGGAACTCTGTAGAGGATAGACCAGTGGGAAAAACCAGCCAAAACACAACAGCAGAGTGTGCATAGCTGAAATACCTCCTGACACCAGTGACACCGGAAATACTTCCTGAAGTTTTCTTTTTGTTGTTGTTATTATCACTGTTTTTGATTTTGATTTTTTCTTTTTTCCCTCTTCCTCTTTCTTTTCTGAGCACAACGACTACACAGAATAACTCACCAGAAAAGAAAGAACAGAAGGTAGTACTCTCTGCCATGGATTTAATCAATATGAATATAAGTAGGATGTCTGAACTAGAATTTAAAATAAGGATTGTAAAGATGCTAGCTGGGCTTGAAAAAAGGATAGAAGACACTAGAGAATCCCTTAATGCAAGAATAAAAGAACTAAAATCTAAACAAGCTGAAATTAAAAATGCTATTACTGAGATGCAGTAAAAAATGGAGGCTCTAACATAGAGGATAAATGAGGCAGAAGGGCAAGTGAGTGATACAGAAGACAAAATGATGGAAAATAAAGAAGCCAATAAGAAGAGGGAAAGACAACTACTGGATCATAAAACAGATTTTGAGAAATCAGCGATTCCTTAAGGGGAAATCATATCTGGATAATATGGATCCGAGAAGATAAAGGTCGGGGGGGAGAAGGCTTATTTGAACAAATTGTAGCTGAGAACCTCCCTAATCTGGGGATGGAAATAGGCATTCAAATCCAGGAGGCACAGAGAAACCCCCTCAAAATAAATAAAAATAGGCCAACACCCCAACATAATGTGAATCTTGCAAATTTCAAAGATAAAGACAAAATCCTGAAAGCAGCTCAAGACAGGAGGTTTTTAACCTATAATTGTAGAAACATAAGGCTGGCAACAGGCCTGTCCACAGAGACCTGGCAGGCCAGAAAAGGCTGACATGATACATTCAACATGCTAAATGGGAAAAATATGCAGCCAAGAATACTTTATCCAACAAGGCTGTCAGAATAGAAAGAGAGAAACCAATAAGAGTTTCCAGGACAGAAACCAGAGGAATTTGTGAACATTAAACCAGCCCTGCAAGAAATAGTCAAGGGGATTCTTTGAGCAAAGAGAGAGTCAAAGTAACAAAGACCAGAAAGGGACAGAGACAATCTACAGAAATAACGACTTTACAGGTAATACAGTGGCACTAACTTCATATCTTTCAATAATTGCTCTGACTGTAAATGGATTTAGAACTCCAATCGAAAGACATAGGGTATCAGATTGGATAAAAAAAAAAAAAGACAACAAGATCCATTGATATTCTGTCTATAAGAGACTCATGTTAGACCCAAAGACAGCTCCAGATTGAAAGTGAGAAGGTCGAGAACCATTTATCATGCTAATGGACATTTAACATGGACATGCTACTCCAGCTGGAGTAGCAAACCTTGTATTAAACTAAAATTTAAACCAAAGATTGTAATAAGAGATGAAGAAGGACACTATACCATGATTAAGGGGCCTATCCAATAAGAAGATCTGACAATTATAAATATTTGTGCCTCTAACTTGGGAGCAGCCAAATATAATATATAAACCAATTAATAACAAAATTAAAGAAACCCATTGACAATACAGTAATAGTAGGGGACGTAAGCACCCCACTCACAGCAATGGACAGATCTAAGCTGAAAATCAATGTGGAAATAAGCACTTTGAATGACACATGGGGCCAGATGGACTTCACAGTTATATTCAGAGCATGCCATCCTAAAGCAACAGAATATACATTCTTCTCAAGTGCATGGGAACATTCTCCAGACTACATCACATACTGGTCACAAATCAGGTCTCAACCAGTACCAAAAGATAGTGAATATTCCCTGCATATTTTTAGACCACATGCTTTAAAATTTGAACTCAATCATAAGAGAAAATTTGGAAGGACCACAAATACATGGAGGCTAAATAGAATCCTAATAAAGAATGAACGGAAAAAAAGAAAAGAATGAATGGGTCAACCAAGATATTAAAGAAGAATTTTAAAAAATTCATGGAAACTAATGAAAATGAAAATGCAGCTGTTCAAAATCTTTGGGATACAGAAAAGGCAGTCCTAAGAGGGAATTTTATAGCAATGCAGGCCTTTCTGAAGAAACAAAAAAAGTCTCAAATACACAAGCTGACCTTACACCTAAAGGAGCTGGAGAAAGAACAGCAAATAAAGCCCAAATCCAGCAGGAGAAGAGAAATAACAAAGATTAGAGCAGAAATCAAAGATATAGAAATAAAAAACACAGTAGAACAGATCAACAAAACCAGGAGCTTGTTGACTGAAAGAACTGACAAGATCAATAAACCTTAATCGGATTTATTAAAAATAAGATAAAGGACTCAAATAAATAAAATCATGAATGAAAGATGAGAGATCTCAACCAACACCAAAGAAAGACAAACAATTACAAGAGGATATTATGAGAGATTATATGCCAACAAATTAGACAATCTAGAGGAAATGGATGCATTCCCAGAAACATATCAACTACCAAAACTGAAACAGGAAGAAATAGAAAACATGAACAGACCCATAATGTGCAAAGAAATTGAACCAGTAATCAAAAAACCCCCAACAAAGATTCCAGGGCCAGATGGCCTCCCTGCAGAATTCTACCAAACATTTAAAGAAGAGTTAATACTTACTTTTCTGAAGCTATTAAAAAAAAAGGAAAAGAAAAAAAATGAAAGGAAAACTTCCAAACTCACTTTATGAATCCAGCATTACCTTGATCCCCAAACCAGACAATGACCCCACCAAAAAGGAGAATTACAGAACAATATCCCTGATGAACATGGACTTAAAAATTCTCACCAAGATACTAGCTAATAGGATCCAACAGCACATTAAAAGGATTATTCACCAAGCCCAAGTGGGATTTATTCCTGGGCTACAAGAGTGGTTCAGCATCCACAAATCAATCAATGTGATACACCACAATAAAAGAAAGGACAAGAACCATAGAATCATTTCAACAGATGCAGTAAAAGCTTTTGACAAAATACAGCATTCTTTCTTGATTAAAACTCTCTCCAGTGTAGGGATAGAAGGAACATACCTCAACATCATAAAAGCCATATGCAAAAAACCCACAGTTAATATCATCTTCAATGGGGAAAAACCGAGTTTTTACCCTAAGGTCCAGAAGATGACTGGGATGTCCACCTCACCACTGCTGTTCAGGCTAGTACTGGAAGTCCTAGTCTCAGCAATGAAACAACAAAAGAAATAAAAGGCATCAAAATTGACAAAGAAGTCAAACTCTTACTCTTCGCAGATGATATGATACTCTATGTGGAACACCTGAAATACTCCACCTAAAAATCGGTAGCACTGATACAGAAATTCAGCAAAGTGGCAGGATATAAAATCAGTGCTCAGAAGTTGCATTTGTATACACTAATAATGAGACAGAAGAAAGAGAAATTAAGAATTCAATCCCATTTACAATTGCACCAAAACCCATAAGATACCTATAGCTAAGAAGAAACCTAACCAAAGAGGTAAAGAATCTGTACTCTGAAAACTGTAGGACATTTATGAAAGAAGTTAAGGAAGACACGAAGAAATGGAAAAAATATTTCCATACTCATGGATTGGAAGAACAAATGTTGTTAAAATGTCTATCCTACTCAAAGCAATCTACACATGTAATGCAATCCCTATCAAAATACCATCAGCATTTTTACGGAGCTAGAACAATCCTAAAATTTGTGTGGAACCAGAAAACACCCTAAATGGCCAAGGTAATGATGAAAAAGACAACCGAAGTTGGTAGCATCACAATTCCAGACTTCAAATTGTATTACAAAGCTGCAATCATCTAGATAGTATGGTATTGGCACAAAAACAGATAGAAAAATGGAATAGAATAGAGAACCCAGAAATGGAAATGGACCCTTAGCTCTATGGTCAACTAATCTTTGACAAAGCAGGAAAGAATGGAGAAAAGAGTGTTCAACAAAAGGTGTTGGGAAAATTGGATAGCTGCATGCAGAGGAAAGAAACTGACCACTCTTTTATACCAGACACAAAAATAAACTCAAAATGGATGAAAGACCTAAATGTGAGATAGGAATCCATCAGTATCCTAGAGAAGAACACAGGCAACAACCTCTTTGACCTAAGCCACAGCAACTTCTTGCTAGTTACATTTCCAAAGGCAAGGGAAACAAAAGCAAAAATGAACTATTGGGACTTCATCAAGATAAAAAGCTTTTGCACAGCAAAGGAATAGTCAACAAAACTAAAAGGCAACCCATGGAATGGGAGAAGATATTTGCAAATGTCTTATTAGATAAAGGACTAGTATCTAAAATCTATAAAGAACTTAAACTCATCACCCAAAAAACAAAAATGCAGTCAAGAAATAGGCAGAGGACATGAACAGACATTTCTCCAAAGAAGACATACATATGACCAACAGACATATGAAAAGTGCTCCACGTCACTTGGCATCAGGGAAATACAAATCAAAATCACAATGAGATACCACCTCACATTGGTCAGAATGGCTAAAATGAACAACTCAGGAAACAACATGTTGGCGAGGTTGTGGAGAAAGAGAGGAATCTTCTTACACTGTTGGTGAGAATGCAAACTGGTGTAGCTACTTTGGAGAACAGTATGGATTTTCCTTAAAAAGTTAAAAACAGAGGTACCCTATGACTCAGCAATTCAGGTATGAGGTATTTATCCAAAGGATTCAACCACAGTGATTTGATGGGGCAAATGCACCCAATGTTTATATCAGTAATATCCACAAGAGCCAACTATTCGAAAAAGCCCAGATGTCCATCAGCAGGTGAATGGATAAAGAATATGTGGTATATATATACAATGGAATATTACTCAGCCATTAAAAAGAATGGACTCTTGCTGTTGCAATGACTTGGATGGAACCGAGGGTATTATTCTACACAAAATAAGTCAGAGAAAGAAAAATACAATATGATTTCACTCATATGTGGAATTTAAGAAACAAAAGAAATGAGCATAAGGGAAGTGAAGGAAAAGTAAAATAAGATGAAAATTGAGAAGGAGGCAAAGCATAAGAGCCACTGAACTCTAGGAAACAAACTGAGGGTTGCTGGAGGGAAGGCGGGTAGGGGGGAAGGGATAATGATATGGTGGACTTTAAGGAGGGCACTTGATATAATGAACAGTGGGTATTATGTGCAACTGATGAACTACTAAATTTTACCTCTGAAACTAAAAAAAATATATTAAAAAATAAAAAATGACAAGTGTTAGTGCGGATGTGAATGAAGGGAAAAATCATTCACTCTTGCAGGAATAAGAATTGCTGCAACCGCTTTGGAAAGCTGTATGGAGTTTCCTCAAAAGATCAAAAACAGAAATACCACAAAATCTAGTAATTTACCCAAAGAAAACAAAAACACTAATTCAAAAAGATGTCTGCACCTCTATGTTTACTGCAGCATTAGTTACAATAGTCAAGACAACGGAAGCAATCCAAGTGTGCATTGATAGACCAATAGATACAGAAATTATAGTATATCAGTCTATACAAGGGAATTTATTCAGTTATAAGAAATGAGTGCTTGCCATTTGTCACAACATAGATGGCTTAGAAGATATATTAAGTGAAATAAGTCAAAAAGAGAAAGAAAAATACCATATAATTTTACTTATACGTGGAGTCTAAACAAACAACAAGAAAACAGACTGTTAAATACAGAGAACAAACTGGTAGTTGCCAAAGGGGAGGTGGGTGGGGGGAAAGATAAAATAGATAAAGGAAATTAAGGGGTACAAACTTCCCGTTATAAAATAAATAAGTCACAGAGATGAATAGTACAACACAGGGAATGTGGTCAATAATATTGTAACAGTGTTGTGTGGTGACAGATGGTGACTGTGCTCACTGTGGAGAGCTTTGAGTAGTGTATAGAATTGCTGAATCAGTGTTGTGCACCTAAAACTAAGATAATGTTTTATGCTAATTATTCTTCAATCAAAAAATGTATTGTGGGGGGATAAACTCCAGGTCGGAGGAAAGAGTTGCTATTTGCAGATGTTTACCAGTGTTAACTAAGATGATAGCAGGTCTCACTTCTTTTTTAAAATGACAGCTTCACTCAGCTGTAGTTCTAATACTAAAGATATTATGTCTTTCCTTCTTTTTTCTTTTTTTTTTTTTAGAGGGAGAGAGAGCACATGTATCTGCAAACAGGGGAGCGAAGGAAGGGAAAATGGAGAGGAAGACGATCTTCAGCAGACTTAAGGCTGAACACAGGGCTCCATGCCAGGCTTGAGATCATGGCCCTGAGATCATGATCTGAGCAGAAATCAGGAGTCAGAAGCTTAACCAACTCAGCCACCCAGGTGCCCCACACAAAGGTATATTTCTTGGCCTATTTGTTTCTGAAACAGATATTTGCTTGAAAAGACATTAATAAAAATATTTTTAACAGGAGGAATTTTGAGTGTGCTCATCTAGAACAATAACCAAATAACAAATGAAGAACCCAGGGTAGAAGACATTGTGTAAGGAATGCTGCCATTTTTGTAAAAAGGAAAGAAAAATAAATGTGCATATTTGTTCATATGTTCATTAAATGGACTTATAAGATGACATAGTCCCTCTGGTACAGACACTTCACGAATGACCACTGTATGTGGAGGGACATATTATTATATATAAACATCTTACACCTCTTGAATTATACACTATATAGTGGATTTCCATTCAATAAATAAATGAAAAAAAAAAAAGTTAAAGCAGAACATGGCTGCCAAGGACACAAGTTTACTCCCTATTCAGTTTGCATCCACTTGGGAATACTGCCTTTTAATTCCTGCACTAACCATCCAGAGTTAACAAAGACTTCCACGGTTTCAGGGCTCAGTCTTTGACAGTCCCTCACTTCAGACACTAGCTGCACTTCGGGGATTCCCTAGGTCACCTGGACCTCCAACTGTCTACCAGTTTGATGGTTCCTATAACCCTCCCTTGATAATTGACTAGAATGATCAACAAAAGTTAGGAAAGTTTTATACTTACAAATACAGCTTTATTTGAAAAGATATACATAGGGTGAGGTCTGGGAGTGAGTACACAGCTTCCATGCCTCTCCACATGGAATCATGATGCATCACCTTCCCAGAACATCAACGCAAACATCAACCAAGAACCCCACTCCACTGAGCCTTGAAGTCCAGAGTTTCGATGGGATTAAATTGCATAGACATGATTAATCAAATCATTAGCCCTTGATTGAACTCAATCTCCAATCCCCCTTCTCCTCCCCAGAGATCCAGCTGTCTCACTCCCCTCCCCCCACCCCTTCCCATGGTTGGTCTTTCTGTTGACCAACCACTAACCTGAAGCTATCTAGGATCCTGCCAAGATTACTTCATTAGCAAAACAAAGTCAACTCTTATCACTTAGGGAGTTCCTAGGGTTTTTGAAGCTCTATAGACTAGATATACTCTATTAGGTTTCATTCCCCATAGAGTTTGGGCTGCGCAATGTTAACACGGGGGCCATGAGTGTTATTTCGCCAGGATTCAGGCCTGTGTTCTCTGATTCTAGATTCAGATTCTGACTGGCCTGGAGCCTGGGGCCTGGTTATGGTGTCATTTGGGGGTCACTGAGAAGCCTCCTGCCTGGGATCCTGTGTCCTCCTGTCACTCATGATGCCAAAAACATACCATATCAATGGCCATGGTGCCTTTCGGTTTCACTTTCTGGCGATGGCTGTGTTTCTCAGAAAAGGAGCCCTCAGAACTTTGATTTCACTTTCTGTTCCTGGAAATGCAGAGCTCTGCAATGTGATGGTTGCCTTTTTACTCTTGGGCAGGTTCCTGTGAGGGTGGAGCAGAGGCCACAGATGATTTAAGTCCCGCCAGCTCCTCACAGGCAGCGTAGACATTAGGTGACAGTCAGCTCTTTAATCTCTGCAGTGACTCCACCAGCACACAGGACCTGTTCCGGTGCAAGGCCAGTCTGTGCAGAGCAGTGCTCCTGCTGTGGGCTACAGGGAGCACTTCATCCAGGCTTAGCCTTTCCTGTGCTGCCCAGGGACACGTTCAGACTCAACTCTGACACCAGAAGTCTCTTTTCTTTCAGGAGCTGGTAAGCAAAAAATCATTTTGGATTGAGGCCAGGTCTAAAAATAGAATTACAGATCTGTAGGCCTAAGGTTGGGAGAGACTGGATGTTTGATTTTGGGTGTTGTGGACTTGAAAGGCTGAGGGTAGGATGTCTGGTGGATGGCTGTAAACCATTTAGAGCATTTAACTATTTGGGGCATTTTCAGAGGGCAGTTGGAGAACAAACTTCATTCCTGTGACCTGCAGAAGGATAATGTGAACTTCAGGGGTGTCAGGGGATTGAGGCTTTCCCCAAGAACTTCTGGGTCGGACCACCCCCCATCTCATGCCTAAACACCTTTCACTGCAGAGACAATGCATATTATCTGTTAAAAAACAAAATTCAACTGAAAATTTTAAAGAGCTGGTTGGCTTTATTAAATGACTCATGCATTAGGCATCATCTTATCTAGCAAATAGAAAGGAGCTCCACTGAGCTGTAGGAAAGGAAATATTTTTAAAGGTAGAAAGGAAGGGTAAAGGAAAGAAATTATTAGCTAAGAATCTATTATTTTAGTCAAGATCACTCTCCTAAGGGGAAGTGAAAGGGTCTATCAGCAAATTTCCTAGTGCTGACCAGGAAATACTATGTTCACTGCTTAAAGGGCTCATTCCTTTGGGACTGAAACTGTAGTTAGGCATTAGGTTTTGGTTACTGAGTTGAGGCCTTAATTTAAGTGTCTTCCTGTGGCCCTGTGGCCATGTGACTCTGTAGCCCTTTTTCACAATCGTCTGCTTTTTATCAGACTCAGCTTAAGGTATAGGTGTGATCAAAATGTAAGCTACTGGTGCCACTTTCAGTTACTGTTCAGTGTCCTTGCTGCTTTTGTTGATCCTTTGCATGCTATTCATCTGTCATCATGTTTTTGCTTAATCTCTGTGATATTCCTAGGTTATGACTTCACATTCACAATTTTTGAATTATCCATCCTCTACATTTTTTTTCTGATGGTCCAGTCTCAGGGAGATTACCTACTTGATGGTTAGCATTTGTGAATATGCATTTACAATTTTTGAGAGAATATAATCTACTTGTCAGATTATTTAGATTGTTTTGAGCAGGATAATTTTTAATGGTTAAAGTGCACATTGAAGCCCTGGTTCCCAAGACCCCAACAATCAAATGTAAATAAGTTGAAGAAAGACCCCTTTGAAGGAGTCATCTTTTTTTTTTCCCGAATATTTATTTTATTTTTTCAGTGTTACAAGATTCATTGTTTGTTTATGTACCACATCCAGTGCTCCATGTAATACGTGCCCTCCTCAATACCCACCACCAGGAGTCATCTTTTTAAGCCAAGTGGTTTGCTCAGTGATCTCATGTAGTTGTGTTTCAACTTCCCCAGAAGTGTTAATCCAGATGCACCAGGTGGTGTTGGTCACAGTATAAACAGCTCTTGTTAGGCTAAAAGATAATCAGGGGATATCTTATTGTGAAGAGGACTTTTGGCTAGAGAGTCTAAGTATTTTTCTTGGGCAGCTATTGCGTTAGCCATGGATTTTGTAATATCTTTCAGAGTTAAGGAAAGGTTCTGGATCAATTTGGTATGTAAATTTACTCTTAACCTGAGAAGCATGATCTTGCCAAATGAAGCAAACCCAGAGTCATGAATGCCTCTGGTTGGTCTTTTTTTTAACTCAATGATGTAAATCTAAGAGAGCCGATCAATGAAATGTCTTATTTTGGTTGTGAAAGGTTAGGGACACAATTAGATGTTCTCTTAGCTTAAAATAAAAGGTTGTTTTACATTCTGGAGTTTACTCCCCCTTGTGAGTAATGAGCTCAGACATATAGCTGAGGGCATTATTTTTCCAGGATTATGTCAGAGTGAAGGAAAGGGAAAGAAGAAAGAGTTTCTCATTTAGTTAAAGTATGAAGACTTGATCTGTTGTCTCGATGAAAGTAGTCTACCTCCATGTCAGCTACTTATCTCCCTCATCAATTTGATTTATAGGTCTCTAGCATCTGTGCAGGACTAGATGTCAGGTAAAACCTTCTTTAGCTGCGAAATGTGTACCCAAGACTCAACACCTTATAATTTTCTAGCAATGTCACTGGTTGAGAGCACTTGATAAGATCCCTTTCAGGGGTGCCTGGGTTGCTCAGTCGTTAAGCATCTGCCTTTGGCTCATGTCATGATCCCAGGGTCCTGGGATCGAGCCCCACACTGGGCTCCCTGCTCAGTGGGAAGACTGCTTCTTCCTCTCCTGCTCCTCCTGCTTGTGTTCCCTCTCTCGCTGTCTCTCTCTCTGTCAAATAAATAAATAAAATTTTAAAAAAAAGATCCCTTTCAATGGGGTCAAAAGTTGTATTCCTCTAATGATGTTTCTAGAATACTCAGTCACCAGGTTCTAGACTGTGTCCAACAGGATTCTTCGAATTGGGATGTGGGAAGAGTTCTCTAACCTACTGATGATAGGTTTTATGGTAAAACATTAGAGATTTTGCTGTAGTTTGTCATACTAACATGAAACATCAAGGGATCAGCAGAAAGTTGTATTCCAATAGACACTGGTGTTCCAGTGACTATGTTGTGTGGGGTGATTTACATGCTCAAAGAGGGTTTTGTAAACAGTCAGCAAGTCCAAAGGCAATATCTTGGGGCAGGGAAGTCCAGTAGTTTTGGCTAATTTAAAAATTTTAAGTTTGATCTCTCAACCTTGCCTGATGATTGAGGGTGATAGGACTAGTGATGATTCGAAGAAGTTTGAATGGTTTTTGTTAAGGCTGGCATGATTTGTCCAATGAAAAGGCTGCTTCAATCACTGGAGATTGCGGAAGCTATACTGCAAGTGGAAAACACATTTTCTAACAGTTCCTTTGACACTGTGAAGGCTTTAACTTTGTAGCAGGTGAAATTTTCAACCTTATTGGAAAATATATGTATAATGAGAACATATTGATAACCCACAGCTGCAGGTATTCACAAGTCCAGAGGGACTAGGTGTGAGGCCCCTGGGGGCAAAAATAATTTCTCCAGGATAATGGACCTGGGAATTCAGACGTTGCCGGTAGACTGTTTCCACAATTTTATAGAAATTTCCCCACTAACGTCTAGTCATAGTTTGAGTCATCGTAAATGGACCATGATGGGTAAAGGAATGAAAAAAACGAAACAAAACAATGAACAAAGAAACAATGGAGTTTACCATTGAAAGAATCAAGCAACTGCCCTGGGTTTCCCAAGGCCTGCCTATTCAATTTATAGCCATTGGTTACCCATCATGTTTTCTCTGATTCAGAAGCAGAGTGTTGCCATGTTACTCTGACATCAGAATGGCAAAAATCTCACAATGAGGGGATATTTTTGAAGCAGCAGAATGGATGTTATCCACATGTGCCACAATCTTCATAGATAATTTTGCTGGCTGCCTTTACATGAGAGTCAGTTGGGACATTTTCCTGCTATTCTGGTTCAGTCCTTTCAGTGTTAGCCTCAGTTTTGAGGACAGCAGTTTCAGAAGGTAAAAGGGTAATTATAAGAGATAACATTATACTAGGACATATAAAATTTCCAGGAATTTCACATAATTTCTAGAACACATATATCTATACAAATAAAACATAAAGCACAGGATCTTTGTTTTCTAGGAAGATCACTTAAATAGTAAGGGAACTTTTACAATGTATTACTAAAGGTAGATCAAATGTTTAAAACAAACAGCTCTTTGTCCTTTTAACAGGCAGGAAACCAAATTCTAATTTTGCACCAGCTTACTTATGTATGAGAACATATTCATTGCAATGTTAGTCAGTCCTGACCATGAATAAATTCCTTTCCAAGGATTCCTTTTTTACAGTCTTTCTACAAATTTCTTTTGCATCAAAAAAAAGTCATCTCTCGTCCATATACTTTTTTTTTTTAACCAAAAGTACATGCCAACTTTTCTTTCATTTAGAGAAGTTTCCTTTTTTTAATTTTTAGTAGCTCTAGTTACACACATTAGAGTTCTTAACACTTAGAAACTTTAATGTCTAAGAAAAGTAAAGGGTAAGTACTTGTTAAGTATGTCATACCAGTATTCTTTAGATTGTAGATTTATAGATAATATCATAATTTCTGGAAATGTGCTTTTTTTATAGTACGATCTTTCAATAAATCACGGCAAAAAAGTTTACCAATAGATCTACATTTATCTTTATTTTCCTTGTAATATAGAACCCAAAATTAGAGAAACCAATGTTTAGTACTTAATGTTTCATTATTTTATTTTACTTGGAAATGATCTAGATATTTAATGAATTTAACTTACATTGTCATTTAATATAACTCAGTGAAACTTAAAGGTTTCAGTTTATCAAAAAGATTTTGACAACTATTTAAAAGTTTACCTAATTTTTTAAAAAATTTAAATTAAGTTAGTGATGTATAATACATCATTAGTTTTTGGTATAATGTTCAATGATTCAGTAGTTGATGCTCATCACATCATGTGCCGTCTTTAATGCCCATCAACAAGTTACTCCATCCCCCCACCCACCTCCCTTTCCACAACCCTCAGTTTGTTTCCCAGAGTCCAGAGTCTCTTATGGTTTGGCTCCCTCTCTGATTTCTTCCTATTCACTTTTTCTTCCCTTCACCTGTGGTCCTCTGCACTATTCCTTATGTTCCACATATGAGTGAAACCATATGATTATTATCTTTCTCTGCTTGACTTATTTCACTTAGCATAATTCCCACCAATTTCATCCATGTCGATGCAAATGGTAGGCATTCATCCTTTCTAATGGCTGAATAATATTCCATTATATATATGAATCACATCTTCTGTATCCATTCATCTGTTGAAGAACATCTCAGCTCCTTTCACAGTTTGGCTATCGTGGACATTATTGCTATGAACAGTGGGTGCAATTGCTGGATTGTAAGCTCCATTTTTAATTTCTTGAGGAACCTCCATACTGTTTTCCAGAGTGGCTGTACCAGCTTGCATTCAAAAGTTTGCCTAAAATTTTTAAAAATTTTATTTAAATATCTATTCAGTATATTTATTCTTAACAATTAACTTTTGATTACCCATAAAGTTAGTAATCAGACACCATGAGACATCAAAGTCATTATTCTGTTGAGCTATTTTTATTTTATTCTTTATATGTATTTTTAGTTTAATTCCAGTATACTTAACATACAGTGTTATACTAGCTTCAGGTGTACAATATAGTGATTCAACAATTCTATATATTGTTCAGTGCTAATCATGATAAGTGTACATTTTAATTCTCTTCACCTATTTCACCCATCCCTCACCCCTCCTCCTCTCTGGTAACCATCAATTTGTTCTCTATAGTTGAGTTTCGTTTTTTTTAGTTTCTGCCTCTCTTTTTTTCCTCCTTTGCACATTTATTTTGTTTCTTAAATTTCACATGTGAGTGAAATAATATGGAATTTGTTTTTCTCTGACTGGCTGTTTTGTTTAGCGTTATACTCTCTAGTCCCATTCATGTCTTTGTGAAAGGCTAGATTTCATTCTTTTTTATGCTTGGATAATATTCCATTGAATATCCATCTACCTATAGATGGAGACTTGGGCAGCTTCCATAATTTGGCTTTCATAAATAAAGCTTTCATAAATAATGCTGCAATAATCATCAGGGTGCATGTATCTCTTTGAGTTAGTGTTTTGTATTTCTTGGATAATTACCCAGTAGTGTGATTACTGGATCATAGGGTAGTCCAGGGTATAGGACATTTTTAACTTTTTGAGAAACTTCCATACTGTTTTCCACTGCCCCAGCTTGCATTCCCACCAATAGTGCACCAGGATTCCTTTTTCTACACATCCTCCCTAACACTTTTTTTTCCTTGTGTTTTTCATTTTAACCTTTTGGATATCTCATTGTGATTTTGGTCAGCATTTCCCTAATGATAAGTGATTTTGAGCATCTTTTTACGTGTCCTTTGGCCATCTAGATGTCTTCTTTGGTGAAATGTCTGTTCTTGTCTTCTACCCATTTTTTTTCCTTTTTAAAAAAATTTAAATTCAATTAGCCAAAGTATAGTACATCATTAGTTTTAATATATTGTTCACTAATTCATTAATTCAGTGTAACACTCAGTGTTCATCATATCGTTTGCCCTCTATAATGCCCATTTTTTAATTGGATTATTTATTTTTGTGTTTTGACTTGTATCAATTCCTTGTATATTTTGGATACTAACTCTTTATCTCATATATTGTTCACAAATATCTGATCCAATTCAGTAGGTTGTCTTTTAGTTTTGTTAACAGTTTTCTTTGATATGCACAAGATTTTTATTTTGACGAAGTCCTAATAGTTTATTTTTGCTTTTATTTCCCTACCTCAGGAGAATGGTCTAGAAAAATGTTGTTTTGGCCAATGTCAAAGACTTTACTTCCTGTGTTCTCTTCTAGGATTTTTATGGTTTTAGGTCTCATATTTAGGTCTTTAATCCATTTTGGATTAGGTTTTGAATTAATTTTTGTATGGTGTAAGACAGTGGTCCAGTTTCATTCTTTGACATGTAGCTCTTTAGTTTTCCCAACACCACTTGTTGAAGACTCTATCTCTTGCCCGTTGCATATTCTTTCCTGCTTTGTTAAAGATTAATTGACCATATAATTGTGGATTTATTTCAGGGTTTTCTATTCTTTTATATTGATGGATGTGTCTATATTTATGCCAGTACCATACTGTTTTTATTATTACAGTTTTGTAATATAACTTGAAACCTGGAATTGTGATACCTCCAGTTTGGTTTTTTCTCTCTCAAAGTTCCTTTGACTATTTGAGGTCTTTTTTTTTTTTTTTTTCCCATTTCTGGGTTCTCTATTCTGTTCCATTGATTTATGTGTCTGTTTTTGTGTCAGTCCCATATTATCTTGATGATTACAGCTTTGTAATACAGCTTGAAGTCTGGAATTTTGGCGCCTCCAGCTTTCGTTTTCTTTTTCAACATTCTTTTGGCTACTTGGGGTCTTCTGTTTCCATACAAATTTTGGATTGTTTGTTTCAGCTCTGTGGAAAATGTTAATGGTATTTAGATAGGAATTACATTGAATGTGTAGGTTGATTAGGTAGTATAGACATTTTAACAATATTTTTCTTGTTTCTTTTAAGATTTTTTCCTTATTGCTATATTTTGCAAATTTAATTATAAAATGTCTTGGTGTTGACCTGTTTTTGTTGAATTTGGTAGGAGTTCTCTGGGCCTCCTGGATTTGGATGTCTATTTCCTTCCCTCGATTTGGGAAGTTTTAAGCTATGATTTCCTCAAATAAATTTTCTGTCTCCTTTTCTCTCTCTTCTTCTGGGACTCCTATAATACAAATGTTATTATGTTTGATGGAGTTACTGAGTTCCCTAAGTCTATTCTTGTGTTCCATATTTCTTTTTTCTCACTTTTGTTCAACTTCATTGTTTTATCCTCTTTATCACTTATTCATTCTTCTGTTTCTTCTATCCTTGTATTCACTGCATCCAATCTGTTTTGAATGTCAATTATTGCATTTTTCATTTCCGTCTTTTATCTCTTTTATCTCTTTGGTAAGGGCCTCCCTGCAGTCTTCCATTCTTTTCTCAAGCCCAGTATATTTGTGATTGTTGTTTTAAATTATCAATCAGGCATATTACTTATACCTGTTTTGATTAGATTTCTGGATATGACCTCCTCTTGTTATTTCAGTTAGGATGAATTCTTCTGTCTTCGTATTTTTTCTAAGTCTCTGTGTTGGAAAAGCCTGTTATGTTCCTGCTCCTGAAAGTAATGGCTTTTTGAAGTATCTGTGGCCTGGTGCTTCTTGACCAAGGTGTGTGCTGCGTACACTCAGCTACTGTGTTTTGGCTACTTTATCCTTTAGGCCAGTCATCTGCAGAGGCTGTCTTTTCTGACAGCGGACAGTATTTGAACCTTTTCGAGAGTGTGGTGAGTTTTAACTAGGTGTTCTCTGGTCTGTTTGCTAAATGAGACCTGATGCTACTTTAATGAGAACTTGTAAAAGTCTCTGGTCTAGAGATGCAGTGTGTGTGGTGGTTTCTGCTTGTCTTCTGGGGACGTGGTGTGCTGCATTGGGACCAAGGCAAACTTCACCAAGATGGGCAGTTCTGGTAGAACATGGGTTTGTGGGACCTCGTGTAAGCAGGTTAGGCAGCCAGTGTTGGTGCTCAGCTGTTTACCGCAAGTGGTTCTGTGTTTATGCTGGGGGGCAGGGGTAGGGAAATGGTTCCATCTAGCTCTTTGGTCCCCAGAGGGGGTTCTCCATGCTTGCTGTTCTCAGGGAAGTACTCTCAGTAGAGTGAAGTATGTCCCATTTGTGTGTCCTAGGCATTTTTCAGATCACTGTTTTCACTCTATTTCTGAGTGATTTGTCTTCCCTCTCTCCAAGAGCAATGCAGTTTCCTCCCAGCTCTATCCCAACCAAGCTCATCAATGTTAAGCTCCAGTCTTTGAGCCCCACCAGTTAAAAAGTTTACAAAAATCAGTCAGTGGTTTTGGGGCAGTGTTTTCCTTGTGCATCCTCTTGTGTGTTCCTCTCTTTGTTGCTTTTCTCTGGCACCAGAGAGACCACAATGGTAAATATAATTCTAAGTTGTAAAACCTCCCTTGGGCTGGCAGCAGTTTGGTAGGACCCTAACTACAAATGGAATTTAACACACATTTCTCTCCAATCATATCTAGTAGAAAATAGGGGGCAACTCACATTTTTGTTTGGCCTTATTTTGTGGCTCCCAACCTCATATAACCAAGCCAAGTTATTCAGGACACACAAAAAAGTTTTATAGATTTTTATAGCTTCCAGAACCATAGTTCTTTTTTTTTTTAAGATTTATTTATTTGTTTGTTTATTTATTTATTTATCCTTTTGTTAAGAGTCTTTTTTTCCATTAATTTCAGTTAACCAACATATAGTACTTCATTGATTTTTGATGTAGTGTTCAGTGATTCACTAGTTGTGTGTAATATCAAGTGCTTAAATTCCAGTTAGATACCATATAGTATAATACTAGTTTTAGGTGTACAATTTAGTAACTCAACACTTACATACAATACACATGCTTATCATGACAAGTATACTCCATAAACCACACTGCCTATTTATTCCATCCCCCTCCCCGCTTCCCCTCTGGTAACCATCAGTTTGTTCTCTATAATTAAGAGTCTTTTCCTGGTTTTCTTCTCTATTTTTTCCCCCATGATCATTTGTTTTATTTCCTAAATTCTACATATGGTTGAAATAATATAGTACTTTTTTTTGACTGACTTGTTTCACATAGCATAATACTGTCTCCATCCACTTGCTTGCAAATGGCAAGATTTCATTCTTTTTTATGGCTGAATAATATTCCATTATATATATATCAGCAGATTCCATTAATGAAGACTGCAGACAGGAAATGGGGAACAGACGAGGCCAGCAAAGAGCAGTAAATATAGACTGTGGACTGGAACTAGGGAAGGAATTCCACGTGGACTTCTGGATTGAACTAAGGACTAAGGACTGGTGCTCTGTCAGAGCCTTCTGTCAGTGATAGAGTGATCCATTAACCCTTAAGCCAATTCAATCAGGAGCTCTAATGCAAAAAAGATCAGAGCTCAAAGCAAGATGGACTTACCAATGGTCCTTGGAAATGTTGAGAAAGACAGTGAACTCAAAAGGATTCATGGGATACCACACCTGTGTTTCTCATAGTCCTCCAATAGAGTCAGAGTTTACTTTGGATCTAGACACTGCCACCAAATTTGTTAAAAAAAAAAATTGAAACAAGTAAATTCTAAAGACTTCATTGGCTTTATTAAATAATTTTTTAATTGGGTATTACCCCACCTAACAAATAGAAAGGATCTCCACTGAGCTGCAAAAATGAAAGGTTTTTAGGTAAAGAAAGTAAGGAAAAATTATTAGCAGAGAATCCATTGTTTTAGGCAATGTTGTCGTTCTAAGAGAAGAGGAGGGGATCTGTCAGTATAGTTTTTAGTGCTGACCAGGATATTGCCATGTCGACTTCTGAAAGATTACATTCCTGGGGGTTGAAACTGTTATTAGGTACTAAGTCTTGGTTTACCAACTTGGGGCTTTAACTTAAGTGGATACCTTATGGCCCTGCGGCTTTCTTTTTAACACATCTCTTCCTGGAAAATAAATCCTGTGTGTTTCACACTGACTTCATTTTGAGTTCTCTGCCCACCATAATGTGTGCTCTGCCTTTTATTCCTGAGACAGAACCCTGCCCTTGGAAGAGGGCCCTCACCTTGAATCCTAGCTCTGAGCTTTGTTAATGGTGGGACCCTCATTGTCTGTCCGTCAACCTCATCATTTATTTGATTCTCAATTCATGGTGGAAAAGATTATAACGTCCATGTAGGGTTGTAAAGAGAATGACATGAGAAATACATGTACAGGTGCACATCTAAGGTTTATTGGCATGGATTTCTCACATTTCCTTCCATTTCTATCCCAGCTGCAGAGGACACACTGCCAGAGGATGGAATACAAGTTTCCAGGGATTCCATAGACTACTTTGCCCCTGCTACCCCTGCATTGCTTTTGCAGAAGAAAATAATAAATAACAGAACTTCATATGCACCATCAGGTGAGGTGTGGAACATTAACAATAGGGCATGGGTTTGTGTGGTTGAAATTTGCTCAGCACACAGAATTCTGCTGTCCGTATCTGGACAGCAGATATGGATATTTGCCCTCTAATCCTGTCATTTGGTTCCCTTTCTCTTTATTTGTTCCATTCCTTAGGGCCTGTCTCAGTCAGATTTCCTCAACCTCCTGTGTATTTTCCCCCCATCCTCTGAGAATGCACAGGCATGAGACTACACCTGATGAGGTTTGAGTCTCATTTGTTGGCTCCTTCTTGAGGCCCACATTGTATATGTCACTTGCACATTCAGTCTTGCTCATTCTGCTTTGTGTGTTCCCTGCTTTTGAAAGGGCTGGTGGGGTGGTTTGTTCTCCAAACAGTGAGAGGTTGTCCCTGCACATGCCAGATGTTCAGAATTTACACTCTTCTGTATGTGAACAATACTCCTGCTGGGTAGTCAGAAGTGCTGGCACCATGATTCTTAAGTTGCTTAAGAGCTACCCCTTCTACCCTTGACAAGCTAGACTCTCTTAGTTCTCTCTTCTAAGGAGAATGTTTGCATGCCCTATTCATATGTTTGCCACTCCAGACAATGTACACTTGTTCTGAATAGTTTCTTCCCCAAATATTTTTTTTTACTGTCCTCTCCTGGGCTGCAGCCTGTGGCTACCAAGGAGCCCCCAGGTGAAGTGCCTGATCCCTCACAAACACACCTCTCCAGCCTGCATACTTCCTAGACATCAGTGGTGACTTGAGGTGACTTGCTTCCTGGTCTAAAAACTCTGGTCTGAAACTCCTTAGGGGACAGTATACAAGTCTTTTACATTACGTTTAGTCCTGGGTATATGATTTCTTCTGTTGCACCATCTCAAAGTGTAAGACTCCAGTGATCAGATAGATTCAGGATTCCAAATCATGCTCAGTTTGATTGATATCAGAGAAGGTGACAGAAGGACCTCTTTATCATGGCTGCCTTACATCCTAGTCAGATTCTGCTTCAGTCTTTGCTAACACGATCTTTTGTTCCAATGACACTTTATACATCAGTCAGTCCCCTAGGTGGATTATCTCCCTGACTTGATTTCTGTTCCCCTTTATGCACATGCATGAGGCAGGTGATGGGTGGGGTCTCAGGACAGTCAGGGTGGCTCATAGCAAGTCCCAGGTGGATAGTCCAACGTGTTTTTTTTAGAACATGGGAATCTATGCCACCTGCTGTTTCTGCTCTAGGAAAAATAAAAAGAGTCCTTTTAACACCTTGTTTCATGAGCCAACATACTTTCCAGATAAAAGAGAAGAAATTTGCAATCATTAAAAGTTTCTATCTTCTAGTGAAGATGTATAGTATCTTTTCTGAGAAAGAAAGGAGCCACTCATCCTTATTTAGCTGCCCCATATGAGAACCAAAGTTTATGACATGAGGTTGGAGGTTATCGGAAGTGGATCTTCTAGAGGATTTCACACCACAGGTGGGAGGGGGTGTGGGCATAAATGCTGGTGCTGTCTTCTTAGATTTCCAAGAAGAAGTATTATTTTCATAACATTACAGATAAGGAAAACTGAAGCAAGATAAGGAAAGAATAATGTGGGCAAGAAAATTTGGAGAGAAGAATCAAGGCTTTGAAATAAGTCTGGAAGAATGAAGAGTATCTTAAAGAAGAAGGGCTTTCCAAGATAAGGGAAGAGACTGAGCAAGGGCAAACTTTGTATCGAGATCAGAAGTTCACACAATGCCTGGACAGAAAGAGAAGGGCACCTGGCTACAATATTATGGCCAGGACTGAGGTTCTCCCTGCCCATAATAGCATATCCCAAGCCGCCCTTCTTTGTGGTAACTCTTTTTCTTTCTTTCTTCTCTCTTCCCCATAGTGTTTTCTGTTCCAGCCATGGGTCAATTCTTCTCTTCCATACCCTCTCATAGAAAGAGTGGTGATTTGGCCTCCAGCTTTGAGAAGTTTTTTAAGGAATTCAAGATGGAAAGAAAAATCCTCTCTCAGGAAACTATCACCTTGATTCAATCACACCTGGTGAGAGGGGACCTTCAGAGAGCAGTTTCTGTAATCAGTGATGCATTGAGAGACATGGAGAATGCCCCAGTACACATTGCTGTGACTGGGGAGTCTGGGACAGGGAAGTCAAGCTTTGTCAATGCCCTGCGGAGGGTGGATCATGAGGATGATGGGGCTGCCCCCATTGGGGTAGTGGAGACAACCTTTAAGAGAACTCCCTACAAACACCCAAAGTTTCCCAATGTGACCCTATGGGACCTTCCTGGTGTGGGGACCTCTACATTTCAGCCAGAGACATATCTAAAGGAAATGAAATTTGGTGAATATGATTTCTTTATTATCATTATTATACACGCTTTAGAACAATGATGTGTATCTTGCCACAGAAATTAGAAAAATGAAGAAGAATTTCTATTTTGTCCGAAGTAAAGTGGACAGTGATTTACATAACCTAGAAATGAGAAAACCGAACACATTTAATAAGCATGAAATCCTGCAATGGATCCGCAATGACTGTGTGACACATCTGCAGAAGGCCAATGTGAGTGATCCTCAGATCTTCTTAGTCTCCAACTTTGAGGTGTCTGGCTATGATTTTCAAAGCCTGGAGACTGCCCTTCTGAGGGAGCTCCCAGCCCACAAGCGCCACATCTTCATGCAATACCTACCGAATGTTACTGAGGCCGACATTGACTGGAAGAGGGATTCTCTGAGACAGAAGATATGGTTGGAGGCCCTGAAGGCTGGAACATCGACCCTGATCCCTATCCTGGTCTCGATCAGTGATAATGATGTGAAGAAGCTGGAGGAGACTTTAACCCTCTATAGGTCTTACTTTGGGCTGGATGATGCATCCCTGGAAACCATAGCCAAGGACTGGCACATGTCAGTGGAGAAACTCAAGGCAAACCTTAGGTTTCCCCATTTTCTCTCACTTGAGAAGGATGACAAACTGCTAGGGAAAAAACCATTGAGATATATGAGCAAATTCTGCCCTGTTAGTGGAGGACCCATTGCCACTGGTGTTTACTTTAAAGAGATTTACTATTTGCAAAATTATTTTCTTGAAACCGTGGTGAGTGATGCAAAAGTTCTTCTTAAAAAAGAAGAGATTTCGGGGCGCCTGGGTGGCTCAGTGGGTTAAAGTCTCTGCCTTTGGCTCGGGTAGTGATCTCAGGGATCTGAGCCCCACATCGGGCTCTCTGCTCAGCGGGGAGCCTGCTTCCCCCTCTCTCTCTGCCTGCCTCTCTGCCTACTTGTGATCTCTCTCTGTCAAATAAATAAATAAAATATTTAAAACAATAAAAAATAAAATAAAAAAAGAGATTTTTAGGGACTCTATGGGCTCTGGGGAAGCCTATCTACATCAGGATGTCAGGAATGATGATGGGAAAAGTGAGACAGCCAGCTCCTGAATTATTCTCAGTGCTGGCATGGCACTGGTGCCTGGAAAGTTGACTTAGGGCTTCTTTGAAGCAATACTGACTCACTGCTCTCAGGGATTGTCACAGATATTTCCATAATTTACTCTTGAACAAATCATGGATTTAGGGACTATTATTTGACAGTGAAAGCAATGGACTCTAAAGAGTCCTTCCTTCATATGATCCTTCTTGGGACAGGAATCTGGAATTTTCTGCTTAGTGGGGAATATAACACTTTGCGTGATGGTTACTTCTTACTCAGCACTGGTCTTTCTACTGACATACTCGGAATAAATGGCTGTGCACACAGTAGGTCCTCAAAAATGACTTTTTAAATACATGTATACATAGCCTGTTTTTTGTGTTCCTGACATTCTGTTGTGAATCCATAAATTGTGATCATTAATAGATCAATTAATGTTGACTGATAACCTCCTTGTCCTTTCTAGGGTTATTATTTCAGTTAAAAACATAAAAGATGGTGAGCTGAACATGAGTCACAGGAAATGGAAAAGAAACATTAGCTAAGGAAAAACTTTATCTGGAATACACTGTGAGAAGGACGCATGTATAAGATGGAACATAGTCCAAGGTTTTCATATTGCAGGTTGCCATCAGTGTATTTTCTGTCTGAACTTGAGAGGTTAGAGAATAAGAGAAAAGTGGACTGTGATGCATCTAGGTGGAAATTTAAAAAAAATGCAAAAGGTACTTGAACATATCCAACCTCTCATCTAATAAGGGGAATGCAAATTCATGTCAAGAAATGTCATGTACACTAAGATATCATTTATCTCCTATTAGACTGGGGAAATTGCATAGTTTGACATTCTGTGGGTGAAACTGTAGAAAAACAGTTGCTGTTATACAATGCTGGTATTCCAACATTGAATATGATCTAGCCTAATGTGGCATATTAGGTCATCTCTAGGAACATTACAAACACATTTATGCTTTGCCCCAGTGATCTCACTTTGAAGAATTTGGGCCATAAAATTAAGAGTAGATTGGTGGCTGACAAGGGTTGGAAAGTGGGGGTAATGTGTAATGCCATTGAAAGAGCACATCTTTCAGTTATAAGGTGAATGTATAGTGTGGTGACTATAGTTAATAATACTGTGTAATAACACTATACAACAACAATACTTGAAATTTGCTGAGACCGTAGATCCTAAGCCTGCTCAACACACACACACACACACACAAGGTAAATATGTGAGGTGATAGATGTATTAACTTGAATGCAGTAATCATTCCACCATACGTAAATATATATCAAATCACCAGATTATATACTTTAAATATATATGAGTTTATTTCAAATTTCACTTAAATAAAGCTGTGGGGAGGGGAGAACAAGAAATCTGGGAAAAATTCCAAAATATGTATGGTTAAAGTTATTAATTGCAGCACTATTTGAAATGGTAAAACATAAAATTGAAATGTTCTTCAATAAGAAATGTTACAGCCACAAAATAAATGACTCGACAATTATATGGAGTAATACTCTATATATTGATATAATCTCATCTCCAGGATATATTGTTCATTGTTTAATGCAAAAAGTGAGGTGGAGAATTATGTATATAGTATGTTAGTGACAATCTAAGACAGTATAAAACATGAGAATATATTTGCACATAATCTTCAGTTAAATATGAGATAACTTCAGTAATAAAATTCAATTATATATTGCGGAAGTGATGTACCATGTGGAGAGGCAGTGTAAGGGCTAGATTTTACTTAATGCAACTTATTTTATTTCTTTTAAAGATTTTATTAATTTTTTTGATAGAGAGGGAGAGAGAATGTGCATGTGCACAGGGCAGGGAGGGGCAGAGGGAGAGGGAGAAGCAGATTCCCCACTGAGCAGGGCTTGATCCTGGGCTTGATCCCAGGACCCTGAGATCATGACCTGAGCCGAAGGCAGATGCTTAAACGGCTGAGCCACCCAGGCACCCCAATGCAACTTATTTTACATTGGAACATGCAAATATCTTATAAAGATATGTAACTGTAAATTAAACAAAAGGACCCAACATTTTCACTTACTTGTGGAACATAAGGAATAACATGGAGGACATTAGGAGAAGGAAAGGAAAAGTGAAGGGGGGGGAATCGGAGGGGGAGATGAACCATGAGAGACTGTGGACTCCAAGAAACAAACTGAGGATTTTAGAGGGGAGGGGATTGGGAGGATGGGTGAGCCTGGTGGTGGGTATGAAGGAGGGCACGTATTGCATGGAGCACTGGGTATTATACGTAAACAATGAATCTTTGAACACTACATCAAAAACTAATGACATGCTGTATGGTGACTAACATAATACAATAAAGAAAGAAATACAAAGCAACTTGAAACAAATTAATCTAAACTCATTGTTGCTTTGAAAGAACCAAAGTTATTTCAATATTTTATCTATCACCATATCTGTCTATCTACCCCTCATCTATCTATTTTTAATTTTTAAAATTCCGGTAGAGTTAACATACAGTGTTATATAAGTTTCAGGTGTACTTCTAACCATTACTCTGTGCTCTTCATGATAAGCATATTCTTCATCCCCTTCTCTATTCCACCCATTTCCCCACCCCCCACCTTCCCTTTGGCAACCACAAGTTGTTCTTTATATTTATGTGTCTGTTTTTTCGGTCTCTTTTTTCTTCGTTTTCTTTCTTAAATTTAAACATGAGTGAAATCATATGGCATTTGTTTTTCTCCGAGAGGCTTAATTCACTTAGCACGATACCCTCTAGGCCCATCCATGTTGTTGAAAATGGCAAAATTTCTTTCATTTTTATGGCTCAGTAACATTCTATATAATATACCACATCTTCTCTGGATGGATGCCTGGATTGTTTCCACATCTTGGCTAGTGTGAATAATGATGCAATAAAACTAGGGGTGTATATATTTTCTGAATTAGTGTTTTCATTTTTTTAGGGTAAATAGACAGTAGTGGAGTTATTGGGTTATATAGTAATTCTATGTTTAATTATTTGAGGAAACAATCATACCGGTTTTCACAATGACTACACCAGTTCGCATTCCCACCAGCAATGTACGAGGGTTCCTTTTCTCCACATCTTCACCAATATAACTTGTTGTTTCTTCTGTTTTGTGTTTTAGCTCTTCTGAAAGGTATGAGGAAATATCTCATTGTAATTTTGATTTGCATTTCCCTGATGATTTATGATGTTGAGCATCTTTTCATGTGTCTGTTGGCCATCTATATATCTTCTTTGGGGAAATATCTGTTCATGTCTTCAGCTTATTTTTTAATTGGACTATTTGGGGATTTTTTGTGTTATATAAGTTCCTTATATGTCTGGATATTAACCCCTCATTGGATATATCATTAGCAAGTATCTTTTATTAAGTAGATTGTATTTATATTTTGTTGATGCTTTCCTTCACAGTACAAATCTTTTTATTTTGATATGGTCTCGATAGTCTATTTTTGCTTTTGTTTCCTCTCAGGAGACATATCTAGAAAAATGTTGCTATGGCCCATGTCAGAGATATTACTGCCTGTGCTCTCTTCTAGGATTTTTATAGTTTCGGGTGTCACAATTAGGTCTTTAATCCATTTTGAGTTTACTTTTGTGTATTGTGGAAGTGGTCCAGCTTCATTCTTTCGCGTGTAGCTGTTAAGATTTCATAAAACCATTTGTTGAAGCTACTATCTTTTTCCCATGGCATAGATTAACTGAGCATATAATTGTGGGTTTATTTCTGGGCTTTCTATTTTGTTTCATTGATCTTGTGTCTACTTTTGTGCCCGTACCACATTGTTTTGATTACTACGTTTCTAGTATGTCTTGAAATCTGCAATTGTGATATCTTCTGCTTTTTTTTTTTTTTTTTTAAGTTTGCTTTAGCTATTCAGGGTCTTTTGTGATTCCAATTTTAGGATTTTAGTACTATTTTAGGATTTTTTTTAGAACTGTTTATTACTATTTTGATAGGGCTTGCTTTGAATCTGTAGACTGCTTTGGCTAATATGGGTGTTTTAATTGTATTAAATTTTCCAATCAAACAGTGAGGTATATTTTTCCATTTGTATGTGTCATCTTCCATTTTCCTTCATTAGTGTCTTAAGTTTTCAGAGTATAGGTCTTTTGCTTCCTATTTCTAGTTATTTTATACTGTCGATTGCATTTGTAAATGGGATTGTTTTAAGTTCTCTGCTACTTTATTATTAGTGTATAGAAATGGGGCAGACTTCTGTGTATTAATTTTATATCCTGAGACTAATGAATTCATGATTAGTTTTAGTAGGTTCTTGGTGGATTCTCGGGGGGTTTTATATATAGTATCATGTCATCTGCACATTGTGAAAGTTTTATTTCTTCCTTACCAATTTGGATGCCTTTTATTTATATTTCTGGTGGGATTGCTGTGGCTAGGACTTCCAATACTATGTTGAATGAAAGTGGTGAGAGTGAGCATCCTTGTTTTGTTTCTGATTTTAGAGGGAAAGCTCTCCATTTTTTTGGCATTGAGTATAATTTTCACTGTGGAATTTTTATAGATGTCCTTTACTATGTTGAGATATGTTCCCTCTAAGCCTACTTTGTTGAGAATTTTTTTTTTTTATCATGAATGGGTGTTGTACTTTGTGAAATGTTTTTTCTACATCTATGGAGAGGATCATAGGGTTTTTATCCTTTCTCTTTTACATGTGATGTAACATGTTGATTGATTTGTGAATATTGAACTATCTCTTCATCTCCAGAATAAATCCCATTTTGTGGTAATTTGTTTATTTTTATTTTTATTCTTCAGAGAGAGAGAGGGAGTGAGTGCAAGCTGGGGGAAGGAGCAGAGGAAGAGGGAGAGAGAGAATCTTAAGCAGACTCCACACTTAGTGCAGAGCCTCATGTGCAGCTTAATCTCATGACCTGAGATCATGACCTGAGCTGAAATCAAGAGTCAGAGGCTTAACCGACTGAACAAACCAAGTGCCCTGTATTGTGGTAATTTATTTTTCAATGCATTTTTGGATTGGGTTTGTTAATATTTTGGAGGGTTTTGAATCCATATTCATCAGAGATATTGCCCTGTAGTTTTCTTTTTTAAAAAAATAGTGTCATTATATGCTTTTGGTTTCAGGGTAATGCTGGCCTCTTAGAATGAATTGAGAAGTTTTCCTTCCTCTTCTAATTTTTGGAATTGATTCAGAAGAATAGGTATTAACTCTTCTTTAGCTGTTTAGTATAATTCATGCACCAAGTCATCTGGTCCCGGACTTTGTAAGGAATTTTCTGATTGCTGATCTCATTTCTTTGCTAGTTATCAGCCTGATTACATTTTCTACTTCTTCCTGAATCAGGTTTGGGAGTTTATATGTTTCTAGGAATTTATCCACTTTCTCTAGCTTGTCTAATTTGTTGGTCAATAATTTTTCAAAATATTGTCTTACAATCCTTTGTGTTTATGTGGTGTTGGTTGTTATTTCTCTTCTTTTATTTCTGATTTTGATTATTTGAATCCTTTCCATATCTCTCTCTGATGAGTCTTGCTAAACAGTTATCAATTTTGTTGATTTTTAAAAAAAATTTTCTCCTAGTTTCATTGATCTTTTCTATTGTTTTTGTTTTTTGGTTTATATTTTATTTCCATTCTAGTCACCATTATTTCCTCCTTGTACTAGTGTTGGGCCTTGTTTATTGTTCTTTTTCTAGCTTTTTTATGTGTAAGGTTATATTGTTTATTTGAGATTTTTTGGTTCTTTACATAGGCCTATATTGCTAAATCTTCTCTGTTAGAACAGCTTTGGTTCATCCCAAAGATTCTGGACAGTTGCGTTTTCATTCTCATTTCTCTCCATGTATTTTTTTTTTATCTTCTTTTTGATTTCTTGGTTGACCCATCCACTGTTTAGTAGCTTGTTATTTAACCTTCATGTATTTGTGTTCTTTTTAGATAGTTGTCTTGTAGTTGATTTCTAGTTTCATAGTGCTGTGGTCAGAAAAGATGTGTAGCATGATTTCAGTTTTTTTTTAATATGTTGAAACTTGTTTGTGGTCTAACATGTTCTATCAGGGAAGTGTTCCATGTATACTTGAAAAGAATGTGTATTCTGCTGTTTTAGGATGCAGTCTTCTGTATATATCCATTAAGTCCATCTGGTCCAGTATGTCATCAAAGCCCCAGTAACCTTGTTGATTGCCTGGATGATCTATTTATTGATGTTATTGATGTTATTTAACCTTTATGTTATAATATGATATTATTGATGTTATTTAACCTTCATGCATTTGTGTTCTTTTATATTGTATTCTTTCATATTGTGTTCTTTTTGTGTTGTATTATATATATAAAAAATATATATTCGCAAATGACACCACAGACAAAGGTTTGATATCTAAGATCTATAAAGAACTCCTCAAACTCAACTCTCAAAAAACAGATAATCATCAAAAAATGGGCAGAAGACATGAACAGTCACTTCTCCAAAGAAGACATACAAATGGCTAACAGACACATGAAAAAA
>CM052895.1:2155022-2245804 GCA_028534135.1 Potos flavus | reverse complement strand
ATAAGTCAAGCGGAGAGAGTCAATTATCATATGGTCTCACTTACGTGTGGAGCATAAGGAAAAACATGGAGGACATTGTGAGAGGGAAGGGAGGGATGAATTGGAGGAAATCGGAGGGGCAAAGAACCATGAGAGACTGTGAACTCAGAGCAATGGACTGAGGGTTTTGGAGGGGAGGGGGGTGGGGGGATGGGCAAGCCTGGTGGTGGGTATTGAGGAGGGCACGTATTGCATGGAGCACTGGGTGTGGTACATAAACAATGAATCTTGTAACATTGAAAAAATAAAATAAAAGTATTTGGGAAAAAAATAATTAAAAAAAAGCATCACATTGGTCTGTCTGTTCTATACAGCTGCCATCTTGGTATCTTTATACATGTACCATCTCATATAGGGAAACTTTCTCTGAGTGTAGCTATATTACCTTCTACAGTTTCCACTTCAAATTTCGGTCTTAAATCTATCTGGAGTTGATTATCATAAGTAATGTAAGTAGAGATTTAGTAACCTCTGTCCATATGGAAAACTGGTTTGTCGGCTCTGTCTAGTAGATGGTGCCTTCTATACCCTACACTGACATCCCACACACTTCTCCCATGCCACAGAACTCCACACATGTCTGAATCCTACACAGGGCCTTTTGTCCCTTTCTGTGAGTCAGATTGTCTATCCTTATGCCCACATCAACTGTCTTAGGTACTATCACATTAAAACAAATGTTATCTGATACAGCAGAGCCTCTTATTTTCTTCTTCTAAAGAAATTTTGGTATTTTCCTCTTGATATATAAATTTTAGAATCCAGGCTCTTTCTCCTTACCATATAAATTTTAGAATCCATATAATTTTAGAATCCCACCCTACTGTTTTGTCAAATTTCCCCAAAGCCCCTCCTAGTAGTTTAAGTTGTTCATGAGATGTGACCCCATCACCTGCCAGGGACATCCATGCCCAAGTGTGACAACATGGCAGCCAAGAACAGGGCTCCTAAAAGTGAAAGAAACAGAAAGACACAAAAAAGTTATAGTCTCTCTGCTTTCTGATGGAAAATGCTTTTCTCATTCACTGGAAGCCTTGGAAACTTGTTCCCAGCCTCCCTCCTTGTCCACAAGGCTCCCATGGGAGTCTTGGCTAGATGCCCTCACAGGCATTATCAGAGACATGCCTTGCATAGCCCCAGTGTCTCTCTGCCCTCCCCCCACCCCCTGAGCCTCCTGAAGTCAAAATGCTTTTTTGTTTCTTTTCCTGGAACTCCTTGTTCTGTGGAGAAATGATGATTTCACTTTCATGTCACATAAATCTGGGCCTGCAACTATCATCCAAGTCTTCCTGAGGGGGGCTCAAGTCAGAGGCTGTCATCCTTCCTACTGTCTTTCACACTTTACCCAGGCAGGACAGAGGCTCTCCAGCCCCTTGCTCAGTGCGGTGACCTCAGGAGCACACAGTGCCTGCATTTCCCAAGGAGGACAGTTCTGTGGAGTGTTCCTGGGTCAGGGACTCCAGGGGACACTTCATTAGACTCAACATTTTCTGTTGTTTTAGTGGAAACATCTGTGATCTCTGACATCAGAAACCTCTTTTCTCTCTGGAGTTGGTGAGTGAGCAAACTGCACCTGCAGTGATGGGATGCTGGCTTGTGCTTGGAGGGCTGAGAGGCAGTGCTGGCTGTGGAAAAGCTGTGGTTTTTGTGCAGTGAACCATACCACTTCCTGGGTGGCTCAGAGAGTGTGAGAGGGCAGAGAACCTGCTCAAGCCCAAGGGAACAGGCCCTTAGTGATGCTGGAAGGTCCCCTAGAAAGACTTCCAGGTACATGTCTCTCAATGTCCCAGACTCAGATCCTTCATCTGAAGACAGAAATGGTTGTATAATGCCTTTGTAGAGCTATTAAGATGAAATGAGACATGCATGTCTACACACACATATGAAGTTTTATTAATATAAATTTCCCACATTTCCTCCTACTTCTTCCTCTATTCTCATCAGTGAACACACTTTCCCAGGTTGGGTGACAAGTCCTGAGGATCCTACCAAGAGCCCTGCCCTTGTTACCCTATCCCAATTCTTACTGAAGAGAATAATGTTTAACAGAAGCACACACACAACCTCAAGTTTGGCATAGGTCTGAATAGTAGGGGAGGAATTCATGCGATAGAAATTCATTCAGGGCATGGAGCTTGGATGTCCACATCCCTCATCATTCAGCCTCTGTCCTGAGGTTTTTCCTTTGCTCACTTGTTTCTTGGACTTCCGTGATACTCCCCTCCTCCTGGTTAGTGACTCACTAGCTCAACATGCAGTTGGTCATCCTCCAGGGAATGTTGCAGAGAGAGCAGCCCATTGAAGCACCTGAATAGCTTGGGTGAGTACACCCTTTGGGAACATGACAAAAGGGATCCCAGGGGATGTGAAGAGAGAACATCAAAAGTGTCTGCAATGAGTCAGTCTCTGGAGGGTAATTATGTAAGTAGAAGTAAGTGAATTTCTCTGCTGTGACAACTATAAGAGAAGCACTCCCCCCCCCCCCATCTCCTCAAAGGAGAAGGCTCATCTAATCTCATCAAAACCTTGGTTCATCCTTTCTGGACATGGAGAGTCTTAAAAGGTGGAAATTTGTATGCATTCCCTGTTCACTTCCATTCAAACGCCTCCTCTTCATGTATCCATTTCACAAGTGTTTATTAATCATATCATTATACACTTTTCTAGTCACAAGAGAAAAAGTGGGAAACAAAACAAAAATGCCTGCCCTCATGGGTGGGGGAGACACGAAACCAGAGAGGATACAGACAGATGAGTAGATTAAGATAGAAAACATACAATCTTTCAGGTGGTATCAAGTGTGCTGGTGGTGTGGAGGACCAGTGGGAGCAGGTTGCAGATTAATTAGAGTGGTCAGGAAAGCACCCCTGAGAAGGTAAAACCTGATAGGGGCCAGACAGTGAGGCTTGGGGCTCTCTGGAGCGATAAATACAAGGAAACTGAGGTGGGAACAGGTCTGGCCTATTGGAGGAACAATAGGGAGGTGACAGAGACAAAACGAAGTGAAGCAGGGCCTAGAGGGAGTGCAGAGAGGACACAGGGAGGGCCTTCAAGGAGTATGTTTTTCCCCCAGTGAGGCCAAAGCTAGTGGTAGGTTGTGGAGAGAAAAGAGTCCTATAAAAAAAGTCACTGGTTGCTCTTTCTGGTGAGACTGCCTAAGGAAAGGCCAGGACAGCGGTGGGGTAGGGGAGGAAAACTTTCCATATACTCTCCAACGTTCCATAGCTGGGTCAATGAAGTAAAAATTGGAATAAAAAGTATGCAAATCTATTAATTTTTTACTATATTATACCATAGGGGCATCACATGAAAAAAAAATTGAGTATCCAAACAGCTGAGAGATTTGAGAGCTTATCTACCATCTTAAGAGGGGAAGGAAAGGGAAATGTAGTCCTCTTAGTAGAGAACAAATGGTTTTAAGGAAAGATGAATGAGGCCTTTGGAGCATACATGGGAGGTATGATAGTTTATGATAATGTTTGTCTGCATGCGCTATGGACTTCCACTCTCCTCTCCTGTAATGAGTCATTCTTCCATGGCTGATGAAATCCCAGGCAGGGTATTTATGACAGTTGAGTTCCTTTTGGAAGAACTGTCTTTACACAAATAAGAGGAGTTCAGAGAAAGCTTCCTCCTGAATTTGCTGTTTTTTTCAAATGCCTTCAATTCAAAATAATCAACATACCAAAGCAGTCTATTTAGGGCCAGTGTGTTCTGATCTCTTTTGTGGGTCACCCCTGGGAGGCTATCTACAATTATTCCAGGTAGAGATCATTGTGTTTGGACCAGGGTGATAGCGGTGAGAATAAAAGAAGTCAATCAATTCTCAATAGACTTGGAAGGTCAAGCTACAGGATTGCAGATTTGGAACATGAAAGAACAAAGATTGTGTGGATGGCCTCAAGTACAAATGGGAGTGACACTACAATTAACTGGAAAGGAGAAAGGGGTGGGGATTCCAGTTAGGTTTGGGCTTGTTCAGTTACTGCAGATCATCCTAGACATACAAGGGGAAGATGTTGCATAAACATTAGGATATTTGGGTCTGAA
This sequence comes from Potos flavus, assembly GCA_028534135.1. NCBI lineage: Eukaryota > Metazoa > Chordata > Mammalia > Carnivora > Procyonidae > Potos > Potos flavus. The sequence goes on along the minus strand of CM052895.1, from coordinate 2,241,715 downwards.
CTCAGGGGAGAGGCCTGGGAGATAAATTTGAGAGTTGGCAATTTATAACTGGTACTGGAGAAATAAAACAAGATAAGATAACCAAGAAAGTAGATATGTTTTAAAAATAATTCAGCCAAGTAAATTTGAAGATCTAATTGGCTTTATTAAATGATTGGTGAATTGAGTAATGTCTCACCTAGTACATACAAAGGCTCTCTGCTGAATTGCAGAAAAGAAAATATTTTTAAAGGCAGAGAGAGGGCTTAAAAAAGAAAGGAATCTATTGGCAAGGAATGCATGGTTTAGTCAAGATTGCCCTCCTAAGGGAGAAAGGTCTCTAAGAGAGCTACTGGCCAAGAAATTCCAGTTAGGCTAAAGTTTACATTCCTGAGGGGTTTAAAACTGCAGTTAGGTTAGGTATTAAATCTTGGTTTACTGACATGGGACTTTAACTTCAGTGACTTCACTATGGGCCTGTGGTTTTTCTTTTTAACAGATGTATGTGAAGCAGGACTGAGCCTGTGAACACCTCAAATTTTAGATCTCACTGTGGGGAGATAGTATACACAAAGCAAGACATGTTCAGCCTTCCCTACTTCCTGCTTTAGTTTAACATAGTGGTTATATATTTGATTTTTCTTCCACCTTAGAAATGAAATGGCTTCTCATTGTTCAAGTATCTTTCCTTTTATGGTTTAAAGCTAAGTGCAATACTGTGGGTGGGAATGCAAACTTATGCAGCCACTCTGGAAAATAGTGTGGAGGTTCCTCAAAAAGTTAAAAATAAAACCACCCTACAACCTAACAATTGCACTACTAGGTATTTACCCAAACGATACAAAAATACAGATTTGAAGGGGTATGTGCACCCCAAAGTTTATAGCAGCATTATTAACAATGGCCAAAATTTGGAAAGAGCCTAAATATCCATGGACTGATGAATGATAAAGAAGATGTGTATATGTGTATAGGTGTGTATATACATGTATATACACACAATGACATATTACTCAGTCATCAAAAAGTATGAAATTTTGCCATTTGCAACAACATGGAGGGAGCTAGAGTGTATTATGCGAAGTGAAATAAGTCAGTCAGAGAAAGATAAATACCGTATGATTTCACTTCTATGTGGAATTGAAGAAACGAAACAGATGAAAGCAGGGGAAGGGAAGGACAAATAAAATAAGATGAACACAGAGAAGGAGGAAATCATAAGAGACTCTTAACTCTAGGAAACAAACTGAGGGTTGTTGGAAGGTTGTTACAGGGGTTGGGGGTTGGGTGATGGGCATTAAAGAGGGCACTTGATGTAATAAGCACTGGATGTTATATGCAAGTGATCAATCACTAAATTCTACTCCTGAAACTAAGAATACAGTATATGTTAACTAAATCAAATTTAAATAAAAAATTTAAAAAGAAAACTTTTGCTTTCACTCTGTGAGTGGGAACACTGCTTGGGTATTTACCTGGATCTGTGCTCCCTCAACCGCAATTGTTTAATACCAAATAAATGCTCATTTGTCTCTCATTGTGGTTCTTTATTTTCAGGTTGACAATTCCTTCTTTTGTTTCTTTATTCTAGAAGCAAATTCTTCCTTTATTCTCTAACCAAATTCTTATTGAGTTTCTGCTGTGTGCTAAATACTGTTGTAACACTGGAGCTCTAGAAATGGAAATCCCTGATTTCCTAGAGCTGGCTTTCCACTGGAGATATAGAGGAGGTGTGAGATATGATATGTTAGCCAAACAATGTGATAAGCAGAGCAGGCCAGCCCCCAGGTTGCTCTACTGAGACAAATACTCAGATGGGGGCAAGAGCATGGAGATGTTGGAGTGTGAAGATAGGCAGGGCCTGAATTCTGCCTGACTGGAGAGGTGCTCATCACACAGCAGCATGGTGTGCATGCTTCTGCACTGTCCTAAGAGGGAAAGAGAGGTTGCCCTGGTTCTCATTCTCTGTGTTTGGGTCCTTCTTTTACAGTAGTTTTGCCTGTACTCTGGGTGATACCATGTCTTTTATAATTAATATATTTGTATTATAATTTTACTTAATAAAATTATAATTTTATAGGGGCGCCTGGGTGGCTCAGTGGGTTAAAGCCTCTGCCTTCGGCTCGGGTCATGATCTCAGGGTCCTGGGATCGAGCCCCACATCCGGCTCTCTGCTCGGTGGGGAGCCTGCTTCCCCTTCTCTCTGCCTACTTGTGATCTCTCTCTCTCTCTGTCAAATAAATAAATAAAATCTTAAAAATAATTATAATTTTATAGTTAATAAATAGTAGGATATGTTTGACTGACCACTGTGTCAGAGGAATAAAGTAGATCTAGGCACATCAACATAGAGAGATGCCCCAAACAATACTTAGTAAGTGAGGAACTGACCCTGTTAGGGGTTTTCATGGAAGTTTTATTACATAGACACAATTGATGAAATCACTGGCCATTAGTGATTGAACTCAGTCTCTAGTTCCCCTCACCTCCCTGGAGGTTGAGAGAAAGAAAGAAGGAGGAGGCTCAAAGTTCTAACCCTCTAACCTTGGCTTGGTCTTTTTTTGCCATTAGCCCCCGTCCTGAAGGTTCTGTACCCCAGTCATCTCATTAGCATACAAAAGACACCCCTATTGCTCAGGAAATTCCAAGGGTTTTGAGTTCCTTCTAGGAATCCCCTCGCACCTACCATCTTGTACGTTCTATACAAGTTAGAGCTGTGACAGTAATCTAATCGGTTCATGACCACCTCATCTGAAATCTCTGTGGCAGTTTTCCTTGAATTGGAGCAGCAATTGTTGCCATGCCTCAGCCAAAAGTGAGAAAGAAAGGAAAAGTAACATTCTGATGTCTAATACACTTAGCTTTATTTTTTCTTTTCAAATCTTTATTTAAATTCTAGTTAGTTAACATATAGTGTAATACTGGTTTCAGGAGTAAAATTTAGTGATTCGTTACTTACACATAACATCCACTGTCCATCTAGCCCATCCCCCACCCACCTCCCTCCATCAACCTCAGTTTTTTTCTCTTTCGTTGAGTCTCTTATGGTTTGCTTCCCTCTCCTGCCCCTCCATTTCCCCCTTCCCAAATATTCATCTGTTTTCTTTCTTAAATTCTACATATGAGTGAAATTATATGGTATTTATCTTTCTCTGACTGACTTATTTCGCTTCGCATAATACATTCTAGCTCCCTCCATATTGTTGCAAATGGCAAAATTTCATTATTTTTGATGACTGATAATATGTCATTGTGTGCGTACACATGTATATACACACATATACACATACACCCATGTATCCAAATATTCATCTGTTTTCATATGATTTTACTCACATCTGGAACTTAAGAAACAAAAAAACATAGAATAAAAGAAACAAATGAAAAAACAGACTCTTAAATAAAGAGAACACACTGGTGATTGCCAGAGTGGAGTTGAATGGAGGAATGGGTAAAATAGATAAAGGGGATTAAGAGTATACTTACATTAATGAGCACTGAGAAATGTATAGAATAGCTGAGTCATTAGATTGTACACCTGAAACTAATATAACACAGCATGCTAATTATACTTGAATTAAATATTTTTAAAAGCTATGTGTGAATCTACAATTATCTCAAAGTTTTATAAAAAAAAACATAGATGATATTTTTTTAATCAGTAAAGCAAAAACCTAAAAAGAAAATTATTGGCTTTGATGACATCAAAACTGAAGGTTTCTCTTCAATGATAGTCACCATATATATACACAACAGAAGAGGCCAGATAAGAAAAAGATATATTTTTTTTAAGTATAGAAGCTTTATTTCCATTTGAGCCCTTTTGCCCTCCCCCACTTTAGACTATAATTGTCTTAAATATTTCCTCTACATACACTGAGAATCACATCAGACAATAATTTTGCTTTAAACAGCTAACACAATTTAGAAAGCTCAAGAAAGGATAGTTTTTATATCTCCCCATAGTTCACTTTTTCTGTTGTTCTTTCTTCATTTTTCATGTTCCAAATTTCCTTCTTTTATCACTTCCCAGAAAAAGATATTTAAAACAACTGTCAATGGCCAGAATATATTCTACAACTTGAGAAGAAATGAACAGGAAGACTATGGAAAAATAAAGACTACGAAGAGGCAATCCACACAAGGAGAAACCTAAAAGGCCAATAGATACATGAAAGGTTGCTCAAAGTCAAACGTCAGGAGGAAAAATGGAAATTAAAACAAAGGTGGGGTACTCCTCCATGAGTATCAAAGATGAGGAAGGCGAGGCCACGTGTGAGGGGAGATGTTGCAGAAACAGCCACAGTGGAATACCATGTAGGTATTGTTAAACTTCAGACTGAGGTTGTAAAAACCAACAATGCATTTATTTGGGGTCTTAGGAGTTGCAATTCAGGAGACAGAAATTCAACAGGAAATTGAATGAGTGTTCCAATTTGGGGGAGAAATTAGGGGTTATAAAGGCCAAAATTGTAAGGTTATATAAACTGTTGTTGAAAGAGTTGTGATTGATGCTGAGAAAGTTTAAGCTGACTATCTAATACATAGAAATGTTGCAGGATGTGGTTATGTGGTTAAGGCTCAGGTGAGAGAGTTGTTTCCATCTGGGTGTGGAAGTGCATAAGCTGTTTTCCTAATTGCCTCCTGGCTCCATTTTGGGAACCCCTAGCAATTATAACTATATTTTTGTAACTCTGTTTTCACTGTCCTCACGGCAAAATGGACATAGACAGATCACAGTTCTGTGAGAAAAAATAAAAAAGAACCTGTTCCAGAGAATTGTACTAGTTGTGTAAATTTAAGATAAAAACACAAACTACAACACAGACTTCTCAAAGATGCAAATGAATTTAATGATACATGTCAAAGCAGGACAAATGTCATCAGGTGAGAGAGGAGTAGAATGAAAGGATGGAATAGGAATAAGACTTGACTTACTAAAGAGCTGTTAATGTTAAAAATAAAACTGTCAGGGACGCCTGGGTGGCTCAGTTGGTTAAGCGTCTGCCTTCGGCTCAGGTCATGATCCCAGGGTCCTGGGACCGAGTCCCACATCGGGCTCCTTACTCAATGAGAAGCCGCCTTCTCTCTCTCCCTCTGCCTGCTGCTCCCCCTGCTTGTGCCCTCTCTCTCTTGCTCTCTCTGTCAAATAAATAAAGTCTTTAAAAATAAATAAATAGGGGCACCTGGGTGGCTCTGTTGGTTGGGTGTCTGCCTTCGGCTCGGGTCATGGTCCTGGGGTCCTGGGATGGAGTCCCACATCGGGCTCCTTGCTCAGCCAGGAGCCTGCTTCTCCCTCTGCCTGCTGCTCCCCCTGTTTGTGCTCTCTCTCTCTCTCTCTCTCTCTGACAAATAGATGATAGATAGATAGATAGATAGATAGATAGATAGATAGATAGATAACTGTCGGTTATTTTATCAGCAAAAATGGGTTTTGGGGGAATAGCAAAGAATTACAATTCAGGACAAGCAAGCTATTGCAAAACCATAGGCAAGTCTGGAGAACAAAGGAGAAGAATGCTGTTTCATAGAGAAAAGGGGGACGTTGGGAGGGCAAAGTATGGTGACTTTTCATTCAGGAATGAGTGGTAACTTTATAATTAGTATTTATGGTACAAAATCTCATACCCAGAATAGGGAAATCCAGAGACAGAATGCATATTGGTGGCAGGATGGATTGAACAGTGTCCCCAAAAAGACATGCTGAAGCTTAATTAACCCCCAGTGCCTGTGAATGTAACCTTATTTGGAGACTGAGTCTTTGCTGATGCACTGAATTCGGTTGGGCCCTAATTCCATAACTGATGTCCTTATAAAAAGAGAAGAGACACAGAGGAAGGCAGCCCCGTGAAGACGGAGGTAGGCAGGGATTGGGGTGAGGCTGCCACAAACCAAGGAGCAACTGCTTAATGGCTACAGGGTTTCCTTTTCAGGTGATGGAAATAATTTTATAACATTTTCCAAATGTTTGCTTCCAGTGAAAATGTTTGGAACTGGATAGAGGTTGCATAACATTGCAAATGTACTAAATGCCACCAAATTGGTCATTTTGAAAAGGTAAATTTTAGGCTATGTGAATTTCACCTCAGTTTTAAAATAATAAATAAATACCGTATGATCTCACTCGTGCAGAATTTAAGAAACGAAACTGAGGAACCGAAGGAGCAAAAAAGAGAGGGAGGCAAACCATAAAATGGGTTCCTACTAAAAAGAACAAACTGAGGTTGCTGGAAGGGAGGTGGGTTGGGGGATGGTCTAAATGGGTGTTGGGCATTAAGGAGAGCACTTGCTATGATGAGCACCAAGTGTTGTATGTAAGTGATGAATCACTAAATTCTACTCATGAAGCTGATATTAATTGTATGTTAATAAAACTGTATGTTAATAAAACTGTACGTTAACTGGGATTTAAATAAAAACTTGAAATTAAAAATAAATAAATAAATAAATAAAATTAATTAATTAATAAGTAAAAAATAAATCCTGCTGGGGTTTCCACTGGCATTGAACTGAATCCATAGAGTAACCAAGGAGAATTAACTATCTGAGACAACATGGATGGTCCTAGATGGTATTATGCTAAGTGAAATAAGTCAGACTGAGAAAGACACTTATCATAGGATTTCAGTCATAAGCAGAATCTTAAAAAAAAAAAGAATAAACAAATAAAAAGCAGAACCAAACCTATAAATACATAAAACAAACTGATGGTACCAGAGGGGAAGGAGGTAGGAGGTTGAACAAAATGGGTGAAGGGGAATGAGAGATACAGGCTTCTAGTTATGAAATGACAAAGTCACAGGAATAAGAGACACAGCATATGGAACATACTCAGTGATATCATAATAGCAATGTGTGGGAACAGATGGTAGCTTGTGGGAAACATAGCATAATATACAAACTTGTCAAATCACTAAGTTGTACACCTGAAATCAAAAAGCGCTGTCTGTCAACTACACTCAAATTAAAAAGATTGAAAAAATAAAATTTAAGGATTTTTTTTTAAAGAATAATTGAGGAGAACTGACAGCTGCAATAGTGAAGCTTCTGATCTGTGAATATGGTGTAAGTCTTCTATATAGGATGGCTTTAATTTGTTGTCCCCGTGTTTTCTATATTGTCCTTAATGCATATACTAGAAAAAAATATGAATTCTTATTTTTCCTCAGAAGAAGTAGCATAATAGTCACCCATTCTCACAATAGATGGAGATCTTTCCGTGTTCATTCATACAGAGCACTCTTATTTTCTTCACGGCAAATAATAGTCTACCTATATCCATAATGTATCACCACATATGCAGCCAGCCCCCGCAGATGTACTTTGGGTTTGTTTCCATGTCTACTGAAGCTACAATGAATGATGTTGGTTATTCCAGAGGCCTGCTCTGACTCCCTGCTCCTCCTTTAGTCTGGAGCGTGGGCCACAGCTGTAATAGGGGCCACGGAATAGGAAATAGTCTGGTTTTGGAAGAGGTTTCTCCTCATCAAGCCCCCTATTTTCCAGCTTTTGGGGGGGGTAAAGCTCTGGGATACAGCCCCTCCAGTCTGTGTGCGCCCTAACCCCCTCGGCCCAGGTGACCACACACGTGGACACACTCACCAAGATGCAGAAGAAACCATTTTAAAGCCTGAGCTCTTGGCTCCTTCCCTCAAAATATCGTGCTTGGATGATTACTAGACAGGAAAGAGCTGACCCAAGATCCAGAGAACATGGAGACATGGCCTAGGAGGAGCCTCCAGACACCAGACACACCTACTAGAAGTGAGCGACAGCAGACGCTGTACCCAAGAAGGAGCTTGAGATAGACCTGCCTGGTGACACACTGGGCCTTGTAGGAACCTCTCTGTAGCCCAGGGTGGAGAGTGGGAAGAAGTGAAAGAGAAGAAAGAAGGAGGAGGGCCCTGGGATTGGAGCACGAGGCAAGCAAGAACCTGGGGGTGCTGCTAGGCTTCCTGTCCCCACTCCCTCCCCGTTCAACCGCCAGTGCCCCCTCGCGTCCAAGCGGTTCCTGGTGGTGTACCGCTGTCCTCCAGCTGGAAGTGATTAGAGTTGTGCTTCTCTGCGTGCATGGACACACATCCCCCTGATACTGGGGGTGCTGTACCCCCAGTTCCACTTTCAGGTTAGCATGGCCACAGGGTGTAGCAGGAGTGGCAAAGGTCCCCGGACCTTTAAACACCCTTGAAACCACATGATCCTCATTGACCTGAGTCTGATTTTCCCTGTCGCAATACATTTAGCCCCCGCGTGAGACTACTCCTCCACGTGAAGGAAGTAGATCCATCTTCAAATTTTCTACAAGGGCGCGCGCGCGCGCGCACGCGCACACACACACACACACACACACACACGGACACCTGCCACTCTGAAAGCTCCCCCTTCGGACAATTTAGCCCTTTCTTGGCCTCCTTCCAGAAACCAATGGTGCCCATTAATGCTTCGATGGTGCCCCTAAAACACCGTTTCTGCATTCCCATTGCCTTTCCAGCATCTACAGATACTGTTTTCTCACAGAAGGGATAAAAGCAAATACTCCAGCCCCAAGCGAATGTTGGGGGAGAGAAGTGGAGTTCTAGGACGGTGCAGTTGTCAGACGGCTGTTCCAGAAAAAGCAGAAGTTCATTTATTGCTCACGTACTTGGTAGGCTAAGTGCAGCTGACCAAATAAATACTCCCACAAATGAGTGAATTAACAAACTTGAATTACACTTTCTTTTTTCTAAGCTCTTAGGATCAATCCAACCTGAGAACTGGTGATGTTTACATTTCACGGATGTAGTTATTAGGACTAATCTGCCTGGTAACTGATGATGCACGATCAGTTTGGCTTTTGCCTTTCATTGGACAATGCGGTTCCCACTGGGCCAATCCTTGGTCCCAGGGCTGGTTTTTCACTAACCGCTGTCCTTCCGGGGGGCGGGGTTTGGACCTAAAACGCGGGATCGGTCCACGGAGCCTGAGATTAAAATCAGGGCTTTTGGGGTGCCTGGGTGGCACAGTAGCTAAGCATCTGCCTTGTGCTTGGGTCATGATCCCAGGGTCTTGGGATAGAGCCCCGCATCAGGCTCCCTGCTCAGCGGGAAGCCTGCTTCTCCCTCTCCCACTCTTGCTCATGTTCCCTCTCTCGCTGTGTCTCTTTCTGTCAACTAAATAAATAAAATCTTTATTAAAAAATAAAATCAGGGTTTTACCTCTGCCTGCCCTGAGGGATGCTGAGTCACAGTGCCTACCTTCCCCCTCTCTCTCTCCTTTCAGTCTTTGTCTCCCTGTCCCTGTCTCTCCCTGCCTCCTCTCACTTCCATCCTCTATTTTCTCTCTTTTATCCGTGGGATCCCAGAATTGCTTCATTTGAGAGGATTTGGGGCAGCATCTTTCTGAGCCAGTTGTCACCTTTTCTTGGTCAGATACATTTTGAGAATATTGTTAAATCTTTAACCAACGACATCCCCCCACCCCCTTCCAAAAAAGCACACATGCACCATCTGATAATTTCAGAGGGTTCCTAGATCCCCTGGAGCCACAGAACCCAGGAGACCTGGTTAGAATCAATTTTCTCTTTCTCTTGGGAAACATTCCAGTTTCTGGCCTCAGCTCTTTCCAGAGACAAGAATGTTATAAATAGCATCTGAGTAAATAACAACAAAAGCAGTCTCCTTCAATGACAATAATTATTAGAAAACAAAAAGCAAAAGTGGACTCCAGAGCTAATTTTCACATGAAGGAAAGACCAGAGGTGGAAAAGCAAGTTTAACAATCCCTCAGAAAAGCAAACAGCCAAATCTTGAGGATAGCACATCCCAGAACCACTGGTCCTGTCTGCTTTCTCATATGTAGGGGCTCCTTGGGGGGCCTCATGGGTGGTCGAAAGGCACCCTTCCTGGGCTGATTGGACAGATCTCCATGAGCCCGGGTCTCCTTCCCTTCAGAAAGACTCTAGGTTGTTCCAGAGCCTGACCATATGGCCAGCCATCTGCCTGATAATACCTTCTGTGGTAGAACTAGGTTCTGAAGAAGTCACCCTGTCCTCCTGCCCTTATAGGACACTCTGTGGGACGACTTCCTTTTAGCTGCTTGTCAGCAATGGGTCACTCATTCTCCTTTCCTCCTCATCCTCTGACTTCCCTTCCTCCTGTCCTCCTCCACCACCTGTCCTCCTATCCTCATCCTCCTCATCTGCCTGTCCTCATCATCCACCTGTCCTTCTGTCCTCCTGCCCTCTTTGTTCTCCTTTCTCATCCTTCTGTCCTCAGCCATATGTCCTTCTGTCCTCCTGTCATTCTGTCTACCTCATCCTCCTCAACTTACCATTCTCTTCATTCTTCTGTCTTCTTTGTCCACCTGTCGTTCTTGTCCTCCTGTCCAACTTATCCACTTGTCTTTCTGTCCTCCTGTCAATCTGTCCACTTCACCCCCCTGTTCTCCTGTTCCCTTAATATTCCCTATCCTATTGTCCTATTTGTCCCCCTTTTCCACCTGTTATGCGGGGGTGCTTTGAAATGTATGAGAAGGAGGGCTCTACCAAAAAAGAGGGTCAAGCTCCTTCTTGCCTAGGAGTGATCTCCTACCACAGATGGTCAATAACCACAGTCCTCTTGCCCAGTGCCCTGTGAGCCTCCCCACATGAGCCGGAAACACTCCTACCTCTTTCTTCTTATCTCCCTCACAGCTGCCCCATCCTCTCCCCAACATTGTGGGAAACCAGTGTGGGCTGCATCATGGAACAGCCAGGTAGAGTCACTGTTTGGGGCCACAGGATCACAGGATGATTTAGGCAGTGTTGCCCAAAGTTTCTGAGTCCTCCTGGCCCTCCTGGCCCTCCTTTCCTCCCAGCCCCCATCCTCTCTTGAGGGTCAGAGAGAAGTGCCTTCCTCCAAACATAGGTGTTGAGGACAGCCCTGTAGTAGAGGTGGGGAGAGGATGGCCCCTCTCAAGCCAGGCCATCCTTGGAGCAAGAGTGCTAACTCCAACTTGCCCTTCAGTGTGGAGCTGGCCCTTCCAAGAGGTCTGTGAGCTTTGCAAGGCTGTGTGTCCCATCAGGGTTGCAGGGTCCCAGCCATGTTCCTTTGCTATCCTGGAATGGCTTGCTGCCATAAAGCATGAGGTCACTTCAGCTTTGCAGTCTCACCAGCCAGAAGCCCTCATCTGCATCCACTCCTTTCTTTCCTTCCACCCCACCCATCCTCCAGCATCCCTCCTGACTGTGGACCTGGACAACCTTTAGTATTTCTTCTCTTGCCTCATCCTTTCTAAAGGTGGGTTAAGCAGACCCTGAGGTGAAGGAGGCATGAAAGAAGGCAAAGCACTTTGTGGTTCCTCCTGCTCTCGGGCAAACACAGGCAGCAGTCCCCCACTGGAGGACACCTCAGTCCCTGGAGCCAGCAGACACGACCTAAAAGAAATGTGTCCTGTGTGCCATCTTCCGTGTTTCTTCCTCCTCTCAAAAGTCTCAGGACAGAGGAGTGAAGACATTGGCCAAGGAGCTTGTTATTGGTAGATGACACCTTAGCCAAAGGTTATGAAGGATGAGAATTTGTAACTCCCACGTGCAACCCCCAGAACCTGTTTTCAAGCTGTGCGATCATCCATCAGTGACGACTTGCCCCCCAGTGACCACACTTCTGAAAGTCAGCTCATCAGCAACTGACACACAACAACCACCACTCTCAAACTGAATATAAACACACTCAACTCTGAAAACCTCCCAGTCCCTGACATGGTGCTTCTCAAAAACCTATATCAGGTCTCTTCTGTTTTGCTCAAGGAGACCGTGTCTTACAAGCTCCCCAGGGCTTAAGCACAAAATAGGTTCAGCTTTCCATCTCAGCTTCTGAGAGAGCTGTCTTCCTTCAACAAGGGGTTTGGACAATCGAAAGCGGTCTCAGAATCCGCGTCTCTCAGCTGAGGCTGGCAGGTGCTGCAGAAGCCTGGAAAGTCCCCGCCCACAGAAATCCTGGCCCAGTGCACTCTGTAAATGTAATTAATGTTGCCCCTGCCTTTATTGCTAACTTCAGAATTGCTGGTTATCTTTTTTTTTTTTTTTTTAGATTTTGTTTATTTATTTGACAGAGAGAGAGAGATCACAAGTAGGCAGAGAGGCAGGCAGAGAGAGAGGGGGAAGCAGGCTCCCCACTGAGCAGAGAGCCCGATGTGGGGCTCTATCCCAGGACCCTGGGATCGTGACCTGAGCCGAAGGCAGAGGCTTTAACCCACTGAGCCACCCAGGCGCCCCTATCTTATCTTTTTTTTTTTTAAGATTCTATTTATTTATTTGACAGAGAGAGAGGCAGCAAGAGAGGGAACACAAGCAGGGGGAGTGGGAGAGGGAGAAGCAGGCTTCCCGCTGAGCTGGGAGCCCAGTGAGGGGCTCGATGCCGGGCTCGATGCGGGGCTCGATGCGGGGCTCGATGCGGGGCTCGATTCTTATTAACTGACTTGTTTCTAGCTAACTATTTGAGCTATAAATTAAGATGTTAACAACTTGACTTTGATGATGAGCCTCCCCACCCTGCTAGGAGTGGGCCTAGGATGCTGCTCCAGGGCCTGGGCCCTCGGTTCTAAAAGGTGAGCTATGCTACAGGGAGGGATCTGGGATCTGAGAGTCTCAGATGCACCTACAGGAGAACTCAGCCCTCAGCTGCTTGTGGGAAAAACTTGAAGGAGAATCGCCCTGGAGGTCTGGGCAAGAGGTCAGTGGAGAGAGAGGAGCCAGGGATAGGGGAGAGTTTGGATGATGTCCCTGGAAAGGAGACCCCAGGGGAGTGGGCCACAGTGTCTCTGGGCCAAGACCATAAGCAGGCAAGCAGGAGGGGCCCAGGAGCAGCTCCAGAGACACTGTCTACCCCAGAGGAAGCAGTGAGTGCTTTCAGGATGCCTAGTTGGATCCCCAGACCTCAGAAAGACCTATCCATGAAGATGCTGCATGAGGCTGGCCTCCTGGGGTGTTTCTCTTCCTCTCTCAGAAAGCTGGTCTCCCATCCTCCCCTGACAGAAAGAGAGCAACCAAGACACCCCTTGTAAACCCCCATTGGCTGGTCCCTCCCAGTGTCCCCTCTGAACCTCGATCATAGCACCCAGGGTGCTATATATCCCTTCCCAGTCCACAAATGGAATGGTTCAGAACATGGCGTCTGGAGCCAGCTGGCCTGGGTTTAAAGAACAGTCCAGGGGTGCCTGGGTGGCTCAGTGGGTTAAAGCCTCTGCCTTCGGCTCAGGTCATGATCTCAGGGTCCTGGGATCGAGCCCCGCGTCGGGCTCTCTGTTCGGCAGGGAGCCTGCTTCCCCCTCTCTCTCTGCCTGTCTCTCTGCCTACTTGTGATCTCTCTGTCTGTCAAATAAATAAATAAAATCTTTAGAAAAAAAAAAAAAAAACAGTCCAGCTTCTTACCAGCTGCCTGAGTTTCGGAAGCTTACTTAACCTCAATCTGCCTCAGTTTCCCCATCTATAAAAGAGAGCTAATGATGGTCCTGTCACAAGGAGTTATGGAGCAGACTGAATGACAGCTGTAAGGAAAGGGTTTTTAGAACAGGGCCTATGCAGTCCATCCTCGGCTATCTCAGTGTTGGTATTGGCTGTTGAGGTTAGAGTAATTAATGCAAATCTACCTCCTTCCAGACTGTGGACTTTGTACTATCAGGGACCCCACCTGATTTCTGCCTGTCCCAAGTGCCCAGTGGGGTGCCTGGTGCAGAGCATACACCCCACCAGCTGAATACATGGGAGGGCCTGGCAACTTACAGTGTTCAGGGACCCTACAGAGCCCTGAAGCTGGCACCCAGATTCCTTAGCCTGACACTCAAGGCCCTCTGTGGTCGGGCTTTGACAACCTGCTTATATGCACAGCCTTCTCTTTCCCCAGCAGCTACCCCAGCTCACCACTCACATCTCTCTGCCGGCCTCAGTATACCTGTATTTACCTCCTTCCCCCAAGCCGCTTTTCTTTTCTCTCTCTCTCTCTCTCTCTCTCTCTCTCTTTTTTAATTTTATTTATTTATTTGAGAGAGAGAGAGCATGAGCAGGGGGAGGGGCAGAGGGAGAAGCAGACTCCCTGCTAAGCAGGGAGCTCAATGCAGGACTCGATCCCACGACCCTGAGATCATGACCTGAGCTGAAGGCAGACTGAGCCACCCAGGCACCCCCACTTTTCTTTTCTAAGATTTATTTATTTTAGAGAGAGAATACATGAGTGAGTGGGTGGGGGGCAGGAGGGAGAGGCAGAGGGAAAGGGAGAGAGAAATCATCAAGCAGACTCTGCGCTGAGCACAGAGTCCAATGCGGAGCTCGATCCCAGCACCCTAATGTCATGACCTGGGCTGAAATCAAGAGTCAGTGGCTTAACCAACTGAGCCACCCAGGCACCCCCCAAAACTTCTTTTCATCCTATCTTCATCTTCTTTACCCCTTCTATCAAGACTGGGTCAACTGTCACCACTACCTGTCCCCTCTTCCTGCTCAGGGTCCAAGTTTCACCTGTGGTGGGTATGAGTGTGTGTCTGAGCCCCACCAGAAAAGCTCTCCTTATCACAAAGGTTTTGTAACATTCTTTCCTGTCCTTAAGGGAAATCCAAAGATAATTTAACCTACACACCACAGAATTAAAAATTAAAATCAACATAATACACTAGTTGTAACAAAAAGTATTCACAATTAAATTATAATACAATCATAACATATGTCTCAATATATAAATGTTTGGCTTGACTCTACGGAAAACATAATGATTAGTCAGGCACCTGAATATGCAAAACTTCTATAAATACAACAACTACAAATGCCACTTTCAGTGCTAAAACTGGGACAAGTTGGTCATCCTGCTTTATACCTTGAAATAAACCAAGACTAACTGGGTTGCTCTCTTTGGTTTGGCCCCCAAAATAAACCTGGATTGCCTAGAAAAATAACTTTCTCCTTGATTTTTGCAATGCTCATCTGCAGATATGTCACAGCCTTTGTGACTATAACAATCATATCACAATGCAAATATTAATTTTACAGGTTTTTTCCTTTAAATATTTTTATTTGATTAACCAGACTTTTTGATGTCCACCTTCCCTGCAACTCTGCCCTATCCTCTCTGAGTGTTCCTTTGACAATATTAAAACGCAAGACATGGGCTCTAGACCCGGATCATTACAATCTGGCTTCTTCCTTGGCGAAGGCCTGACAAGAAGACACCATGGGCATATTGGCTCCAAGACCTGGCAGGGCTAGACTTCTGGCATTCTTGGCCCCGCCCTCTGACAGGCGAGGAGCTCCCCAACCCACCAAACTAAGGGCCGCCAAAGTCCTCCCCATGAATTTTCAAATATCAGAAACTCCCCAGGCGAAAACTATTATCCAAAACATGCTGATCCCTGGTGAGAATTAAGAGGAGTCTGTGAACCTGGACGGGAAAAATAACCTTTATTTTCTCTAACCTCTAGCAGAAATTGAGCCATTCTTCCTAGCATGAATGGAGGTAGCAAAGTTCAGCAGGTTTAGCAAGACCTGTGCTTTTGGCCCCAGTGGAAACCACAGGTGTTTTCGATTCACGATACTTGTTGCAGACTCCTGCCTAAGGTTCCAAATGACAGTAACGGCAGCTCCACCCCTCGGTCTCATTTCATGAGGGAGTGAAGCATATAAGCTATATTTGACAATTACTAACAAGATTGCTTTTCATATATATATGTAATTTTGTTGTTGTTGTTGTTCCACTTCAGAGGACCTGCAAAGGGGACATCTGGAAGCTGTGGTGGGGGGACTGTCGATGGCGTTTGGGGGCCAGAGCCCGAGCAGTCTCCCGAGCCAGATGGGGCGGGGCGGGGCAGAGCGGAGCCGGAGCTGAGCCAAAGCGAGACAAGCGGGGCGGAGCGGGGAGAGCTGGGCGGAGCGGGGGGAGCGGGCCGGAGCCGAGCCAGGCGGGGCGGGGCGGGATGGGGCGGGGCGGGGCGGGGCAGGGCGGAGCCGGAGCCCAGACGAGCGGGGTGGGCGGAGCGGAGCCGGAGCCGAGCCCGAAGGGGCGGGGCGGGGCGGGGAGGGGTGGGGGAGGGGTGGGGGAGGGGAGGGGAGGGGCGGGGCTGGAGCCGAGTGGGGCGGGGCGGAGCGGGGCGGAGCGGGGCAGAGCGGAGCCCGGACCCAGCCCCGCGGGCTGAGGTAGCCCGTGCGCCGCCTTTCCGAAGCTGCGCGCTAGCTCTCCGGGGTTAGCTCCAGGCCCCCCGCCCCACAGCTGAGGACCGACTCCTGGGAAATCGACGCCCGGGGGCTGCGCGCCAGGCTGGCTGACCCCGGCTCGCGGGTCGTCGGGACCGCGCGCGCCTGGACGCCGCTGCAGACCATGCTGCTGCTCCTGCAGCTGTTGCGTCTAGTGCCGGAGTGCGCAGCAGGTGATAGGGCGGAGAGGCGGGGGTCCTGCGGCGGAACCGCAGGGGACGCCCAGCAGCGCGCGGTGGGGCCAAGGGACGCGGGGAGCGATCGGAGGCCACTTCCGGGTTTGGGGAGCGGGGCGGGTGAGAGCCGACCCAGGCCCGCAGATGGCGTGGAGCCCTGGGTTAGAGCCCCGCTTTGCGGCCTCCCTCTGTGGCACCTGCATCTGGCTTAGAGCCCTGCGAGAAGCCGGCGAGACGCGGAGGGCTGGCGGTGACTCCCGCCAGGACGCGGCCGGTGCCATAGCTTCTTGGGGGTCCCCGTGGGCCCCCCCGTAGGACGCCGCTCGGTTCCTGGGGCTGGGTCCTCCCAGGAGGCCCTGGGGAAGCTCTGTGGGGGGCAGGAATCTGAGAGCGGCAGGCACGGTCCCTGCCAGCTAGCTCCGGCAGGCGCCCGCCCTTCGCGGTGGATGTCCCTGGAGGCTTGGCGAGGCCCTCTCGAGTTACCCGAGCGTCCCCTGGCTGGGTGTCCGGGGAGGAGGTGCAACAAGGATTTCTCTGACCTGGCCCGGAATTTCCATTCTTTCCTAGTTTTAATTCTTCTGACATTGGTACCCGAGCCTGACCTCATCCTGGATTTCCCCACTGCTGCCCTGGGGCCCCGCCCCTCTCGCCATACAGATGCCGGAATGCTTATCAGCACAGACAGGGAAATGTCCACCATCACAGTAATAGCAATAGCTGGTCACCCTCACGCCCAGCTCTTCAAAGTGCTTCACATACAAGAAGCCATTTCAACTCACGGAACAATCCTCAATTTAATATTTACAGGTTTAAAGTCGAAGGATCTAAAGTCAGAGTTCTTAACCTTTTTTATGCCTTGGACCCGGTTTTAAATGCATCAAATGAAATACATAGAGGGAGCACCTGAGTTGTTAAGTCGGTTAAGCCTGGGACTCTTTTTTTTTTTTTTTTTTTTTTTTTTTAGAAAGGGGTCTAGGCCAAGGTATTTCTTTCTTTTTTTTTTTTTTTTTAAGATTTTATCTATCCATTTGACAGAGAGAGAGATCACAAGTAGGCAGAGAGGCAGGCAGAGAGAGAGGGGGAAGCAGGCTCCCCGCCGAGCAGAGAGCCCGATGGGGGGCTCGATGCCAGGACCCCGAGACCATGACCTGAGCCGAAGGCAGAGGCCTTAACCCACTGTAAGCTTGGGACTCTTATGTCTACTCTTGATTTCGTCTCAGGTCACGATCTCAGGGTCCTGAGATGGAGCCCCATAAGACTCCCAGGGAAGTCTGAGGTGGAGTCGGCTTAAGATTCTCACTCTCCTGCTCTCTCTGCCTCTCCCTCCATAGCACGCTAAATAAACAAACATAAATAAATAAATAGAAATACATAGGATTACAAAGGAATCTAATTATGTTTCTATAAAGCTATTAAAAAATTTTAATACAATAGTTAATAGAATTTAACTAGAAATATAAATGTGTGAGATGTAGTATCTGTGCTTCTGAGTTAACACAGTAAGTAATGCCCCAAATAGCAACAATTCCCAGAATTGGGAATCAGTGAGAGCAAAGCATATGTCCAGGTGTCTGCAACAACTGTCATGTGATTCAAAAGCACCTGTGGCTTCCATCCAAATCCAAAGCACGCGTCCTGCTAATCCTGCTGAGCTTTGTTGCCCTCACCAAAGGAGAAAGGCTAAATTTCAGCCATGGTTAGTTAAAGTAAAGAGGTTCTTTATTCCCTCCAAGTTGAGGCTCCTGAAGTCAACAGGATGGGCCTACAGGAAGATTCAGCCCTCAGCCCACCATGGAAAACATTTGAAGGAGAATCACCTTGAATGTCTGGAAAGATTGAGGGGGAGTTTGGTCCTTGGAACAGGACCCCAGGGGCATGGGCCACTGTGTCTCTGGGCCAAGACTGTATTGGTTTTCAGGTTCATACAGTCCCCTCAACCCTCGCTGGGTATAGTATAGGGGCATAGAGGTGATTCCAATTCTGTGTGGCAGGGATGGTCATGGGTGTTTGCACATAGGCCCTGTTGTCTTATGGAGGGACTGGCCGAGGCTGACCTAAGGAGTCAGGACCCCAAGCCAAGGAGAAGGGAAGGAGTGGAGACATAACCCCGGGATGTACCAAACTGTAGGAGAGAGATGGCACATGGAGGGGAGGTAGCCAGGGGTTTGCGACAGGCCTCCTCACAACATTTCTGGGTGCTAGGCTTTCCATTCGGAAGCTAGGGATGGGGAAGTGACTTTCATGGGGGCAGATATCGTGAGTGCTGCAGCAGGGAAGTTTGAAGTGGCTCAAACTTTAGAATCACCCAGAGGGCTTGTTGAACTACAGAAAGCTGGACACCGCCCCCCCCCCCCCCGCCACCCAGAGCTTTGGATTCAGTAGGGCTAGGTTGGGTCCTGCAAATTTGCATTTCTAGCAAGTTGCCAGGTGGCACTGAAGCAGCTGGTCCTGGAACCACACTAGATTGACTAGCCTAGAATGTTCTTCCCTCCTTACTCAGCCCACTGCCTCGTAACTCACAGCTGGTGAGGTCACCTCCAGGTTTCAGCCTATAAGACTCCTGACCCAAACCCTTCCCACCCCAGGGTGTTCCTGGTGCCTGGGACTTCCTGCGCCACAGCACTCACAGCCCCGCTCACCTTATTGGACCTACTTATTTGTTCAATTGCGTCCTCCCTGTCAGACCTGAGCTTTTTCAGGCCCCTGACGGTCTTGGTTTATCTCTGTCCCCACATCCGCCCCCACCTAGCTCAGTGCCTGGCTTGTAGTAGGTGCTTACCAGCTGTTTGCCACACAGGTGGTATTGCAAGGACACAGCTGAGCAAGTGGAAAGAGCTGGGCAGGACCAAGCAGAACTGCCAGGGGGGCTGGAACAGCTGGGTGGAGAACCTCTGGCAGAGGCAGGGACAACTCAGCCCTGGCTTCCAAGTGGGCACAGTCAGGGCCTACCTCACAGGAATGCAGTAAAAATGCCATGAACCAATATTTCTAAAGCTCTGGCACCAAGATCCAGAACTCAGCCCTGTTGGTTTTACACCTCCACACTAAAGAAGTTTCCAGTCAACCCTGAGACAAGACTCCCCTGTCCCTCTTCCCTTCCAATGTGCCTCTCTTTGTCATTTCATACCATCTCTTTAAGCAGAGACAAGGATGTGTAGGATATTTATGCCTTGAGATTCATACTTCCCTTTTCCATTTTCCCCTTGCAGAGAGTCCCTGGGGGCTGCCTGTGGTGGCCGATGGCCCAGCTTCTTTGGCGAAGATGGTGATGGCAGAACTAGCCGACCTGAAGTTAGAAAACAAGCCATGGCCTGGAGGTAAGGCACTGCCTACCTACTGACAAGAGGGCAAGATGGCAGAGGCCAGGAGCCCTCGGCAATGCAGGAGGGCACCTCCACAGTCTGGGAATCTGGTCGGCTGTCTTTGCCCAGGTGGGGGACACAGAGGCCAGACCCTCCGGAGGGTGACCCTGGGGCCTTCTTCACTCCAGCTCTCTTTTTCCCATGCCCATCTCTCCTTTCCAGATAGGAAAGGACTAAGGCTAAGCAAATGATGTCTGCAGAGCCCTTCCTCCCTGCCTACACTTCTTCTTTATGTTTATTAGCTCGCTGAATGCTCCAGTACTGTGGAGCAGGTCAAGTAATTGCCCTCACCTACAGATGAAGAAATCAAAGCCTGGAGCTGTGGAACAGGGCCACACAGCTAGAGAGTGGCAATGCCACATGGGTGTAGGAAAGAGGTGGGGCACCTCTCTCCCCCACCAGTCAGAGAAAGAGGGAAGCTGTGCAGAAGAGGGCAGGACTGCCCCTTTCTGAGGGGCTGGCGATGTGGCCCAGTGACCAGGATGCAGCAGTGACGGAAGAAAAGGGGGCTGATGACACGGGGCCTGAGGCCGCAGCGGGCATGTCACAGCATGAGCAGATTCCTCTGGACACCTGCCATGTGGCTCCTACTTCCTCCTGCTGTGGTCTCACCGTGGCCGGCACTGACCCCAGCCTGGCAGGGGTGTTCCCCCAAAACTAAAGAGGTAGCCTGATGATTCCTCAGCTGCTTTTGCCGCACTCGGGGCTGGAGCCCCAGGCATGAGGATCCCTCTTGGATCCAGGTAGCCAGGAGGAACCTAGTCCCAGCCCAGACTGTCCTCCCAGAGCAAAAAGACAGGTGTGAGCAGCCTGGGAGCCCCCCCAGAGAGCAGGCTGGGCTCCCAGGACCGTAGGCAGAGTAAGCAGCACTGCGATTTTCAGGGAAGAAGGAATGGTGGCCCCCTCACTGGGTATGTGGGAGGCAGTAGCTGGAAGCCAGCTGGGTGAGGGGGCCACAATCATGAACTTGTCCTTGAATAGTCCCCTGACTTCTGGGATGGGCCCTAGATGCCAGGGTGTGGACCATGGGTGAAGAAGTCCAAGGCAGAGCAGATGCCGGAAACCAGAGCCCTCCTGGCAGAGAGGGGTAGGCCAGAGGCTGTATCCAGGCCATTCCAGGCACCATCTGGACAAGCCTAGGAAGGATTTGGGAGTCGACCCCTTCTTTCACCTTTGCTCTTAGCACCTACAGCTACTGAGTCACACCACCATTTTATTTTTCTCCCGTGTTATTGCAAAAGCCTCAGAACACCAGAAGAATACTGTTGCCCTAGTAGGACCTTTCCACTAGCTTTCCCTTCTGCAGACCCAGAATGCTCCTCCTAGACCTTTACATGGCTCCTTTAGGTCTTTATTCAAGAGTCTCCTTGGGGGGCGGGGTGCTTCCCTGTCCATTCTATCTAAAATTTTAAACCCCACCCCTAACACTTTGTACGTCTCTGCTTTATTTATTTATTTATTTATTTATTTATTTATTTATTTAGGTCCCCTCAGAACTTATTGCTGGCCAGTCTGTCATACATTTTATTCATTTATCTTGCTTATCCTGCATTCATGGGAGCTTCCTAAGAGCATGCACTTGAGGCCCTTCTGCTTTCCGAGCATCCCCAGGGCCTCCGAGAGGGCCAGATAAACAGTAGGTGCTCAGAAAGTACTTGCTGAGTGAGGCAACAGGGAGGGCCCCACCAGGCCATACGGGCAAGGCTGGGCAGAGCTGAGCCTACTGAAACCATGTCCAGGGAGGTGTCCGTGGAGGGCAAAGAGTGGGCAGATGCCGTGGGGAGAGGGCTGCTCGTGTGTGCCCCCACACAGTGTCAGCCCTTCGTGGGTTCACTAAAGGGCAGGTGCAGCTCAGGAGACATTGTGAAAACCCGGGTGTGCAGTCTGGCCCTGCTTTTCGCTACTTGGCAGGTAACTTTGACTCTTTGGGGCTCAGTTTCCCCACGCCCGATTCCCCACGCCCGATAAAATTGTTATGAGGGTTAATGGAGCCAAAATTTTGAAAGTGCTTGGGACAGGGCCCAGCACCTAAGTGCTTCAGAACTATTTTGTAACTTTACAAAATAATACATGGGTAGACTTCCCCTCATTTCTAACCAAAAGTCACTGGCCATTAAAGCAAGTTAACAGTCATAAATAGTCACGAGGAAGGAAATTGTGTACCTGTCCCAGCAGAACAACCAGATGCGGGCCCTGCAGGCCCGAACTTGGCTCACTTGTCCTTTCCCACCTCCCCCACACAGAGGAAAGAGCATGTCAGCACCTCTGAGGCCTCTTTGCTCCAGTGGTGGGAACCCCAGGGTCCCTGCGCCCTCAGTCGGCATCCCTCATGCCCCTCTGTCTTGGAGGCAGCTTAAAGACTGGCACAGCTCTCAGAGGACATCCTTCTTCCCAGACTGTGCATCCTTCTCTCTGTTCCGGGATAGCAGGACCTCCAGGGCTCCTGGGTTTGAACTGTCCACCAAACTCACAAGACACAACAGACTTTGGTCTCATATTATGTGTATTTGTTTTCTGTAGCTGCTATAACAAGGGGACCACAACCTGGTAGCTTAAGGATGACATACACTTATTTTCATATTTTTCTGGAGGTCAGAAGTCCAAAATGGGCTTCTGTGGGCTGAGCCTAAGGTGCTGTGGGACAGCTCCCTACAGAGGCTCTCGGAAAGAACCCATTTCTTTGCCTTTTCCAGCTTCTAGAGCTGCATTCCTTGGCTCATAGCACCTTCCTGCCTCTGTTCTGTCTTCACATCCCCTTCTCTGATAGTCACAGAGTGTCCCTCTGTCCCCTTTCATAAGGACACATTCAGGGCCTGCCTAGACAATCCAGGATAATCTTCCCATCTCAGGATCCTTAATTTAATCACATCTACAAAATCCCTGTTACCGGGTGCCAGGGTGGCTCACTTGGTTAAGCAACTGCCTTCAGCTCAGGTCATGATCCCGGAGTCCCAGGATCGAGTCCCACATCGGGCTCCCAGCTCCACGGGGAGTCCGCTTCTCCCTCTGACCTTCTCCCCTCTCATGCTATCGCTCTCTCTCATAAAGAAATAAATACATACAGACATACATACGAGCAAACATACATGCCTGTTACCATATAAGGTAACATTCATAGGTTCCAGGGATATCTTAGGGGGCTGGAATTCAGCCTACCACACTGTGTGGCCTTAGCGGAGGAGAGAGGACATAAAGTACAAGATGCATGGCTTCCCCACCACCCAGGAGGCAACTACCCAAGGACACAGGCTCTTTGCCCTCCCTCACACCCAGGACAGGCAGCTGCTACAGATTGGAGCCAAGGAGCAGGTGGGTCACCTTAGCACAGAGAAGCCATAGCCTCTGTTCCTACCAAAGCCCACATCCCTGCTCCCAGCTCCCAGCCCAGGAGCACCCCACTAATCTTAACTCGGTGGTTTATAAGGAAACAGCACCCTGAGAGTCCGTCATTTCCCAGGAGGCCCACACCAGCCCAGGCCTGATGTCAGCCCTTCGCTCCCTTTCAACGTTGATCCCTCTCACCTCACATAAAGTTTCACCAGTGCAAGAAGAGAGCTCCTCATCCTTTTCCTAAGCTTAGGAAAAGCAGGCTCTGGGGAGAGAATCCGGACTCCTCTCTTTCTAGTGCATGGCTTTGGGTGCTTTACTCGCCTTCCCCTGGGCTTCAGTTCCTTCATCTGTGAAGTGGGGCCAATCACACCAACGTCTTAGGTTCCTACTAAGGATCAACTGAGATCGTGAATGAAAAGCAGTCAAACTGGTGCAGGGCACAGAGTGGTCACTCTCCAAAAATGACAGCTGTGATCATCATCCTTGCCTTTAATGCTCTTGGTTTTTTTGTCCAGCTCGATAAAGGCAGGCAGTATCCACGGTGTGCCAAGCATGATGTTCTCCCCAACACCTGTGGAAACAGTGGTGACACAGTCAGATGTATTGCCTGCCCCCATGGAGCCCACAGTTTCACAGGGAGCACAGAGACTGGGCTGAGGGATGTCAGGGTGGAAGCAGGAGGGCTTCCTGGAGGAAGGGACACCTGAGCTGCAACCTGAGGGATGAGGGGCAGAAACTGGCCAAGAGAAGAGAGGGAGCAGCCTGGGGCAGAAGGAACAGCAGGTACAAAGGGCCAGGGCGGAGTTTGCTGTGGCTGCAACAGAGCTTAAATGGAGCTGTGAGGATGGAGATGAGCTTGACTCCTCCTTTCATATTTGAATATTCAAATATTGAGCATCTATTGTGTGCCAGAAGCTGTTCTAGGCTGGGAAAGAAGGATCCTTACAGGAATCTCTACCCTTGGGGAACTGACATTATAAGTGGAGAGACTATTGACAAGAGAAACAGGTAGGGATGCCTGGGTGGTTAAGCATCTACCTGCGGCTCAGGTCGTGATCCTGGGATGGAGCCCCACGTCTGGCTCTGTGCTCAGTGGGGAGTCTGCCTCTCCCTCTGTCTGCCGCTCCCCCTGCTTGTGCTCTGTCTGTGTCAGATAAATAAATAAAATCTTTAAAAAGAGAAACAAGTCAAGTGCACATTCTCTATGTGGTGGTAATGCTCTAGAGAAAACACTAGGGGGAGTGCTGGGGATGTAAATATTTAATAGAGCGGGCAAGGAAGGCCTCACTGAAAAAGTAGCATTTGAGCAAAACGTTTTCTTTTTTAATTTTACTTATTTATTTGAGAGAGAGTGAGCGAGCGAGCACAAGCGGGGTGAGAGGCACAGGGAGAAGCACACTGCCCGCTGAGCAGGGAGCCTGATGTGGGGCTGGATCCCGGGACCCCTGAACTCTGGGATCATGACCTGAGCAGAAGGTAGACAATTAACCAACTGAGCCACCCTAGAGTCCTGAGCGAAATCTTTTTTTAAAAATGAAGTAAGGGGGCGCCTGGGTGGTTCAGTGGGTTAAAGCCTCTGCCTTTGGCTCAGGTCATGATCTCAGGGTCCTGGGATCGAGCCCTGAGTCGGGCTCTCTGCTGAAAGAAAAGAAAAGAAAGAAAGAAAGAAAGAGTGTGAGCTATGGGTAAGTCTCTGGGAGTGAGCCCCTGAGAAAGGTGGGGTAAGTTTTTTAAAAATACAGTGCTTGTTTTTATAGCTTGAGTCAGGGCAAGCTGCTAAATAGATCTCATCTCCAGCACCAAGTTGAATGGATAAGCTGATGCTTCTAGAGATGGTGGAGAACAAACCTTGAGACAGCATTTGGACTTAAAGAGAAGCGATGACTAGCAATGTCTCCTGTGGGAACAGGAGGGAGCGGGGAATGGAGTCAAGATGTCACCAATTTGGCAGCAGTGGTTCAAGCTAGGAATCGTGGCCCCACTTTATCAGGTATCTCTGGAGAATGAATAATTCCACAGAAATTAAGCTGCCAAACAACCGATTTTTTATATCATACCTTTTAAAAAGTGAGATGGGAAACCAGATAATCACACTTACAGAGAAGAGTGTAAAGTATGAGTAAGTAAACCCTGACTGGGGGTGGAGGGGTAGAAAACTTCCTAGAAATAAAGTCCACAAGCCTCAGCACATGAACTCTGGCCTCAATGTTTGACTGATTGATTGACTGATTCTTTAAACTATTTGGATACCCTTACATTTTTTTTAAGATTTTATTTATTTATTTGACACAGAGAGAGAGAGATCACAAGTAGGCAGAGAGGCAGGCAGGTGGGGGGGGGAAGCAGGCTCCCCGCTGAGCAGAGAGCCCGATGCGGGGCTCAATCCCCGGACCCTGAGATCATGACCTGAGCCAAAAGCAGAGGCTTTAACCCACTGAGCCACCCAAGCCCCCCAGGATACCCTTACATTTTTAACTGAAATCCCCAGTTCTTGCTCTTACTGATGGCAGATACTCTGGGTAGGTTTCCACGGCCGTCCCCATCAGTCACACCAGCCTGTGGTGCGGATCCTGGCAGGGCACGCAAGTCTGACTGTCTTGTGTCTTCACAGGGACACACTCTCTCCACTACCACTACCTGGCCCTGTCAGAGCCGGGCCCGGACCTTCCCCAGTTTCTGGCTGTAGGCTACGTGGACGACCAGCCCTTCATCCATTACGACAGTCGTGTGGACAGGGCCAAACCCCAGGCCCCGTGGATGGCAACCGTGGACGCCCAGTACTGGGAGACAGAGACCCAGAAGCAGAGGGCCTGGGCAAAGGTGCAGCAGGTGGAGACGTGGACCGTGATGGGCTACCACAACCAGAGCGCTGGTGCGTCAGAAGCTCCTGCTGCCCCACCCCCTCCTTCCTTCACACTCTGTGAGCTGACCCTCTGGGCAGCCATGCCCTTCCATTAGCGGACAGAGGCCACCTCCCTGAGCCCGTAAGAGGGTGCAAGGCATGCTCCTGATGCGTAGCTCTATCCCCACAGCCAAGCGGGGGCCCTGGGGCCTTCAGAATCTGTTGCGGCTCCAGCAGCCAACCCATGGGGTCAGCACAGCAAACATCCACAGTAGCTCGAGCCCCATAACACCTCCCCTTCAGCTACCTGAGGTTCCAGACTCCTGCAGACTGGCAGGGGCTTTTCCCTCCTTACACCCACTCCCAGGCTCTCAGATGCCACCTCTGCGATGCAGGGCGGGAAGCCACATGAACTTGAACTAGGCAGACAGCTCAGGGTGGGAGGGAGAACCTAGCTGAGGACCTCTGCTCTACCCAGTGCCAGGGAGAAACAGGAGCATCTCCCTTCGGCCAGAGCTTCCTGTCAGCACGGACAAGCTCACGCCCCCTGCTGGCTGCTGCTAGTGCTGCAGGAACACACCACTGGTTCGCAGCCCTTTCCCCCTCTGTGCCTGGAAACCCAAACGTAGGTGTAAAAGCTACACGTTAGCCCAAGGGCCCCAGGATAAGCACCCCCAGCCCCCAGCCGCTGTGCTAGCAGCCAGGCTCACATCCGAACATCTTTCACGTCTCTGAATTTGGGGCGTGACCCAGTCTTACCGTATTTCTTGAGGACCTCTTCCACCCGTAAGTAGCTGAGTTCTTCTGATGGCTCTAGTTATGAACCCAAGGGTTCTCCCCTGAGAAGCCCAACAGGCCTCTCAGCCCTGACTGCTCATGACAATAACCCAAGGAGCCTTCGTTTTTTTGAACACCACCACCCTGCCCCCCACCCTTCGGAGGCACCTGTGGGTGCTGGGCTTCCCTCCGGCTCTCAGGGATCCGACCCCACAGCCCGCGCAAATGGCAGGCTTCTCGCCCACGTGTGCAGGCATGCACAGCACCCAGCGGATGTTCGGCTGTGAGATCCGGGAGGACGGCCGCACCAGCAGCTTCTGGCAATTTGGTTTCGATGGGCAGGACCACCTGTCACTGGACCTGGAGACTCTGAGCTGGGTGTCGGCCAAACCTGCGGCCATGCGGACCAAGAGCTGGTGGGAGACGGAGCGCTGCTACGCTGAGTATGACAAG
Source organism: Potos flavus (assembly GCA_028534135.1). Lineage (NCBI taxonomy): Eukaryota > Metazoa > Chordata > Mammalia > Carnivora > Procyonidae > Potos > Potos flavus. The sequence continues at coordinate 2,214,604 of CM052895.1, read as the reverse complement.
GCCTACCTGGAAGGCCTCTGCCTCGTCTCCCTGCGCAGGTACCTGGAGCTGGGCGGCCAGAGCTTCACCCGGAAAGGTGAGGTGCAGCCTGTGGCCACACAGAGGGGCCCACACCCCCGTGCTCAAGAGCCTGGGGGCGGGGGCGAGGAGGCAGACTGTGTTCCCCTGGCTCAGCTAAGCCCACTGACCCCAGAAAGAAGGCCGACTAGCCGAGGGCTTCCTCATGTAGAGCAGAACAGAAGCCTCGACCTTGGGCCCTCATTCCAGGCGAGGTGGACCACGTTGTGGTCTTGGTAAATGAGGCCCTGACTCTAGGCCTCATTTTGTTCACCCATAGAGTGAGTAGGTTAAACCAGGCAGCTCATAAAGCCCTCTAGGGGCTTAACATCCTGTGGTTCTCCTTCAGAAATGGACCTCAGGCCCCAGGGGATAGCATCTCTCACTAGGCCAGTCCCTGGACAACTGGGGACTGCCAGGGAAGCTGAGGCCCTTTGCCTCTCTGCCCCCACACACCCCTCATGCTAAACATGCTCCTCAGATTCTAGGTGCGTCCTATACTTCTCCTGACTCCATCCAGCAGGGCTGGAGAGACAGGGACTGGGGTGGACCCTAGAAATGGCGGGTGCTTGGGGGTCCTGCAGCAGAGGCCTCGCTGGCTGCTAGTGGGTGGGGCTGGTCAGAGCACCCAACACACCATGATGTCTGGTGACTGAGTGGCGCGATGTGAATCAGCTGAGGCAACAGGGAGGATGTTCCTTGAAGGGAAGGCAGGGCAAATAACATCAAGAGAAGATGTGATTACGAGAGCAGAGTGTGGTGGGTTCCAGCTCAGGCACTGGAGCCTAGCCTCCAGGGCCACATTGTGGCTCCAGGACTTGCTGGCTGTGTGACCTTGGGCGAGTCACTTGCCCTTTCTGTGCCTCAGTGTCCTCGTCAGTATTACAGGGATGATAACAGTAGCCTTGCCTCCCGGAAGCACCATACTGGTGTCTTACATGAGTGTTGCACTCTCACCCAGCATCGGGGATATTATCTACCTGTCACCTGGTGGACTAGTCAGGAATCTCCACAGACACAGAACCAACAGGATGTGTAGAGAGAGTTAAGGAATCAGCTCACCAGATCATGGAGGACCAGGAGTTCCAAGATCTGCAGTTGGCAAGCTGGAGACCCAGGAGACCTAGTGTTTCAGTTCGAGTCCATAGACAGGCTGCAGGAGATCGGGCAGGAGGTCAGACTTCTTGTCCTGTTCGGATCCTCAAGTGATTGGATGGGGCCCCATTCACATTGGGGAGAACAATCTGCTTTCCTGCATCTACTGATTCAAATAGGAATTTCACCCACAATAAGGACTGATCAAATGCCTAGGCACTGTGTGGCCCAGTAAATTTGACACATAAAATGAACCATTACACCTGGACGATGTGATTTGGAACAACCCTGAGAGACAAGAACAAAGAATCAAGAATCCCCAACAGGCCCTGAGAGCCTGGGGGATTGTGGACAGGAGTCAGGCTGGGCTTTAATTCCGGGCTGACTCTGGAGCTACACTCGTGACCACCTCCTTCCAAAGTGACGGAAGGACCATCATTCTTACCTTCGCTCAGCCTCTTGTTAAGCACCTACCATGTGAAGGAGTCATGGAGGACGTATGTAAAGTCTCTGAGAAAACCGTAGGGTTTCTGTGGGAAGAAGGGGGTTGTCAGCATAGGACCCAACAGTTCCACCCAGGACTTCCCTGGAGGTTGGGGGCAAGAAGTCACATCCCCACTATGGAATTCCCAGGATTGTGCCCCTTTGGGATGGTTGGCAATGGGTCATCCCTTCGTCCAACACTAGTTGAATGCCTCCCCTGGACAGAGACCTTGTCTCCATCTCCTCCCTGTCCTCCACCCTGGACGATGCTAGGGAAGCCCAGGATCAAGCATGAGGAGTGGGCCGAGAGCAGCCTCTCAGCAGCCTTCCTCCCTCGACCTCTCTCTGCAGAGCCACCGACGGTGCAGGTGACGAGACACACAGCCCAGGATGGCGGCATCACGCTGAAATGCTGGGCCCGGGGCTTCTACCCACGGGACATCTCATTGAGCTGGTGGCTGGGTACAGAGGAGCTGGTCCTAGAGACTGAGTATGTGGAGACACGCCCCGGTGGAGACGGCACCTACCAGACGTGGGCGGCCGTGCGAGTGCCAGCCAGGACGGAGGACGGGTACACTTGCCATGTGCAGCACTCTGGCCTGAACCATACGTTCACTGTGGCCTGGGGTGAGGAGCTGGGCCTGGCGGAGGGGATGAGGAGGAGCACGGAGGGTGACGGGGTTCCCAGAGATGTCCCCATGGCCTGAGGCTGGCGCCCCCTTTTCTCTGCCTTCCTCAGAAGCAGCCCCTCGTCAGTGGATAACCAGCGCTGTGGTTATCCCCGTGTTGATCTCTTTCTTGCTGATGGCTGGAGTATTGATCTTCATCAAGCAGTACTGTCAAGGTAGGTAGGGAAGAACAAAGGGTAGAAGGCCCTCACAGCTGGCCAAGCCCTGTAGGGAGAAATACTCTGCTCCCATCCTTCCACCAGAACGATTCCCTCTTGGGGAGCAGCAACGACTATTGAGCCGCTGTCCCCCGTCTATGGAAAAGCCCAAGTACTCCCACCCCACAGCCATCCATCGTCCTGAGGACCCTGTGGATCCCACAGCCAGGGAAGACCACTAGGCCTGACCTTGGAAAGGCCCTAAAAGGGGAGAGGGAATGGAAGGCGGGGACCCAGGCCCCCACCTCTTCCTACCACCCACCTAATCTCTGGTTTTGTGTTCTTTTTTCCCACAGCCAGGAATCAGGAATCTTGCAAACGAGCCCCAGGTGATTGTGGGATGGGCAGGGTGGGAGAGGAAGCCCCAGGTGCTCCCAAGCATGGCTAAGATGCCTGAGAACCAAAGATGGAGGCAGGGTGGTGGGTGAGAGCTTTCTATCTCCAGTATGGCCTCATCCCCCGCTCCCTCCCGCCATCCAGGAGCCAGGTGGGAGGGGCAGGGAGCCACTGCTGGCTTTGGGGGAGGGCTGAGGAGCAAGCCAGGTCACCTCCCGACTTCTTCCCTGCAGGTGGAGAGGACCCTCAGAATTCCCAAAGCCCAGTGAGAGTGGAGGCTGCTCAGCTGCTCTGCTGACACAAGTTCACAGATCAAGGAGGTGTTTTGTGGTGTGTGGGAGGGGCCTCCAGGGTGCTAGCTGGCTGGCCGCGGTGACCCCACTGTGAAGGGCCCACCCCACCCCAAAATGGAGCCCTCCACGGCACCATCAGCCTCATCACAAGCAGTCTGTGCCACTAAGATAGCTTTCGCCATCTTCCCGAACTCCTTTTCCAAGTCTGTCTCCTGTTTGGGGGGTTGGGAGGAGGGCAGTAATAATTCCTCGGAACAGCTCACACTTGACAGTTTGCAGAATGCTTTTGTATTAAGTGTAAATCCCGCTTGAGTCTCTCAGGTTCTCTGTAAGTTGGGCGATGTGATTCTCACCGCCACTTCCCCAGCATGAAAACTGAAACTCTGGGCAGTTAGGGAAGACGCAGAACAACAGTCAAGGAGTTCAGGGAGCAGCATCCTGACCCCACCTGCAGGCATCTGAAGAAATGGCCAAATGCCTGCCTCTTTGTATAAGTATATTTTTATTTTTAAAGATTTTATTTGTTTATTTGACAGAGACAGACACAGTAAGAGAGGAAGCACAAGCAGGGGGAGTGGGAGAGGGAGAAGTAGGCTTACCCCCAAGCAGGGAGCCTGATGCGGGGCTCGATCCCAGAACTTTGGGATCTTGGGATCACGACCCGTGCCGAAGGCAGACGCTTAACAACTGAGCCACCCAGGCGCCCCATAAGTGTGTTCTTGTGTGTATGTGTATTTTCTTTTGTAAAGATGATTCAAGTGTTGGGGGCTGTGAGGGTGTGCGTTTGTGTATGAGGGTGTGTGGTTGTGGGAACGTGAGGGGAAGGGGTCCATGATGTACGTGCAGGTGTGTAGGGGGTGAGGGTGTATGAGGAGATGTGAGGGTGTGTGTGTGCGTGGTGTCTTTGTGTAGCTGAGGACAAGGGCAGAGGGACAGCTGCCCAGGGGCCTATTAGCCGAGGGCAGCTGGAGGATGGGAAACAATATGGTCGGTATTTTCCATCCTGTCCTTTTGAATGGTTTGAAGTTTTACAATAAGAGAAAGAGGAGTTCCACCTTGTCCCGCAGAAGTGCTTGTTCAGATTCTTGTTAAGGGTGCGTCTAGGGAGGGTCCAGCCTCGCCTCTGCCTCCGAATTTTCAGTGGAGCAGAAACCCCATGTCTCCTTTGGGAACAAGAATCTCCCTAGGAGCATACACTCTTGTTTATTCAGGAAGCAGTTCCAGTCTCGCGGCCACGTGATGTGCAGGGGGCGAGGACTCGAGAGCCACAGCAGCGAGACCACTCCACCATCATAAAGGACAGGAGGCCAGGCCCCTCGTAGGACAGGGCCCCCTCCACCTCTCTGGAGGACCCCAAGATGACAGAGCCTTTTCTGGGACTAATGAAACCTGCCTGTCTGCAGCTCTGGCAGGCCCCACGCCCAAGGACATGAAAGATCTGTGATACTTAGAAAAGACCCATCTGCCCTGGTGGCCTGAAGGGCCTCATTAGGGAGCTCCGAACTATCCAAATGTACTGAAAATGTTGTCTTACATGTCCGTCTGCCTGTCTCCGTGATGCCACCCATGCTTACAAAGCAGGGTTCTGAGCACTTTACGGGTACAAAGCTGTTCAATCCTCATGGCACGCCTGTGTGGGAGAATTAATAATCCTGTGCTACAGGGGAGGAAAGGGAAGCTCAAGGTCCTGTAGCTGGTCCGTGCCGGAGCCAGGAGGGGGGCCCTGGAGTCTGGCGACGGTCTGGGCACCTCACCACGGCACCGCCACTGTGCCATTCTGGAAATGGGCGTGTTTAAGTCCAGCTCTGCAATCCCTTATCTGCAGTTCTGAAATCCAAAACCCAAAGCAGAAGTTTCTTCCTCGGCATCCAACCCCAACTTATAGTGAAATGAGGCTATCTGTGGGCCAGTGTGGCCTTTTCACAGTTTTCCACAGAAGTACTGATGTCTTTGATTACAGCGTGTCCTCCCAGACAACCTCTGGAGACGCTATGTAAGGTTCAGCATCTGCACCGTGGCACGTTCTAAAACCCAAGGAATTCTGAATTCTTAAATATATCTGGCCCGAAGGGTTTCAGGTGAGGGCTTGTGGACCTGTATTAATAAGGTTTTGTGGCAATAAAGGTTTTATTTTTACAGTTTTCTGACGGTACGGTAAAAAAATTGGGCACAAAGTGGGTCTGGCCCCCACCACTGGAAGGGCACACATGGTCAAAAACGTCTTCCCTGAGGCAGGGTGAGGGCCCCGAGCATTCGTGGAGAAGCAGATGGTGGAGAGGTTGTTCTCCCCCTTTCCTGAGTCCTACTAACACTTCCTGTGCTAGAACAGTTCACACCCCGGGCCGGAATCTGGTCTTCCTGCTGCCAACGGCACCGCCATCCTGACCTGCAGGGATTATCTGCTCTGAAATTGGATTATGAGATCTTGGAAACTGAGCATCGCTTCGGCTTTACTTTGTTTCCTATTTCCCTTACCGGCTAGTTCAGTGTTTTGCCCATGGAACCATAAAATACATTCTAGACCTAAAGGGACCCTTACACATCTCTGCAAGCCCCTGATAATTTGACACTCTCACTCCCACACGCCCCCCACCGTCATGCCCCCTCCCTCGGCCTCTCGCATTAGAGTTCCTCTTGTCCGGGATGTCTGCTCTCTCCAATACACAACTCTCTCCCCCTCCGTCTCTTACCTTCCACCCATGCCCCAAGTACATACTGGTTTAAGTCTGGTGCACCTGCAAAAATTGAGGCAAAGGAACACAATTCAGTCAGCACCCATGGCCCGGTAGGAGGTGAACCTGGCGTCCTGAATCTAATTTCACAGAGGGAGGAACAGGCCCAGGAAGTATGGCAGTCTGCCCTAACCCAGGCCTTGCTCCCACTCCCATTTTTGCTTCTCTGCTTAGCAATGGCTGATTAGTGATCTCAACCAAAGATGGGCCCTGGACCCAGCTAGACCAGCCCAGATGCCTGCCTGCCTCACTCGTTCTTTCCTCAGCACTCCTGCAAGGAGAGAAGCTGGTGAGAGGACAGAAGGCAGATGCAGAGGGACTTTGTCTTAGCCTTGAGTGTCGCCCTAGGTGCCCCTCAATAGTGACCACAGTCTTAGCAGTGGACAGGGGAAGGAGGGCAAGTGGGGAGGGCTCTGAGTACCCTTGGAAGCAGTAAAGGGGCCTACAAATCTGGCAGGGGCAGGACAGCAGCTTTGCAAAAAAAAAAAAAAAAAAAAAAAAAAAAAAGACCTGCAGGAAAAGCAGCCTTTTCACCCAGCAGAACATTGCTTCCACTAGCTGCTCCTGGGAACTGCTTCCCTCTTTCAGCCCACACTGCGCTGGCCTTGACTCGTGACCATGGGATCTCCACCTGCAAACCACCCCCTCACTCACAGAGGCCATGACATCTCCCCTGTGGGAGGAATGCTAATAGCCTTCTAGTCCTCAGGCCGCCCCAACGTACCCCTACACTGACACAAACCTTACCTGCTAACCCTCCAGAGTCTGGTCCCAGACCACAACTTTTTTTAGGCTACCAAATTTAGGCAGAATTCAGTGTGGCCCGGCTGGAACCTAGCTGTGATAATGTGTCAAGTCAAAGAATGCATTGATTAATAAGTAATTAATATTCACTGAAGGGTATTAGATTCTATGCCCGCCAAATACAAGGCTTTTTTTTTTAAGATGATTTTAAAGAGAGAGAGAATGAGCAGGAGGTGCAGAGGGAGAAAGTATTCGAAGCAGACCACACTGAACACGGAGCCCAACACAGGGCTCGATCCCACGACACCGAGATCACAACCTCCGCTGAAACCAAGAGTCAGAACTGTGCCACCCAGGTGTCCCAAATACAAGGCTTTCTTACAAGCCATCTCCAATGCAGCCTCAGTCCCCCCCAAGTAACTGCACTGCTCCAGTCCTAGAAAGCCATGCCTGTGCTCCCCACAGCCTCCAGGAACTCTCTGAGATGTGCTCAAGCCACCTCCTGGAAGCCCTCCTAGCCATCCCTGCTCTGAGGTCCTATGATGCCCACAGCGCATGTCTCTGAGCTATCCCCAGGGCGTGTCCAGGCAGTCAGGGTCCGGCCAGCAACACAGCCCAGCAGGAAGGCCCAGGCCCGGACTAGGTTGTTTTTTTTCCTTTCCCTCCTCTAACTTCCCAAAGAGGCTCACAGATCAATGGACACAGGAGAGGATTGAAGACACAGGCTGTTTCATTGGTGTCTTTTTAGCCTCATGCCTATACTGCTGCCACATAACTGCATAGTAAGTTCCAGGATGGAGTCACATAGCAGCACCTCAAGGCAAACAGCAGGACAGAAGGGAGTCAGCCTGCCAACTACCCATGCCAAACGGCTGACCCTCAGCCAGGCTTCTCCAGGCCTGCTTGCTGGCTCTGCCTACAGAAACACCTACCAGAGCAAGTGTGGGACAGGGAGAGACGCAGAGAGCCAAAGCATTGCCGTGGGGGTGGAGAGAAGCTGCGCCTGAGTTAAGAAAAAGGAAGACTGTACCAAAATCCACTTCTCACTCAAGTCACCAACTCAAAGGGAAGGCAGGGTAGGTCTTTGCAACCACGTGACCAACCTCCTGAGGCCTTTGCCTGGGAAGAAACAGAGTAGCCAGTGGGAGGGAGCTGGGGCGTGTCTGGGAAGGTTGGGAGGGGGAAGAATCCTGCGGGTTAGGCCCATGCCTGACCGAATCAGATGGGGCTGGCTGCGGGGAGCTGCGGGTTCTTCTCAGGAGCTCTCCGGTGGATTCTTAAGCACACAGCCTCCCTGCTCTTCTCTGCCTGAGCACTGGGGAGAAGACACGGGGGGAACCGTCCTGGATCACCAGTCCTCCATCCAGCCTCTGTCCCCGCCAGGAGATGAAGGGCCCGGCACCCATCATCTTCAGTTCTAAAGGCTAGCTGGGCAGAAGGGAAGGAGAAAAGAAGACCCCTTGAGAGAAATGAGCTCAGGGACAGGCTGAACTTGAGGTCTCCCCTAAAATCTCTGATGATGAGAACATGCTATTCCTGAGATCCCTAAGTTCTTGTGCTGCCTGAGGACTGGTATCTTTTGCCAGCTAGCCTGGCCTACTCTGGGGAGATGCCCAGCAAGGAGAGGCCTGGGGTAGCCCTCCAGGGGCCTGGCCACAGCCTCTCGAGCAGCCTCAGTGTCCCAATCTGGTCCAGCCCAACCCACCCTGGAGAAATGACCAAAGTACAGTGGGCTCTTAATTCCATGGTTTAAATAATAGTTAAGTAAGATGTACTAAAAAGTAAACATATGTATCCCTCTGACTCAGCAACTCCAGTCTGAAATCTTATGCCCAGGAGAAGAAAATGCATACTTAGTTTCACCCAATGACAGATTCAGGTGTTCAAAGCACTGTTCATTAATAGCCCCACACTGGAAACAACCCAAATGCCCATCAAGAGAAGAACAGATAAACAAGTCTGCTCTACTCACGCACTGGAATGTTTGTACCAAATTGGAATAAAGAATTTATTACTGTAAACAATGGCATGGATGAATCTCCTGGACATTACGTAAAATGAAAGAAGCCGAGCATAAAAGCTCACATCGTATGTTCCTTTTCTGTGAAGTTCACAAAAAGACAAAACTAATCCATGGCTAATGAAGTGAGGGCAGTGCTTGCCTGCTGCAGAAAATGAGCGGAAGCGGACATGGGATTTCTGGGAGTGCTCCATTTCTTGTTCTGGATGTACACTCTGAATTTTTTTTTTTTGGTGCTATAAATTTATGATTTGTGCATTTCTTTTTTTTAAGATTTTATTTATTTATTTGACAGGGAGAGATCACAAGTAGGCAGAGAGGCAGGCAGAGAGAGAGGGAGAAGCACGCTCCCCGCTGAGCAGAGAGCCGGATGCGGGGCTCGATCCCAGGACCCTGAGATCATGACCTGAGCCGAAGGCAGAGGCTTTAATCCACTGAGCCACCCAAGTGCCCCTGATTTGTGCATTCCTGTATGGACGTCACATTTCAAGTGGAGCAGAGAAAGAACCACCAGTATTTCTGGAGTCAATAACAATGAAACCACCCACAAACCCACAACCAGCCTCAAGGCAGACCCACTGGTCACACTCACCCTGTCCAGCCAGGACTTCTGGACTCTGACTCAGGAAGGGAGTGCTAGGAGTAGGGCAAGAGCCTGACTCTTGAACCCTGAGGAGAAACACAAGCCAGAATCCCGACATCAAAAGGCACTCTGGAGGTCCTCTAGTCCATGCATCCTAGCCCAGGCATCAGCTTTTTTCTCTGAAGTATTAGATAGTAAATATTTTAGGTTTTTCTGGCCACATACAGTCTCCAACCACATATTCACTATTTATTTATTTATTTATTTTTATTTTAATTTTTTTTTTTTTACAACTCCTTTAACATTTAAAAACGATTTTACTTCTTGGGACTCACAAAAAGAAACCGGGGGCCAGGTTTGTCAAGCCCCGTGCAACCTAGCCAATGCTAGACTGCCTCTCTAGTACCGCCCACAGATGGTCCCCAGGGTCTTTGTGAGGCGGGCTTGCCTCATCACCATAAACTGGAATTTAATTATCTGCAACTGGGAGGAGGAAGGCAAGATGGCGGAGGAGTAGGGGTCTTCGTTGCCACTGGTCCCCTGAATTGAGCTGGATATCTACCAAACCATCCTGAACACCTACGAAATCAGCGTGAGATGTAAGACTATCTATGTGGATCTCTACACGCAGAAAAACTCCAAGGGGGTGAGGTAGGAAGGGCAGAGTCGAGGATCTTCGGGCAGATTTCGGAAGCTAAGCCTAAGGGGGAGGGAGCCGCCATAAGCTGGCAGGGGGAAAGAGAGATAGAAGACACCGGATCACGATAGCGTCCTGCTGGGAAGGGGGCAAAGCTCCTGGAGCCCGAGCTGGAAAGGGCTTTAGAGCCGGGCTCGACCAGGATCCAGGAGCTGCAGCGGGCAGGGAGGGTGGGCGCGCCGGCAAACCCGGGACCCGTCGCCCCTTCAGAGGCACAAAGGGCCGGGACAAGCCAGGGCCCCTGGGCCGACCTCTGTGAAGGTCGCTGTGGGCGCGCACGCAGGGACGCTGTGAGTTTTCATTGGCGCTTACAGAAGCGGAGACTGTGTGTTCTAGAGGGTTCAGAGAGGAGCAGACTGTGATTTCTCTGCCGCGGGACAGAGGTTTGGGTGCGGCCATTTTTGCTCCGACCCCGGAAGAGGCGAAAGAGGCCCTGAAAAGCCGCCAGAGAACAAAAGCTCAAAAACTCCCCAGACGGGTTTTCACGGAGCCCATCCCCCACCTCAGCAGGGTTGCCTGAGAAACCAAGAGGCAGGCCCCTCCCTGTCCCTTCCAGCCAGGCTAGAAGAACAAGAGAGGACACGTTTTTTTTCATGTGTCTGTTACCTATTTGTATGTCTTCTTTGGAGAAGTGTCTCTTCATGTCTTCTGCCCATTTTTGACTTGATTAATTTGTTTTTTGGGTGTTGAGTTTGAGAAGTTCTTTATAGATCTTGGATATCAGCCCTTAATCTGTAGTGTCATTTGCAAATATCTTCTCTCATTCCATGGGTCGCCTCTTTGTTTTGTTGACTATTTCCTTTTCTGTGCAGAAGCATTTTATCTTGATGAAGTCCCAAAAGTTCATTTTCGCTTTTGCTTCCCTTCCCTTTGGAGACCTGTCTTGAAAGAAGTTGCTGTGGCTAATGTCGAAGAGGTTACTGCCTATGTTCTCTAGGACTTTGATGGATTCCTGTCTCACACTGAGGTCTTTCATCCATTTCAAGTTTATTTTGGTGTGTGGTGTAAGCAAATGGTCGAGTTTCGTTCTGTATATAGCTGTCCAATTTTCCCAGCCCCATTTATTGAAGAGACTGTCTTGTTTCCACTGGATATTTTTCCCTACTTTGTCAAAGATTGTTTGACCATAGAGTTGAAGGTCCATATCTGGGCTCTCAGTTCTGTTCCATTGATCTGTGTGTCTGTTTTTGTGCCAATACTATGCTGTCTTGGTGATCACAGCTTTGTAATGTAGCTTGAAATCAGGCAACATGATGCCCCCAGCTTCATTTTTCTTTTCCAGCATTTCCTTTGGCAATTCGGGGTTTTTCCTGGTTCCATACAAATTTTAGGATTGTTTGTTACAGCACTTTAAAAATACCATTGGTATTTTGATCAGGATGGCATTGAAAGTATAGATTGCTCTGGCCAGGATAGACATTTTAACAATGTTTATTCTTCTGATCCATGAGCATGGAATGTTTTTCCATCTTTTTGAGTCTTCAATTTCTTTCATAAGTGTTCTGTAGTTTCTAGAATATAGATCCTTCACCTCTTTGGTTAGGTTTATTCCGAGGTATCTTCTGGGTTTTGGTGCTATTGTAAATGGAATTGATTCCCTAATTTCTCTTTCTACAGTTACATTGTTAGTATATAGGAAAGCAACTGATTTCTTTGCATTGATTTTGTATCCTGCCACATTACTGAATTGCTGTATAAGTTCTAGTAATTTAGGGGTGGAGTCTTTTGGGTTTTCCACATAAAGTATCATGTCATCTGTGAAGAGAGAGAGTTTGACTTTTTCTTTGCCTATGTGAATACCTTTTATTTCTTTTTGTTGTCCGATTGATATTGCTAGGATTTCTACTACTATGTTGAACAATAATGGCGAGAGTGGGCATCCTTGTCATTTTCCTGATCTTAAGGGAAAGGCTCTCAGCTTTTCCCCATTAAGAATGATATTCTCGGGGCGCCTGGGTGGCTCAGTGGGTTAAAGCCTCTGCCTTCGGCTCAGGTCATGATCTCAGGGTCCTGGGATCGAGCCCCGTCCCCCTCTCTCCGCCTGCCTCTCTGCCTACTTGTGATCTCTCTCTCTCTCTCTGTCAAATAAATAAATAAAATCTTTAAAAAAAAAAAATGATATTCGCTGTGGGCTTTTCATAGATGGTTTTTATGAAATTGAGGAATGTTCCTTCTATCCATATACTTTGAAGAGTTTTAATCAGGAAAGGATGCTGTATTTTGTCAAATGCTTTTTCTGCATCAATTGAGAGGACCATGTGGTTCTTCTCTCCCCTCTTATTAATGTGTTCCATCACATTGATTGATTTGGGAATGTTGAACCACCCTTGTATCCAAGGGATAAATCCCACCTGGTCGGGTGATAGAAATCCTTTTAATGTACTGTTGGATCCTATTAGCTAGGATCTTGTTGAGAATCTTTTTTTTTTTTTTTTTAAAGATTGTATTTTTTTATTTGACAGAGAGAGACACAGCGAGAGAGGAAACACAAGCAGGGGGAGTGGGAGAGGGAGAAGCGGGCTTCCCGCAGAGTGGGGAGCCAGATGTGGGACTTGATCCCAGGGCCCCGGGATCATGACCTGAGCTGAAGGCAGACGCTTAGCGACTGAGCCACCCAGGCACCCTCTTGTTGAGAATCTTGGCATCCATATTCATCAGGGATATTGGTCTGAAAGTCTCCTTTTTGATGGGGTCTTTGCCTGGTTTGGGGATCAAGGTAATTCTGGCTTCATAGAAAGAGTCTGGAAGTTTTCCTTCTATTTTTATTTTTTGAAACAGCTTCAGGAGAATAAGTATTATTTCTTCTTTGAATGTTTGGTAGAATTACCCAGGGAATCCATCAGGTCCTGGACTCTTGTTTTTTGGGAGGTTTTGATGACTGCTACAATTTTGTTCCTGGTTGGTCTATTCGGGTTGTTTCTTCCTGTTTCTTCATAGTTTCTTCCTGTTTCAGTCTAGGTAGTTTATAGGTTTCTAGGAAGGCATCCATTTCTTCCAGGTTGCTTAATTTATTGGCATATAGTTGTTGGTAATAATTTCTGATAGTTGTGTCTATTTCCTTGGTGTTAGTCGTGATCTCTCCCCTTTTGTTCATAATTTTATTAATTTGGGTCCTTTTCTCTTCTCTTTTGGAAAAGTCTGGCCAGTGGTTTATTGATCTTATTCTTTCAAAGAACCAGCTTATAATCTCGTTGATCTGCTGTACTGTATCTCTGGTTTCTAACTCATTGATCTCTGCTCTGATATTATTTCTCTTCTTGTACATGCCTTAGGCCTCATTTGTTGCTTTTTTCCTCCTATTCTTTAAGGTATAAAGTTAGTTTGTGAATTCGGGATTTTTCTGTTTTTTGGAGTGAGGCTTGGATGGCTGTGTATTTCCCCCTTAGGACCACAGGTTTTGGACCAGTGTGTTTTCATTCTCATTGGTTTCCTTGAACTGTTTAAGTTCTTCCTTTACCCTACCTTTTTTTTTTTTTTTAAACAATTTTTAATTTTATACATTTTATTCTTGGGTTTCATTTTAGCTTTGTTTTTTTCAGTGGTGACTTCCAACCGCTCCGGATTTTCCTCAGGTTCATCTTGCCTGAGTCGTGGTTGATATTTTGGACTCTATACATTCCCTCACCCATCCCTCAAGAGAATGACTAGGAGGAGGAACTCCCAAAAAAGAAAAGAACCAGACACAATGGCCTCTGCCACAGACTTAATGGATATGGATATCAGGAAGATGTCAGAAAAAGACTTCAGAATAACATTTTTAAAGTTGCTATTTAGGCTTGAGAAAAGTATTACCGACAATATAGAATCTCTAAGGGCAGAAATGAGAGCTAATTTTGCTGAAATTAAAAATGCTATAAAGGAGATGCCGTCTAAACCGGATACTCTGAATGCCAGGGTAAATGAGAAAGAACAAATTAGTGATCTAGAAGATAAGCTGATAGAAAGGAAGGAAGTCAGGAAGGATAGGGATAAACAACTACAACCCCATGAGATCAGACTTGGAGAGATCAATGACACCATGAAACGGTCCAAAGTCAGAATTACTGGGATCCCTGAGGGGGTGGAGAGAAAGAGAGGACTGGAATGTATACGTGAGCAAATCAAAGCTGAGAACTTCCCTAATCTGGGGAAGGAAACAAGCATTCATGTCCAAGAGGCAGAGAGGACCCCTCCAAAGATCAATAAAAACAGACCAACGCCCCGGTATATAATAGTAAAACTTGCTAATCTTAGAGCCAAGGCAGCTATCCTGAGAGCAGCTAGGGGGAAGAGATTTCTTACCTATGGAGGGAGGAACATCAGAATAACATTAGACCTGTCCACAGAGACCTGGCAAGCCAAAAAGGGCTGGCAAGACATAATCAGGGTACTAAATGAGAAGAACATGCAACCAAGAATACTTTATCAAGTCAGGCTGTCATTCAGAATGGATGGAGAGACAGAGCTTCCAGGACAGGCAAAAAGTGAAAGGATATGTGACCACCAAGCCAACTGGGAGGTTCTATAAAAGAAAAAAAACCCAAGAATAATATAGACCAGAAAGTAACAGAGACAATCTACAGAAACAGGGACTTTACAGGCAATATGATGGCACTAAATTCATATCTTTCAATAGTTACTCTCAACGTGAACAGCCTGAAAACTGAAATAGCACAGGCTTTCAGATTGGATAAAAAGACAGGACCCATCCATATGCTGCCTACAAGAGACTCATTCTAAACCTAAAGACACAACCAGATTGAAAGTAAGGGGATGGAGAACCATTTATCATGCAAATGGACCTCAAAAGAAGGCTGGGGTAGCAATTCTCATATCAGACAAGTTGGATTTTTAAACCAAAGAAATGTGAAGGAACACTATATCATACTTCAAGGGTCTATCCCACAAGGAAATCTAAGAGTTGTAAGTATTTATGCCCCCAAATGACAGCAGCCAACTACATAAGCCAACTGTTAACCAAAATAAAGAATCATACTGATAATAATACATTAATAGTAGGAGACCTCAACACTTGACTTTCAGCAATGGACAGATCATCTAAGCAGAAGATCAACAAAGAAACAAGAGCTTTGAATAACACATTGGACCAGATGGATTTCATAGGTACATACAGAACATTCCACCCTAAAACAATAGAATACTCATTCTTCTCGAACGCACATGGAACTTTCTCCAGAATACATCACATACTTGATCACAAATCAGGCCTCAACCTATACCAAAGATTGAGATTATTTCCTGCATGTTACCAGACCACAATGCCTTGAAACTGGAACTCAATCACAAGAAAAAATTTGGAAGGAATTCAACTATGTGGAAGTTAAAGAGCATCCTGCTAAAGAATGACTGGGTCAACCAGGAAATTAAGGACGAACTTAAACAATTCGTGGAAACTAATGAGAATGAAAACACATCGATCCAGAACCTATGGGATCTGCAAAGGCTGTCCTTTCAGCAATGTGGCAGGATACAAATCAAAACCACAATGAAATATCACCTTACATCAGTGAAAAATGACAGGAATTAACAAGACTGGAAACAAAAAGTGTTGGCAAGGATGTGGAGAAGGGAACCCTCTTACACTGTTGGTGGGAATGCAAGCTGATACAGCCACTCTGGAAAACAGGATGGAGGTTCCTTGAGACATTAAAAAGAGAGCTACCCTATGACCCAGCAATTGCACTACTGGGTACTTACCCCAAAGATAACAGGTGTAGTGAGAAGAAGGGGCACATGTACCCCAATGTTCATAGCAGCAATATTCACAATAGCCAAACTGTGGAAGGAGCTGAGAGGCCCTTCAACAGATGAATGGATAAAAAAGATGTGGTTCATATATACAATGGAATATTACTCAGCCATAGGAAAGAATGAATACCTACCATTTGCATCGACATGGATGGAACTGGAGGGGATTATGCTAAGTCAAGTAAGTCAAGCAGAGAAACACAATTATCATAAGGTTCCACTCATATGTGGAATATAAGAAATAGCGCAGAGAACCATAGAGGAAGGGATGGAAACCTGAAGGGGGAGAAATTGGAGAAGGAGATGAACCATGAGAGACTGGACTCTGGGTAACAAACCGAAGGTTTCAGAGGGGAGGGGGGTGGGGGGATGGGGTCACCAGGTGATGGGCACTAAGGAGGGCACGTTTTGTGAAGAGTACTGGGTGTTATATGCAACTAATGAATCATTGAACACTACATCAAAAACTAATGATGTATTTTATGTTGGCTAACTGAACATAATAAAAAAAAAAAAGTGAAAAAATAGTTATCTGCAGCTGAACTCTTATGCAGGCTTCTCCAGCCTAAAAAAGCTGATGTGAGTGGTACCTGGCTGGCTTGGTGGGAAGAGGATGCAGCTCTTGATCTTGGGGTTATGAGTGCAAGCCCCACCTTGGGTGTAGAGATTGCTTAAAAATAGAATCTTAGAAAAGAAAACCAAAGAAGTCGATGTGACTTTCCATGGATACATTTTCTGAAAGTCCTATGAAAAATACACTGGCAGCTACCACCATTGCTAAGCTCCAGCCCCTGAGTACCATCCCCACCCCCCCACTGCCATTTTCCCAATGCCCTGAGAAAATGGCCTGATGCCATGGGTGTGCCAGGTCACCTGCTCTGAGAACCCACAGCTCCAAGTTGGGTTCTGGAGACAGCTAGCAGTCCTGCAAATAGGAGCATGCCTTGTTGCAGGGGTGCCAGGGTTGCAAGTGGGCTTAAAACCAAGCCTCCCCTCTATCCTGGTAAAGATCAGATAAGCTCTACAACAATCTGAGGGAATATGAAGGAAGTCCCTTCCAGCTGGCACTTGGGCTTGAGGAAGGGTAATTTAGAGAAGATAAGAGAAATAGGTATTAAAGATTCTTATACACCTAGGTATTCTTCAGAATGGGTATACACTATATGTTCCTTTTAAGTCTTACAGTTCCTCCAAGATGTTCCCTCTAGCCTTCTCTCAGCATCTTCTCCCTGTGCATGTTCCCCCAAGCTCTTTTCCTTCGGCTTTCCTTCCTGCCTGGGTTCAGTGCACCCTGCTCCCCAGGGCAGGCAAGAATTTGCTTTTGAGCAGCCCCCTCTTCCCTTGCTCTGCTCCCCAGCGGCTTCTACCATTCCACATGTAAGGTGGAACCTGTATTCAGAGATGGGTAAGTATTCCAGCCCTGAAACACAGTTCCAGTTCTTGTTGCTCAGATTTTCCCTCATGGCTCCTCAGGCTCAGTCAAGACCTCTGAGAAGGCTCCCAGATTGCATACTGGGAATTTGTTAGTTTCCTAACAAACACTCCCGATAGGTGCCGCACTGTAGGCAGGTCATGCCTGGGTTTCAACTCCCATCTCCAAACATAAGGCTCTCAGAACCACCAAACGACAGATGGTGGGCTGCTTTTCACCACAGGGTCCCAATCTCTTGATCCTATTCAAAGAGGAAGAGAACAGGAGATGGGGTAAGTTTCTTCTGTGGCTCATCTACTACAGGAAAGGAATATAATGGTATGTGATGGGGATACAAAGATAACGCCAGTGGGCGCTGTTCTAATTACAGATGTCAATAATAATTGGAATTGGAATACCAACTTCACAACAACCCTAATGTGTGTGTAACTCCTCTATTTTGCATATGGGGATATGGCAGCACAGTTGTTAAGAAACTAATCTGAGGTCACACAAAAAGTGACAGAGGTGGAGTGCTAACACAGCCTGGGACCAGCCTCGTGGAAGAATCTCCAGATTATGTCTGGGCAGAGACCTGAAGGATAATAAGGGCGTTGTATCTGGGTGAGGCAATGAGACAAAAGCCTTCTAGGTGGGAGAATATGCGCAAAGACCGAGGCAACAGCCTGGCATGAGTGTGTCAGACTTCCATTTCAGGCAGATGGTTCTGCTGGCTGCAGAACGGACTGAAATGTTAGGAAACTTTTTGTCCAGCCAGAAGCTGATGGGGTCAGATCTAGGATGGCAGGAACAGAGAGAGAAGGCGGCCTAGATTTGAGGAGATAAAAATCAGCAGGACTTGATGGTTGCAATTTGTTGGGTTTGTTCATTATTTACTCAGCAGCTATGTAAGACGTACTTGCTGTATGTTTAGCACAATGATAGAGGAGCTGCATGTACAATGTTAACAGCCCATTTACCGTCCTTGCTCTGTAGAACCTTCGGTTCAAGTTTGGGCCCAGAGGGAGAAGAGGGATTCCAGGGTGCCTTGAAGAATCCAGTAGGGCAGGTGGTGTTCTTCAAACCAAACAGTTACGAATTAATAAGGGGTACAATCATACCTGTGGATTTTTATTTTAAAGATTTTATTATTTGACAGATCACAAGCAGAGAGAGAGGCAGAAGCAGGCTCCCCACTGAGCAGAGAGCCAGATGTGGGGCTCCATCCCAGGACTCTGAGATCATGACCTGAGCTGAAGGCAGAGGCTTAACCCACTGAGCCACCCAGGCGCCCCCATACCTGTGGATCTTAAACAGCATTTTAAGCAAAATAAAACAGAACATATCAGGGTGCCTTGAATGCCCTAAAGGAAAGAACAATTTCCAGAAGTCCTGTTTGTTATATATGTGCAAGTCTGTATTGGATTAACGTGTGCAATGCATTTCTTAGTGGGGGTCAAGTAAAAATTGGAAAAACAAACCTTGTAAAACCTTGGGTTACGGATAACCACACGCTTATACCTGAAATCCTTGAAGGGACTGATCATGCCTTGCTCCCGTTTTTGTTCCTATAAAGTCGATGGTAAATGGATAGGTTATGCATGTATATGATGAATGGAATTAAAATGAATGGGTAGCTGAGTGGATGGATGAATGGATTCATGCATGCGTGCATTGATATGTGAGTGGTCAGTGAATGGAAGCATTATCGATGAAGGCGAAAAGATCTACAGAGTAAGTCAGTGTAGGGCATGCGGAGTCTGAGGCATCTGAGTAAAAGTCGCGGGAGAAAGCAGGGCTAGGAGGCCGAAGCTCCGCAGGCAGCACTAAAGGGATTAATTGGTTTTGAGGAGAAAAGTAGGGAGGCCCACGAGTCCCCCACGCGAGTCCCTCTGACTTCACAGTAACAGCGCTCCGCTGCAAGCCTCACCCCGCGTTTCCGCAGGCCACGCCCCCGAGCGCGGCCTCTGAGAGGAGGACCTTCTCACTACCACTAAGGTCTCTGGCTAGAAGGGCCGGAAGTGCACGAGAGCGCGAGCTTGGCCGCCGCTCTCCGTCTCTTTCCGGTTGGTTCCTGGGTACTGGCTCAGCTGAGAGGCCGCTGGGTCTTCTGTATCCGGCTAGTTGGAGCCGCGCTAACGCCGCTTAGGGACATAAATAGATTGTCTTTCCACCTCTGCCTATTCTCACCAGTCTTTTCTTCTTCGGGCCGGCTACATGGCCCGCCGCGCTCCCAGCTGTGGCGTCCCCTGCGGCATCATAGAGAATGTGGTCCTCCGTCGGCTCAGTCTACCCCTTCCCGAGTGGGGGTTAGAGCGCCTACGTCATTCTCTGTCGCCTCGGGCTGGGTGAGGAGTGTCGACACCTGAGGAGGACGCCGCTGGGTCGGGCAAACCCGGAGGGAAGCAAGAAACGTGTCAGGATCTGGGTGTGCAAGCTGAGCCTCAAAGGGAAGTGGAGGCTGCAGCCTGGTTCAGCCCCCGCTGCCCTTGGAGGGCGGCTGAGCCTGGACCGAGGGCTTTCGCGCCTTGAGCTGGGAAAGCCTGAGGGAGGGGAACAAGGCATCTCTTCGGGCCTGAGGAGGAAAAGCAGGATTGAGAACAGCCTAGAGTTATAAGCATAGCTTGGAGGCAGGCCCGCGAGCCGTCCCCCAGCTCCTCAGCTTCGAGTTGAGGCATCCACAACCACAGGCTGCGCATTAAAATGGCTGGCTATGCCACTACTCCTAACCCCGTGCAGACCCTTCAGGAGGAAGCGGTTTGCGCCATCTGCCTGGATTACTTCAAGGATCCTGTGTCCATAGGCTGCGGGCACAACTTCTGCCGCGGGTGTGTGACCCAGCTGTGGGGCAAGGAAGATGAGGAAGACAGGGAAGAGGAGGTAGATGAATGGGAGGAGGACGAGGACGACGATGTGGAGGGGGCCATCGGTGGATGGGACAACTCTATTCGAGAGGTTTTGTACCAGGGCAATGCTGATGAGGAGGTGTTCCAGGACCAAGAAGATGATGAACTCTGGGTTGGTGACGGCGGCGTCAGGAATTGGGACAACGTGGACTATGTGTGGGACCAGGAGGAAGAGGAGGAGGAGGACCGGGACTATTACCTGGGAGGCTTGAGACATGACCTGAGAATTGACGTCTACCCAGAAGAGGAGATACTGGAAGAATACGACGAGGACGCCCAAGAGCTGTATCCTGACACCCACCTGCCTCCTCCGGCCCCTCCACGTCAGTTCACCTGCCCCCAGTGCCGAAAGAGCTTTACCCGTCGCAGCTTTCGTCCCAACTTGCAGCTAGCCAACATGGTGCAGATAATTCGCCAGATGTGCCCCACTCCTTATCGAGGAGGCTGGGGGAATGATCAGGGTATCTGCTCCAAACACCAGGAAGCCCTGAAGCTCTTCTGTGAGGTGGACAAAGAGGCCATCTGTGTGGTGTGCCGAGAATCCAGGAGCCACAAACAGCACAGCGTGGTGCCACTGGAGGAGGTGGTGCAGGAGTATAAGGTGAGAGGCACAAGGAGGGAAAGGGGGTGAGGGGTTGAAGGGAGTGGAGAGAAAACAAGGGGAGCTGGGAGAGATCGGTACTTGCTAGTTGAACCTCTTTTTCATGAGAGATGAGGGCACAGTAGTGGAGATGGGCATAGGTAGACAAAGGAGACAAATTGGTTGAGGCTGATTGGCTTCCCCTGGGGAAGCTGAGCAAAGACACAGCAGTCACCAGAAACATACTACTGTTATTCCCTTTCAATCTGAGTATAGGTGACATATCCTTGGTTCTTGATTTCCCTCTGTTGAGTCCTGAGTCTGTACCTGACCAAGACTCCAGGACCCTTAACACATAGGAATGGAAAGCCATAGTATTGTAGATAATAGACATTTGGGACCTCAGAGTACAGTGTGAAAACAGATGACTGGAGAAGAAACACACACACATACAAAAAAACGTAACTGGTAATGGTAGGCTGAAATGCCAGGTTTGAGTCCTGGACTAATTAAGTGGAACTGGCCACACCCCCTTCCCAAAGTCTTGAGATTGCTTCCTCATCCTCAGTAGGGTCTGTTTTCCCTACAGAGGACATAAACATCTTTTTACATCTTTTTTGATGGATCAGAAGAAGCCTCATGCCCTGATCACTCTCTTTTCCTGGTATTTTATCACAGTGAAAGGAGTGAGGGATTTAGGATCAGATGACCTGGCTCTGCCACTTACTAAGTGTGAGCAGGTCTCTACCTCTTAGCTTATTTTCCCCTAGGCTTAAGATTAAGAGAGCATGTATGTGAAAGTATTTTATAAACCATAAAGCACTGAACAGATGTCTGCTTTTTTTGATTTTCCTCTAGCTTGTCTTCTTTGGGTTCTGATTTGATTAATACATTGCTTTCCTGATCTGAGTATTACAGAGTTGTCTCAATGACAGCTGGAATATTGTCTTCTTTACCAAAAGCCTAGGTGAATGTGACTCGTAGCAGTATGCAAGGAAGAAGAGGATGTCTCAGGCCCATAAAAGTCTTTTTTTTTTTTTTTTCATGCCCATAAAAGTCTTATCCTGGATATTCATTAGCAGCTGCTCACATCTCGGTGTGCTTTACAGTTTATAAAATACTTCCTCATGTTCTCCTAGAGTAGTGGTTTTCAAATTGTGCGGATTGACCAATTAGTGGGTCTTAAAATAAATGGGTCATGACCAGCATTATTTTAATATTAAACAGAAAATATCAGAGTGCATGTAACACACTAAGGTAAACACTGTCTTATGACACTTTTATATGTACACCTGTGTATACCTGGTCTGAGAATAAAACGTATTGCTTACTCTGGACTGCAGTCAAAACATAAACAGAACACTGTCCTAAGACATCATACATTTGCTATTATCATTATCCTTCAACTTACAGTTACTGGTAAATGGACACATAAGACACAACTCTTAACTACAAATCACTGCTAATTTCATCATACGAGCTTTAAGGACAAATCCTAGCACCATGCTTTCCCAGGGTAACAGAGGTTGCTGCCAGGAGAAACTATGTCCTATACTTCTGGGTTTTAGCACACTGAAGCTGATGTAAGAAGGTAACCTTTCAAAAAAAAAAAAAAAGAAGGTAACCTTTCAGTCCTCTGTTAGAATTTTCTGTAAGGATTTCGAAATCGAAATTTTAATTGAAAGCCAATTTAGACAGGAGAGAAGATATGGTCTTTCCTTTTTTTTTTTTTTGAGATGGTCTTTTCAACCTGGGAAGCCAGAGAACACTCATTTGAAACTTGAGGAGTTACTTATAAAGCATAACAGTAAATATAAACACCAAAATAAAACAAATTGGGGATAATCCCTTTCAAAATATAGAATATTTAAAAGGAAATATAACTTTTATTTTCAAACACATACCAGAATTTAGGTAGATGGTGTTGCCACACATAGAATTACACTGAAGAGGTAAAAATTTTTTATGTATGTATAAACTTTTAGTAATTGATGACATAGTTTTGTTACTGCCTTTCATTGGTCAACATATACATTACAGTAGCCTAACTCAGAATTTTACCAAATAAACTCTCATAATAATAGTTAACATAATAAACTATTCTTGTATATGGTTTATTTAATATTATGCATTATCCATCACACAGTTCTGGTTACAGTGAATTCTTATCAGCTACCAATTCAACACATTTTTTTTATCTACTTTGGAGGTAAGCAAGCCTTTTAGTTTTAGGGACTGAGTAGGGTGTTGTCACTCATAGACTCAAGGAATAGTCAGTGATTTTTAGGAATAGAAAAGAAAGGCATTCTCTCCCTCTACAAATTATATTAATGTGGGGAGAGTTATAGTTTATAAAATTGTATTTAGTGTTGTAATGTTAAAAAGAAAAAATATTTCTTAAGAAATAAAGTTGGAAAGAACTCCTTGGCTAGTGGGAGTACAAAGACAAAACAAGAAGCATTCAGAGTAAGGCCTATAATTAATAAGGTTTGACAGGTTGGGTAGCTACAGATATTCACTGTGGGTATGGTGCTATTTATACTGCTATTTTTATAACATCCAAGACAGTTAGGTTGTTTTGAGGTCAATGTTCTTTTAAAGTTTAATTTTGTATAAAAAGAGGTTTTTTAGCTCTGAAAAGCTTACTTATTTACATCTTCCATTTTGTCCATCCCATGAGTTAGAGTTCATCTTGACTCTTCAAGCTAGAATCAGAGGATTATGAAAGTAAGATCATTTAGATTTGACCAAGGGCACCATTAAATGGTGTCAGGTTTTAGGCGGCAGATGGGTGTATAAAAAGGAAATGAACAAAGATTTCACTTCTTGGGGCTTAGGCATAACTGGATGCCTATATTGCTCTGCCACCCAGCTGCCGCCAATAAAATCACTCATCGTTCTCCAAAAGGGACCAGATGCTTCCATCATCAGTACTCCTTTTTCTGCTTTCTCCTTTGAGGTAGCTAAAGATGGCAGCCAAAAAATTGTTTGAGGCTTTTATCAAGTATATATTCACATTATGACGCAGAAGATAGGGTCAACTTCTTCAGTTGAGTTACCTGAAAATGTTGGGCAGTGATACCATGCCAAACACTGTTAAATTTATGCTATAAAAACAGTGAAGTATTCTGCAAAGCACAACTCTCTGCAGCTTTAAGATTGGACAGTACTGGAATATTAACAACAATCTTCAAAGGCTATGAAAGCATAATATTAAATAGCCCTTTTAATTGCAAAGGAGAAAAAAATGGAGAAACTTGTGAAGCCTTGCATTCCAAGTGCTGCCACAACTTTGAGAGGAAATTGAGGAATTCCAGACTTTCTTCATCTACTTCTGCAGTCTTAACTCTGGATTGATGACTGAGTATATCAAACTTCAAGTTTTAAAAACTTCAGCTCATCCTTCTTTGCTGAGTTGAGAAGAATCTACTGATAAAAATATGCTTTATGTTTAAAATAGGCTTTAAAAACTGAGTGTGCTGGTTTCACAAGCCTAATACTTGACCACTAAAGACAGTATTTTTGAAGCTGTATAAAATGAACT
This sequence comes from Potos flavus, assembly GCA_028534135.1. Lineage (NCBI taxonomy): Eukaryota > Metazoa > Chordata > Mammalia > Carnivora > Procyonidae > Potos > Potos flavus. The sequence continues at coordinate 2,190,489 of CM052895.1, read as the reverse complement.
GAGTTGAAGGAAAATTATAATATTATAAGAGTATATATTACAGTAGTGTTTTAGATCTGGGCTTTTGGCAAAAACTGAAGAAAACTGTGTTTAAGATGTACTGTAGCAATCACCACCAAGCATCAACTTCCATCAGTTGGCCCATAATCTACTGGAAATATTCACCTTGCTGTCAGTGTAAACTTTGTGAAAAACGGTAGATCTGATCCCAGTTTGCCTTGATTTTTGAAGATCTGTTCAGAATGCTGTTGAAGAGTATTTTCTGTTACATACTGAGGTTCCTTGGTTGTCAAAGAACTGTATTCAGCTGAATTTATGGACAGAACTGATTTTGGAACAGCAATGACAAAACGACGCTCTGATTTTGGAATACCACCTAAAGAGAATCTGTACTTTTAAAATTTCAAAAATTAAAACTTTCAGCAGAATTTAATGCACTGAAGCTTAAAATACATTGACTGGAAAATGTCAGAAGGCAAGCACCAACATCCCTGCTTGTTTTGAAATACTTGAAGCAAAACTTACCAAAAATCCAGCTACACAGAGCAAACTCATACTAAAAATGTCTAATTTGCTTGGCCATTTGAAGGACTAGATTTGTATTATTTCAAGAAAAAAACATGAAATATCCAGAACTATTTTTGGGTGATTGTTCTTAACTTTGTTCTTAAAACCTACCTGTGGTAACTTTTGGAAAGAATGTTTTCACTGATATTTGGTCCTCACTGAAAGAACTTCAAGAGGAGTATGTGGAACTCGAAGACTGATTGTTTTGACTAGAAACTTCCAGATAAATACTCTAGAGAAACTGGGATGTAAAATGTCTAAACACATAAGAAGAATTTATTCCATTTTCTCTTTACATCTTAAAAGCTTTTTGGGGGGAGGGGGTATATCTAGCTCTGGGGAAAAAAAAAAAAACAGTACCAGAGTATTTGTTAAAGCAGCTTGTGTTTTGTTACATCTACACCACCCAGGAAAGAAAAGTTAAGGCTTAACAATGACATGGTTATCACATCATCTGAATAAATTTTGGCTTCAAAATTACCGTTGCTTTGATTTTTAGTCATGATACTTAATTGTGAAATTTTAAAAAACACTGAAGGAGGGGGAATGTGAAATTTTTAGGTATATGAAAAGTAGAGCTATGGGTTACAAAAACGTTGAGGAAAAACTGGTATATCCATATTCACCAGATACTCATCTGTTTATTGAATGTTTTCCCTACTAGGTTCAGCTGTTGACTGCTGTATCACAAGTCAGACTGTTTAAACTTGCTCCTCGCTACTCCTGTGGCTGTACCTGGGACCTCATCTTTATACAGACTTGCTACACATCTGAAATCCTCATCTCCAGTTGCACTATGACCTTAGCTCTTAGCCTTCTAGTGCAGTCAAACACACTCCAGTTATACCTGCCCTTCAGTGTTATGGAGGCTACAGTTCCACTGACTCCTAATTTTTTTTCCTTCCCAATTTAATAGACACTTGCTAGCCTTAATTATTACCCACTGAGCCTGGACCTAATGAATAGTCATGACTTTAAGAACTGATCCACACTGTAGTCTAGACCAGGGTTTCTCACTATTGACATTTTGAGTAAGATAATTGTTTTGCGGGGAGGAGGGCTGTCCTGTGCACTGTAGGATGCCTAGCAGCATCCCTGGACTCTACCCACCAGATATAAGTAGCACCCCTCCACCAGCTGTGAAAACCACAAATGTCTCCCAACATTTCCAGATGTCTTGTGGAGAGGGGTGAGAGAAGCAAAATCATCCGTGGTTGAGAACTAATGCTCTCTACTCAGGGAAAGTGGTCAAACCACAGATGTTCCATTACCAGCTTTACTTAATGCCCTATAGCCTGTAACTGACCTAGGTGTTTAAGTGTTCAGTGGAAGAATAGCTCTACCTAGCTAGAACCTTATTAAATGCAGTCTCAGTCAGCAGATTAACTGATGACTCCTACTTCTTCCACCTCTTGGCAGGCAGATGGCAGAGTCAGCAAGCCTTTTTTTAAACCAGAGCTGCCTGTCACTGCCATTTGGGAGAACAAGGACTATGACAGATAAAGCAGTATATGAAATGAAGATCTAGAAATGATGGCAGTCACTTCAGCAAACATCAGTTTCAGCAGGGCCATAGGGCAGTCATTTTTTTTTTTTTTTGCTTTGGTTTTTAAGTATTATGCAGAACTTATAAAACCAGAACCTGTCTGCTTCTGTTGGTGTTTGTGGCCCTGGATTAATATATATAACATCAGGTCCTAAAGCCCTTCCTTAAAACCTAGACTTTTCTGCCGCTGGCCATCAACATCTGGCCCCTATGCCATGCCTCCAGAAATCTTTATAGGACCTAGAGATTCTATGTTATTCCCCACCCCAAATCCCTGACCCCTCCTAAAAGTTATCCTGTAACGGTGAAGTTATTACAAATATTTATTGACTGATAAAATAGGATAACAAAAAGGGGGACACAAGACAGCCTACTGTACCAGGTCTAAAAGGACTTTGAAACAGTGGAAGTGTTCTGAATCTGTGCTGTATGACATAGTAGGTACCACTAGCTACCTTGAACTTGAGCTCTTGAAATGTGTCGTGTCCAACTCAGGAACTGAATTTTTAATTGTATTTAATTTTAATTAATTTGAAATAGCCATACATGGCTAGTGGCTATCAAATTACAATGAATTGTACAGTTCCACAGAAAGAAGGCAGGTTGAATTCTGATCCTTTCTAGGACTCTCAGGAGTAGAAGCAAGTCCAAAGGGAAGATGAAAAAGAAGTGAGACAACTCTCTTTTCCCAATCAAGAGATATAGGCTCAAAGGTGGTATTTTTGGGCATAGAAGAAAATATTTAAAAGAAGGCCTTCTTGTATTTTCTAAAAATCTGACTAAAACAGTCTTGAATCAGTTCCACTTGTGATTCATGTGGATCATGTGTGAGAAATGTGATAGGGGAGAACTCTAATAGGAAGTAGCTAAAATACAAACTGCGTTACCCTCTTCCCAAAAAAGAGCCAGGGCTGGGGCCTCAAAACAGGAGGAATATAAGAATAAATAAGGTTTTATTTGGTGCCTGACTTTCTGACAATGGGATGTGGGGAAAAACCTAGCATCAGCGTAGGTAAGTGGGTTCTTCCCTTTCTCCTCTCACACCTAAATCCTGACAGGGTGGTAAAGATATGGAGTCCTAAAAGGGAAAGCAGTTTGTACTGGCAGTGATAATGAGAAAAAAGGAAGCGAGAGGTTTTAGGAATAACGGGGCTGAAAGGAGGAGGCTGTGAGAGCTAAAAGTGGTGACAAATTTAACTTTTAAATTTGCCTACAAACCAGAGTCCTCAGAGGTACAGTATGAGAATCCTGGACAAGGGGAAATAGCTCATCTTGGTATGTGAGAAGTTGGGAGATAGGATAGTAGACCAGCAAAGAAGGAAGGAAATGGCCCTCTAAGTTACTACTCTTCTCCCCCTCTATCCCTCCCAAAGAAGGAGGAAAATGGCCTTAAATAGATTTGAGCTAGAAATAGCCTTAAAAAACAGGGAGGGGCTTATTCTTATTCTTCCATAGTTGAGGCCTTCCTAATCTTTTACCCCATCCTAAAGGACTCAGATGCAGAGTTTGTCAGAGACTTGATTGGCAATTCCACTTGGTACCAAAGCAGGTCTCCACAAAAATGAAAGACCAAGGTCACCTGCAAGAGGATCCCTGGAGGTCACACCCTCTTTTTGCCTGACATTTCCTAAGCACAGAATTCTCTCTCTCCCTCTCCAGCAAAGGATGGAATTTCTCAGCAAGCTCTGGCTCTTTAACCCAAGTACGAGCAGGAAGGACTGTTTCCTCTTCAGCCATTTTATCTTGTGGTAAACTAGCCAGCCTCAAAGTTCTATTTCAACATATTCTCCCAACCCTAGTTCTTATCAAATTCTCTTCCAGATAAAAAGCTGAAAAAAGGCACCATGGATCACCTTTTGTTTCTCCCTACCACCTAATGGTGTTTTAAATCCTTTAACAAGCCAGAGACTTGCCTTCTCCTAGCATGTTTATAAATTCTACCTGGACTACAGTCCAGACCTGCCTGGATCATGCCCACTTCCACAACCTCTGACTGCACATCTGCTGAAGCACCTAGGGCCTGGCGAATCCCACAGTCCATCTTCCAGGGAAAACCCAACAGAATGCCTTAGCTGCTTTCTAAGGGACTGTTAAACCTCAGATTTCTGCCTAAGATGGACACAAAATACTTATCAAGAGACAAAGAAATGGTATGTGATTTCTTGGTAACATCTGTTCCTGGCATCGATTTACTATCACATCCCTACCTCCCACCAGGAATAATGGAACAGAACCTACAATAAGAACAGAACGTCCCATGTTTCCTTCCAACCTTTCTGAGCTTAATTCTTTAGGCCTCAATCATGAAACAGTTTCTATAATCAGAGCCCAATTCTAGATACTGGAATAAAGAAGGTGGGATAGGGAGAAGAGAGATATGGATTAGAGGAGATGTTGACTTGCTCACTCATGGCCAATGGGAAGTCCTCAGTGCCTCCTTTTGTAGGACTCTCATGACCTGCCTACAGACCCTCCTGTCCAGCTTCTAAACTCTTGTTTCTAGTCTCACTCTTCCAACCTACCCTCCACTCTGACAACAAGTGACTGACAGCAAAATCAAGTCTAGGCAGGAGAGGGATTAGACAATCCCAAAGAGATAGTCCTAAACTTCAGGACAAAATTCCTTACTAGTCATCTCCTTCCCGATAGGAAAGGAGGCTCCTGAAAGGTCAGGCTCCCCGACCACCTTGGGTTTCCCTCTCTCCTACCTTCCCATTTGAAACCATCTCCCAAACCTCTGCATGCAAGTCACTCTAACACCTCTTCCCCATGGTGATCCCTCTGCCTGCAACATCCTTTAACTACTTGCCCTTAACTACTTAGCCTATGAGGCTAGTTACCAAGATTGTAATCTTCCACAACCAAACCCTCTACCAGAGGATGCAGCAGCCCAGACCAGTCCCTGACCTCAGAGCACTGAGGAAAAGCCCTGAGGGATTCAAGTAAGGGCAAACAGCTAAGTGCTGTGAAGGCCCCGAACACCATCACGAGGGCATAAAACAAGGAGCCTAACCTAGACTTGAGGGTCACAGAGGGTTTCCTTGAGGTGGCAACCTGAGTTGAGACCTCAAGGAAGCTTAGATTAATAAAGAAAAGTGAGGGTGGGATATGGTTGGCTTCCAGGCAGAACAATGTGTGCATTCTGTGTGGGAGAGAACTGATAGTTGGAGGAGCATGGGAGAGCCAACGTAGCCATAAAAGGAATACGGGGCAGGCCAATGCCAACCACACTGAATCTGCAGAGGAACAGCAAAATGAAGGGAAGCCACTTGCTTTAGCTGACAGAGGCCCTCTGGTCTTGGCCACACCCCTTTCCCTAAGCCCCTCGCCTATCACCCACAATTGTCCTCACCACCTCATTGAAGGGAAGACCTTTCTCACCCGAATGCTGGCAGGAGGGAATAGAGGCCTCTGTTCCTAGAAGAGTGGTCATAGGCCTCTAGCAGGGAAACCAGAGGAGTTTCTTCCAGCAGTGTCAATCTTAAGGCTTCCCAACAGGGAAGGAATGGTGAGACAGACGTCCTTAGAAGAGCATCTCCAATTTCTCCTTTGTTTACCTTGTCTGGTGAATGAAGGTGGTGCCAGTGGGGACATGGGAGAGGACGGGCAGCCCAGGGGATGGGACCATAAGTGGTGGGGAACTTACCAGAGGGGTGGCCTGAGGAGCAGAACTACTCAGCAGAGTAACTTTCCCCAATTTCTCCCAAGGTCGGGTGGGGTCCTCCAGCAGGTTTCCACCTCCCAGAAGCCAAATCAAAGACACCTGGAATGAAAAGGCCCAGAGGCCCTGACTGATGCCTCCAGAGGCAGCAGACTTACGGGAAGTGCGAGGCTTATTCTAAAGATGCATCCAGCAGCCGAGATTAGTCCTCCCTCTGGAAGGGGCCAGGCTTGAGGAGTGAGTAGTCCAGGTGGGCCCATATGCCTAGCAGGGAGCCGGGGGGGGGGGGGGGTGGAGGGGGGGCGCAGAGGGAAGCAGGCATGTGTGGGGCTCAACTCCAACTTGGGCTGAGAGGGGAAGGCTGCCGCTGCACCTAACTACACCCAAAGTGTCCCGAGAGTCAGGGCCAGGCTTCCCTTCATTCAGGAAATGCCCCTCAGTGGTTTTGTGGCTTGCCGGCATCCTCTTCAAAAGAAGAGAAGCCAGGCAGTGATTGGAGGAAAACTCCGAGGTGGAAAGCCCGAATCCTGTGGTCTGGTTGTCCGGGAACTCCACTACATTCCATTTCTCCCTCTCCTGCGCTGGCATTGCCAGATGGTGCTGGTGGGCTCCAAGGCAAAACCCGAATTCCTCCCTTGGCCCAACAGGAGGGGGCGCTGCCAGAACAGTCTCAAAGAGTAAGAGGCCGGCGTAGGGAGAGGCCTGCGGAATTGCTGGAGGCCAAAGACAACTACAGAAATCTTGGTCTGGTCTCGGTAGCCCAAGGGGAGGACTTCGGGAAGGGGCGCGCGCCCAGAGGGCTCGGGGAGGGCGGGGCTAGCCTGGGAACAGACCGTTTCTGGAAAGGCGCCGGGCGGTGCCGAGAGGTGGCGTTCTTGAGCAGGCCTGAGACCTGCAGGCTCGTTTTAAACCTGTACTCCTGCGGACGCCTGGGTGGCTCAGTCGGTTAAGCTTCGGCCTTCGGCTCAGATCATGATCCCACATGAGCTCCTTGCTCAGCACAGAGCCTGCTCCTCCCTCTGCCTGCCATTTCCCCTGCTTGTGCTCTCTGTGATAGGTAGGTAGATAGACAGACAGACAGACAAAATAAAATAAAATAAACCTGTACTCCTGGCCCTACCTCAGGGATGTTGATTCCACAGGGGCTCCCTGGCAAAATTCAAGAAAACAGCCAAATGAGATTTTGAGGGGGGGTAAACATAATATGACTAAGCAATGATCTCTTTAGAGAGTGTGGGTAGGAGATGAAGGAACATGTGTTCTTGAACTGAGAGCAAATCCTCTGCATGTAAAGGCCAACAGCCAGGGGAGTGTTTGTGCTGTGCATCTCCACTGGAAGATGCGTGAAATGTCTCACCTCTCCATTTGTGCCAACCGCCCAGAGTACTTGGAGTGACCTGAGCTATGAACAGCAAGCTGGATATCGGTGTGGGTCTCCCATGACCACAGGACAAACAAAACATGTGCGTGGGGGTCCAGTTCGAGTTTAGTGTTGGAAAAGAGAAGAGGCAGCTAATTGGGGGTGTTATGGAGGCAAGTGATGTACACAACTGGGACCCTTGAAACATAGGACTGCACCCTGAGAAGTCAACTGCTCCTCACCTCCATCTCACTGTTTGGTTTTCAGCAGCTCCAACACTCCAGCTCAGGACTCTAGGCACTCCTTCCCCCGCCCCCCACCCCTGCCCCTCATATGCGGTCCCTTATGGAACCTTATCTTCCCATATATCCACAGGGCTCTCCTACTTCTCCTTCCTCTCTTTGCTCCAATTTCCCTCTCAATCCTCCTTTCCACTCCACCCCAGCAAATGTAGACTTCAAGAAAACCAGCTTCTCACCATCCTGATCACAACTGTATCCCACAAGACCTAAAACAGAACCTGGTACCCAAGAGGTGCTAGGGAGTTTAAGTTTGCCTGCATTTACTCTGCCAGGCATTGTTCTGGGCACTTTACCTATCTTAACTCATTTACTCTCAACACCATTTTTGGGAGGTACTATTATCTCCAACCTAATTTCACAGATGTCAAACTTAACACGTGTTACAAACAGAAAATAAACAGTTATGTATAATCTCCCCTTATTTTGCATAGATGATAGCGACTGCTATCACCCTGGTCTGTGCCTCTTCTTTAAAAAAACATGTGACAAGGGCGCTGTCTGCCAGCATCGTCTCTTAATATCAAGGATGTACGGTAGTGGGAGGCACCACATATTCACGTACCATGCGGTTATAAGGAAGGCCGGCAGGCAGCCTGGGAACCATGTTCCACCGCTTTCCAGTCTGAGGGCACCTCCTTGGGGGCATGCCTGGACCCCCAGACCCGCCGACCTTTCTGCGAGGTGGTGAGGCTCAGAGCCGGCTTTCCACCCGAGTCCCCAGAAGTCAGAACCCGGAGGCCTTTCATCTTCTTTTTGTTTCTGCGACAGTTCTCCGCACTCCTGCTCCGGCGAGAGCTGGGTGGCAGACAAGCAGCCCATAGGGCGAGTTTTCGTTCCTCCCCGGTTTTCCGCTCCGTAACCCATTCCCGTCTGAACCTCTGCCTGGACTAAGTCCTTCCGGACAGGGAGTGGTTTAGCCAATTTCCTCGCAGCAAAAACCTCTTGAGAGAGGAGCTGCCCTCTGCGATGGAAACCTGTCAGGTTTTAATAGTTCACCTGAGCAGTGTATTTTAAAAACTGAGTACCATATTTTTCATACTGCTTACCGTTACTCGCAGTTCTCACCTCGAAATTAAGCCCAGCACCAAGCGGAAAGGGCGGCGCTCGCGCTGTGCCACGTGGGGGCAGTGAAGGCACTGGGCGATCCTTACGGGAATGTGCCGTGCACTTCCCCTCTTCGCTTCTTACACGTCATACCCCAGTGGACGTTTGAGGGCCCTTTAGGGCCCTACTTGGTGGGGTTGGTTTCAGCATGTTTTTGTATAGCACTGCCAAACTATGTTGCGTCGCAGAGAGGACCATGAAGTTTTGTCATTTCAACTCGCCCTTTACCCTACGTGGCGCCGCCATCTTAAGCAGAAGTGAACGACGGGGACCTCCATTTTTGTTCGAACGGGCGGGTATTTCCGGTTCCGGCGGGGGCCTTTTCTCTCTTTTCCTCCGCAGGGCCGGGGCGGGAGCGGGTGTGCTGCTAGTCTCTCGGAACTATCCAGCTCCATCCTTGTCGCCGCGGCGACACCTGCACTCGCCGCCAACATGACTGAGCAGATGACACTTCGTGGCACCCTCAAGGGCCACAACGGCTGGGTGACTCAGATCGCCACGACTCCCCAGTTCCCGGACATGATACTGTCCGCCTCTCGAGGTACGGGCTAAGATGCGGGGCAAAGGATCGAGGGATATGTGGGTTGCGCGCGTCGCCTGGCGTTGTCAGTGGCGCGCGAGTTGGCGGCTTGGAAAACTTGGTCCGGGTGTGGGTTGGGGCTGCGGACCCGGCCCTAGGCCTCAGCCCGGATAAGCCCGTGAGGCATCCCCACTTGGCCGAGATGGGGACCTAGATCAGCTCCTGGCTGGCAGGAGGATTGCAGGGTTGGATTTTATTTCTTGCCCACCTTCCCGCAGGTGTGGTTGAGTGTGCACAGGAGCCGACGGGGTCGGGCGGGGCGGTGATGACCCCAACATGCCATCTGAGTGCCTGTGCTGAGATCCAGAGGCTGTTTCTGAGCTTCCGCCCGTTCCTGTGCATAGTGGGTAGTGGATGGACTCCACGGGAACGTCGTGACTCCAATCTCTTTGCCGGCCCGTGCCTTTTTTCCCCCCTCCCTGCCCTCGGTTTTTTCATTCTCTGAACTTGGCAGCGTTGGAGGCTCTTGTGCCTTTTGTTTGCCCCCCCCCCACCACTATTAAAATAGTCTGAGGCCAGGGTGATGTTTGGCGCTTAACTGGAAAGCTTGCTGTGTCTTAACAAATTTCAGTGAAAGCATCCAGTCCCGTAGCGTATAAAGCAGCTTTCCAGCAGCAGTTGTGGGAATCCCATAGCTAGTCTTCCCACACCCAAGCAGCAGTGTTTATGCTTTAGACCTCAGAGCAGACTCAAAAAAGATGGTGACTTGATCTGAATATTAGAAAAGGGCATCCATAATCTGCTAAAGTTCTGCACCCCTGAGTTTAGTTTTTGTGGCATTGCTTAGTTCTACTTGACTTTTTGAATAGCCAATCACTTGGCCTTGACTAATAACAGCTCTCAGCCTGTGGTTCTCCTCTGCCCTTGAGTGTCTTTAATTTGGTATCTTTTAAGTCCACTAATGAGCTTGAGGGATCCTGGATTATCCAGGAGATCAGCAAGCAGCTATGGGATTCCTCACTGGGTTTTCTCTCTTACCTCCCCTAGATAAGACCATCATCATGTGGAAGCTGACCAGGGATGAGACTAACTATGGCATCCCGCAGCGTGCTCTTCGGGGTCATTCCCACTTTGTCAGTGATGTGGTCATCTCCTCAGATGGCCAGTTTGCCCTCTCTGGCTCCTGGGATGGCACCCTTCGTCTTTGGGATCTCACAACGCAAGTAGCTGCTCATTTAACTCCGGGGCACTGGGAAAAAGCTGGGCAGAAATGAGGTAGATGCTGTTGGGAAGCGGTTTCTAAGGGACAGTGAAGTTCATTGTGGGAACTGTAAGGCCAGAAAGTACCTAGAGAAGCTGGTTGGGGTTGTTTTTTCCATCCTTGCTACTTTTAATTAGTTAGAATTGTTAGGAGTGGGCTGGTTGAGCAGTTTTGCCACACACTGTGGTTGGGAGTAGGCGAGTGTTTGAAGCTGGTAAGCTTGGGAGCTCAGTCTTTGGATGGTCGGGCATAATGGAAGATCCCAGTGATGACAGATGACATTGTCAGCCAATCCCCACGTGGGAGTGAGGACATGTCCTGCAATTCTGAAGGGATTCTCTGGCATATGCTCAGCCACGGGTCTGTTGTGATCAGACCCATGTCCAGGGTCACGTGATTAATGGCAGCCCCAGTGAGACAGGAACAAGGCCAGGGAAACAGTCTGACGTGGAAGGATGTTTGCGGCATTTAGAGACTGACCAAGTCCTCCTCCTCAGGGGTACCACCACACGCAGATTTGTAGGACATACCAAGGATGTGCTGAGTGTGGCCTTCTCCTCCGACAACCGGCAAATTGTTTCTGGCTCCCGAGATAAAACTATCAAGCTGTGGAATACTCTGGGTGTATGCAAATATACTGTCCAGGTAACCGTGAAAGCACATGCAGAGAGCACATGTTGAAGATTCTCTCCTCTTCCTAACCTTCACAGTATGTGGTGATTTCAAGCCTGGCCTGGACTCTAAAGGGGTTTTGTTAATATTAAGGTTTGGGTTCTGGGGGTGTGAATACTTCCCATGTAAGTGAGGGAAGGGTGGTGGGGTTCTGGTTTCATGGGGACGGGATAGTTTCTCCTGATTTCTTTTCTGTCCTCTGCAGGATGAGAGCCATTCGGAGTGGGTGTCTTGTGTCCGATTTTCACCCAACAGCAGCAATCCCATTATTGTCTCCTGTGGCTGGGACAAGCTGGTCAAGGTGAGCCTGGAACCAGGGTGTAGGGCCTTTACCAGCCAGAATGTGCTCCTACTGCCTCCCAGATGGTCATAGGCTCTAACTTTGAAAGTTTTGTCCCTCAGTTGGCTTTTCCTATTGCTGTCTTCTAAGTACAGGCCATTAGTTTTTGATACCTGCTCTGAGGTAGCTAATTAAGCCCAGTATCCCTCATAAAGCAACACGGAACATTTGTTACCTTTTTTAATCTTAATCGTCCTCGGGTGACCCAGACAGATTCTTTGAACCTTTTTGTTACTGATAGAATGAAAAATGACTACCCTGTCTTTGAGCGCTTTTAAATAAGGTGCCATTCCTTTTTGTCTTGAGCCCTCCTAACCCCCGTGGATTCAGAGCCAGGGTCTTCACCTGTTACCCCCCCCAACCTCCCAAACATAGGTTTGGAACTTGGCAAACTGCAAGCTGAAGACCAATCACATCGGCCACACGGGCTACCTGAACACTGTGACTGTCTCTCCAGATGGATCCCTCTGCGCTTCTGGAGGGAAGGTATTCAGGAACTGGGAGTTACTACTCAGTGGGGGACAGTGTTTTAGAAAGAATACTTAACGATAATGAGATAGCAATCCAAGAATAAATATTTCTTACGATTGCTTTCTGGAAATGACATAAATAAGGCATACTGTTTGAAAAAAAAAAGATTGTTTTCAGTAAGTTTTCAGTAGCTTTCTTGAAGCTACTGATTAGTAGGTTTCCGTTTTCAGAACTGATTGTAGTGATTTATTGAGAAGTTGTCAGAGATGTTGCAGGGCTTCCTGGATTAAAGGAAAGGCACTCAGATAAATACTGGTATTTGAATCATTAGCTTTTGGGACATTTGTGAGGGGAGGGACAGAATTTTTAGGCCATTGAGATTAACATCTGGAATAGGTTTCATACTGCTTTGACTCACCTTCCTTATCTTCCCAGGATGGCCAAGCCATGCTGTGGGATCTCAACGAAGGCAAGCATCTTTATACACTTGATGGTGGGGACATCATAAATGCCCTGTGCTTCAGTCCTAACCGATACTGGCTCTGTGCTGCCACGGGCCCCAGCATCAAGATCTGGGTGAGTGTGGGCTACAGTTAAGGCTGAGCACCTTGCTGTACTCTGAGCCCTAGCAGTGTTGTGATTTCTTGATATGTCACTGATGGGATTCGAGCTTCTTGAACAACTACTAACCACAGGGCCTATCAGTGGAGATCCAGGAAGAGCAAGTTAACATCTTCCCATGATTGGAATTTACAGTGGTGGCAGGTACTTGACTACTAAAGGGGATGGCAAATTACAGTTTACTCAGTCTTAGCACAAATGACATGTTGGTCTAGATTGTTCTGGTGGGGAGGAAGAGAGGCAGTCCTGTGCATTTCTAGGCTGTTCAGCAACAGCCTCAGCCTCTACCCACCCCCACTCCCCCAGAGATGCCTGTAGCAGAGTCCCTCCTTATCCTGATTTTTCCCCTTCCTTAGGACTTGGAAGGCAAGATCATTGTAGATGAACTAAAGCAAGAAGTTATCAGTACGAGCAGCAAGGCAGAGCCACCCCAGTGTACCTCTCTGGCCTGGTCTGCTGATGGCCAGGTAAGTAGGTCTCTCCATAAGTGACCTGGCTTCTACCGTTTCTGTCTGCCTTTATGTCCTTGGTGTATCTTGACATAGAATAAAATGATGAAATTTGCCAGGGTGATTTGGGAGGACCAGATTAGCTGTGCCAGTGAATAAAGTACATGTTCCCACATTGGAAGGTAAATCGATCTAGCAGTCAGTGATTACCTGCCTTCAATTAACACCTTAGATGACTTAACTATTTTACAAAAGTATGAATCCTTAATACCAGCTCTTGCCTTCTCTAGGAATACATACCACCTACAACCTGGTGGTTAGAAGACTAGGAATCTTAAAGGCCATCTTTATTACTAGAAATGTAGAGTTCTGTGGCTCTGACATGACCTATCACTGTCCTTTCTCCCTTGCAGACTCTGTTTGCTGGCTACACGGACAACCTGGTGCGTGTGTGGCAGGTGACCATCGGCACCCGCTAGAACTATAGCAGAGCTTTAGGAATAAAATATTGGTTTTCTGACTTTTAGAAATTGTCTTTTTCTGATAAGCAAAAAAGCTACTTTTTGTAATGGTATGCTGCATCACAATATCCTATGTCTCAGGTATAGATCCTGAGATCCTAGAGAAGTCTGGAGAAAATGTTCTTCGGGAATAGTAAAACCTCAGTTCTAGTTTCTAACACATAAATAATTGAACAAATAGGCATTTTGTCATTCCTCAAAGCAGTATTATAAAACAAAACTCTTTAAAACTCCAGGTTAGTGTAGGCTGTTGAGTTGGGTCTTTTTTTTGGAGATTTTTGAATCCTTCATCTATGATGAAGGAACTCTCACTAGAAGAACTGCTGCTTAATTTTTATTCCTCCCATTTTTGGACATTAAAAATTATACAGTGATATAATTTGTATAATTTGCAGGTATTTGTAAATATAGTCACAGCTGGTTTTTTTCTCAAATGGTGGATAAGTAACATGGAGCATGTAGATGTACCCTATTCAGATTTTCCTTTTCTATCGACTCATAATGGTAATGAGACTTCTCTGGCTTTTATAAGGTATTTCAACTAGATAAAATCACAGAGAGAGACTTTGGAAATGGGAAGATTCTTGGGAAAACCATAGTCCTAAAGCCTCAAAGCAGTGATCTACACAAAGCAGCAAATAATCTTCAAGTACATCCTGAAGAGGGTGCCAATAAAAAAATCTGTAGGTCATTCAAATGGGGCTGGGGAATAAGATCACACTTGGGAAAGGGCAAAAGGCATGTTTGGCATCACATTAGAAGAACTGGCTTACTATGGAGATTTTGTTTCATCCTGTTTTTGCTCATCTAAAGTAAAGGACTCCACAAAAGAAGCAAATAAACTTTTTATTTCCACAACACAACCCATCTTCCCTTTTCCCCAGGAACATTAATTGACCTCTGCCATCAAAGTAGAGGACAAAAGCTGACAAGTGACAGAAGGCAAGGGGTTACTAGAAAAATAGATTATACCCAAGGCTCTTCTGGGGATCCAAACCCCTGTCCCCAGGCTCCTGGTCAGGGCTCACCAAATGGAGAACTAAAGACATGAAGAGGCTGGAAACTGACACAAGGAACTCCATTGAACAAAGGGGAAAGGAGCCTGGCAGTGAAAAGACCTGGAGGGGTTGGGTGGGGTGAGCTTTACTCCTAGTTTGAGTGCTGGAAAAAAGGAAGGGGGAGAAAATAATTTATTGGGTGATACAACGGTATATAGTTCAATCATGTCAACCATTCCAGAGCTCTCAAGCTAAATTCTGGCTAGTCTATGGAGGTAGAAATTGGGGATGGAAGGCATTTAGAATCCCTCCTACTTCCCCTGGAGAGTAGACATTTATTACCCAGCTCTACCCTTTCGCCCAACCTGCCTCCCCAAAAAAAGCTTCCAAATCCCTTAGCTAAAATTTGCATCAGAAAATGGAATGGGGGCAGACCTGTGTCTTGCCCAAATACCCCAGCCTGGGAACTGACAAGGTTGAAGAGCAGGGGCAGGGAAAGGGAAGTTAAGTAATGCAGTTAAATCTCCCCTCATCCCCTACTCAAACTCAGACCCCTGGGTGGACAGAGGGAAGGAAAACCAGGCAGCTGTTCTCGTCAGGGACCCATGCAGACCTGTTGGACAGACATTGCAGGTGAGAGAAGGCTGAGCTGCAGGCCAGGAGGGTTCTTTAGGCTCCTAGAGGGAGAAGCGGGCCTGGGTCAAAGGGGAGCAGGAAGCAACAAACAGTGGAAGGAGCCTTTGAGCCCCCAAACTTATCGGGCCACCCTCCACCACCACCCGCCCCCCAAGTGCTAACCAGAGGGGCCCCTGCGGGTGGCAGGCTAATCAAGGGCAGAGCTTGATACGGGTGCCCTTGGAGAGCACCCGAAAGAAAGGGAAGACACGCTCGCCCAGGAAAGCAGCTGAGAAGGTATGCACGTGGGCTAGAGTCTCCGCATTGTAGAAGCCCAGGCGCCCAGCCTCATAGTCCAGGTACACGCCAAAGCGCCGTGGTTTCTCACTTGGGCTCAGCAGTGTCTGCTCCGTTGAGCTCTGTGCCTGGTAGCGTTTGCCGTTGGTGCCCACACACCACACTTCCCTCTGGAGCAGGGGCTGTTGGGGTAGGTGGAGCCGGCGGCGGCGATGGTGATGGCGCGAGGAGCTGGCATCCCCACTGCCCACAGAGGACCCCCCAGAGCCCACCTTCTCCTTATGATGGGTCGATTCACGGGCAGCGCCAACCGCCCAACCCCGCCGCCCGCCCACCTCTACCTCCCAGTAGTGCCGGCCAGAGCGGAAGCCTTGGGCCCCCAATACGCAGCAGTCTGCTGAGAAGCGCTTGGAATGGTCAGCAACCTCCTGCCGCCGCTCTGCCAGGCGGACCCCCCGGCGGTCAGGGGACAGCATCAGAGCCGGGTGAGCCGTGTCAGGGTCCAACGTCAGGTCCACTTGGGAGGGGGGAGGACAAATACGCCAGAGCTGGAACAACTTATTCCCCATCAGTAGCCAACTCGAAGATTCATCCTTTCCTGCTGCCCCCACTTTGCCTCCCTCCCTCAGCCTTCCATGTGTCCTCACCCCACCCCATCCTAGAGGCAGACTTGAGTTCCTATGGCCTCCATTTCTTTCCCCATTCTTGTTTCCAGGACACTGGACAGGTCTAACCTCTGGCCCTGGCTCTTCTTGCTACTCACCCTCCTCCCCCCCCCACCACCATCTACCTGGTCTAGGACAAAAGCTACTCTTGGCTTGAAGCCCCAAGCAGCCTACCTGTATCCTGCTCCACCTCAGCCCTAATCTTTCCCCCCAGGCCCAACTTCCCCTCAGAACCCAATCTTAGGTCCGTGAAGGGAAAGGCAAAGGAAGGTCGTACAGGTGACCTCCCTACCTCGGGCGGCCTGACAGAACATCCGGCTCATTTTCCTCACGATGGCATCTGTCAAGAAGTCATGGCTATGGGGTTGACACGGGTCAGGGGCCCAGACCTCTGGGGGCTGCAGCTGTACCTCTTCACACCTGGAGGAAGGGGACCGGGCAGGGGGTGGGACCATGATATTCCCAGAGGGAAGAGCAAAAGCTGAGGGGAAGGAGAGGAGGGTCCAGGAGGCAGAAACTCGGGTCCTGGGGAAGGAAGGAAAGGAGCGGGATATCCAAGAGAGGTAGGGTTGGGGAACCAGATGCCACTGGGTCACAGAGGAAAAGGGTGGGAACACACCTATTGAAAGTCTCCTTGATGTCCTGGGAATAACAGAAACAAAAAGAGGGAGAGGGAAAAAGAGACAAAGAGAGAGTCAGCTGCACAGAGACAGCTCCTTTCTCCCAATCTGATTCCAGCCAGAGAAAGGACTGAACTTGAACAGGGAGTAAGAAAAAGCACCCTCAAGGCCCTCAATAAAGCGTATCTCAATCATCCCTATCCTCAGCACACACCTAATTCATCTCATCCTGTCATGAGACCAATAACAGAATTTTCAACCCCAGTAAAAGAATTTTCACAACATGATTTGGTCATCTTCTTCAGGATATCTCTGTCAAAACTTCTTTCCTCAACTCTTCTTTAAAACCCTCATTCTACAATTGAATCTTCTTTCTTTTCACTGGGTATAATCACACGCACACCACATTTGGTATTAACTCTGTCCCCAGCCTCAAAAAACCTTTTGGTCTTAGGTTAAATCACTGTGGGTGGGTTCCTCTCAATGAGAAGAGAGGCAGCTCTGAACAGACGTTTGGTAAGCACTGCCTGACAGAGCAAATAGGGGTTTGGGGGAGAGGGGGGTGATAAGAAGGGGGCACTGCTCACCTGGAGCAGCCGCAGGCCCCCCTGCTGGCTCCGCTCCTGGGCCTCGGCCAGCAGGCGGCTCAGCTGGGCAGCCTGCTCCGCCAGGCGGCTGGCCGCTGCTCCTGCACGCCCTAGCTGGGCTTCGTGCATCTCTCGGAGGCGCCGCTCCAACCCTGCCTGCTCTTCAGCCAGAAACCGTGTCAGCCGCCCGAACTCCGAGGCCACAGCTGCCAGCTCTGACTTCATCTGGCTCTGGGATGATGCAAAGGGGATGGTGGATACCACCTCAACACACAGAAACATAAACTTCCAATTTTGCAACTGCTGCCCCTCAGTCCGAGGTAACGGAGCCCTACATCCCAAATGGAAAGAGGCCCCTGTCCCCTTCCCCACCTCCCAGCCTTACCAGGCACTACTCCCACACCCCCAGCACACTGGTCTCAAACGCAACAACTTCTGCCTGCAACTTATCTCCACCCTGGCTATCTAACTTGATTCATTCTTCAGGTCTAAGCTTAAAGATATTCCTGGAGAGAAGCCTTCCCTCCCCTCCAGATCTAAATCAGGACCACCCCCATAAATATCATTGCATAACATGGCATTAATCTTAATTTAAAATGTTATGTTAACATTGAAGTATCTTTTAACATTCTTTTCCACCACTGCATAATCTCTGTTTGCCACAAGGTCCTCAGACCCTGGAAAAGCACCAACCACAGAGTAGGTACTTAGTAGGAATTTTTTGAAATGAATGAATAAAAAATTCCGGAATCAAGATATGAAGTTAGGGTCTTGACTGTACCACTAAAAACCTTAGAAAAGTCACCTAATCCTTCTAGATCAGGAGTCTAGCAAACTTCTGTAAAAGGCCAAATAATATTTTACACTTTAAAAGCCAAGAGGCAAAATCATGGGCATCATTGTGTAGCTACTTCTATATATAATTAGATAAAACTTCTGCCCACTCTCACCCCATTTGCCTGGGCTGGGGACTCCCAGATAGTGGGCATGTTTTCCACCTATCAGCTAGAGACATTCTTGGGACAAAGAATAACAGGCCAAAGAGGGGACAGGAAGCTCTGACTGACCGAGTGAGTGAAGGAAGTCAGTTTCACCCTCTGTCCCAGAGACACTCAGATCTTGACATCATCTCTGTAACCCAGGACCCCAGAAGTCACAGTCTGAGCATCTGGCTAGAGGCAAGAGGACTCCGTGACTCCCAGACTCAGATTCCACCACTTGGTGCCTGGCAGTTGCCAGCAGCAGAGTTCCTAATTTGTAGGTGGCAAAAAATAAGCACAAGCCCTGGGAAGTGGCAAGACCCCTCACTGGCCAGGGTGGTAGGCATGGGAGAGATGAGGGAAGAGGTCAGACAAGAAGGATGTCCTTGCTTGGTCTCCAAAGCTCAGTGCCAAGCCATTCTCAGTGCCTGCTGACCTTACAAAAACAGGTACAGAGCTGGGGGTGAGGGCTTGATATTAGGGGAAAAATATCTAAAAATACTCTTTGGGGAGGGGTGACCAATCATGAGAAACACCTGAGAAACACTGGACTAGAAAAGACTAAGTCTCCGCCATGCTAACAGTCACAAATTCCTATCCTCCATTAAATACCCTGGCCCTTCTCTCCTGCTCAGGGGGGCTCTGCCATCTGTCCTGGGAACTGGAGCTTCTCTGATGGCTGTTATGTGGATTTTCCTTGCTCACTTCTGCCCTCTGTGCTATCCGATGTGGTGGGCACTGGGCCTGGAGTGAGGTGTCTGGGTGGTTAGCCTGCTTTGTAGCCCTGGGCCAGGCACCCAACCTCTCCTCACCAGGCCTGTTTCCACTCCATTTTGGAACCTAGGAATAAACACACCCCCTATCATCTAAAGCCCCTCTCTTCCAGATCCTGAGAATGTGTCTACTTCTCTCCCAGGCCTCGGCTGCCCCTCTTCAGGGAATCTAGTCACTACTTTTGAGAGCGGGCAGCCCATCTTCCCTGCCCTAATCACAGAGCCAGTCAGCCCTATCAAGGACATTCACCCACCTTCAGCTCTGTCACCCGCCTCTCCTCCTTGGCCTTCATCTTCTGCACAGCCTCTAGGTGCTTCCTCAGTGGTTCCACATGCCCCTGCAGTTTGGCCTGAGGGAATGGGAAAGGCAGGTTAGAGGCCTGGGATGGGAGAGGCACCGGCTTTCAGTGCCCGCCTCCCCCATGCTCCCTGCAGTGCTTTGGGGCCCAAAGCCTGATCGCCACCACAGGTATCAAATAAGCATCATACTCCCTTCCTACCCCATCTTCTCTTCAGATGATGAGACAAAGGCCTCCAACACTCTGCCTGCACTCATGTACAGAAGCCCTGGGTGTGTTCTCTAAAAGTAGGATCCTGAGGACTACAGAGCCCCATACTCGGAATTGGGGTAGACCTGGCTTGAAGCCCTCACCACATGAAGTCCTTCCGTATGAATGTTCCTGCCTATGGTCCCTTCCCCCTCATAAGCAATCTTCCTTTTAACTTTCATCTCTAAAAACTTCTCTGACGATTTTGTGCCTGTGGTAAAGATCCTTCAGCGGTTCTCCACCACCTGCAAAACATGAGGCTCTCATTGCCTCTACGTTTCTAGCCTCTTCTCCTACACTTACCCCTTCTTAGTTTTAGCCACATAAAACTACCTGTCTTTTCCTGAATGTAATTCTGTATCTTTATCCATGCTGCTCCCTCTGCCTGGGATAGCCTTTCTCCATTTGGCCCAAGGCATTTTTCCTTTAAAACCCAGCTACCTGACCATGGTCCAGATCCTCCCTGCCCCCAACTTCCTCTGTCACCCCAAGGAACATGAATACAACCTTTATAGTACTTCTGAGGCACTGTAATGATTTTTAAGTATGCCTCCCCCAGGACACAGGGGCTCCTTGGGGCAGGGGCCCCACTTAATTTCTATGCTTCTCTGTCCATTTCTCTCCCACTCACTTACTAAATGGAAAACAAAAACCCTCTCTTCCTAAGGTTTTAACCTTCACAGCCAATATGCATTGAGCTCTATGTTCCCATCACTTGTAACAGAATCTTTTTCTTTAAAAGGCTGTTAGAGACCAGAGATGGGCCCAACCTGTTTTCTTTCAGTTTCAAGGTCTCCTACTGCTACTGCCTTTCTCCTTCCTTTTCTTGAGAGGCAGTACAGGGCAGAAGAGCTCAATCTAAACTCCAATCTAAATCTGAATGTAACCAGGTGACCTGATGCAAGCCACACTTCCAGTTTCTTCACCTTACATCAGAATTGGGAATAACAGAATCTACTAATGGACAGTATGCTTCACGCAGTGTCTGGCATGTACCAAAGATCAGTAACTGTTATCTAGTATTCTCTAACTACGTCTAAGCTAATGACAACCTGATAATGACCCTTGAACTAAAGAGGCTGCTGACCCAGAGTACAAAAGGCAGCTGTTGCACAGGATAAGTGGCTGTAGAAAAAACTACATTAAAAATATTACAAACAATCCCTAACATGAAAGTAGCATAAACTACAAAAAATTTTGTCTTTTGATATTACCTTCTACTTTTCTCCAACTCTATTCAAATTTATGATGCTTAAATTTCCCATTTAATATTTTTCCTAAATAATTGACAAAAAATTCATGAGCACAAATCCAAATAGAGTACTACTTAAAAGAAATTATCAAGAACTTTCAACTTTTTAGGAGCTTTATTTAAACATCATTTGTATTACCTATTCAATAAAGAAATATTTGTACAAAACAACACTGTTTCAAGCTAGTTAATGTACATATTTGAAAGGGATAGACTACCTGCCTACAAAATAGCCTGAAAGGTAGAAAAGGAATCACTCTCAAATTAGTTCTATATAATAAAACTTATGTATTTACATTTGCTGATCAGTTAATGGCAGATTATTTGCATCTATGTGGCCTCCTCAAACTGCAGAGCCCTACTGGGCTGGCATACAACAGATGTGGCTGACACAAATTAAAATCCAGTTTCAGAAGCTATTCAGAAGAGTCCTGTAGGAGGAGGGTGGAGAAGAGGTGGAATGCCCATGAATAGTCCACCCCAAGATTCAGTTAACAAACTGACTGCCCATTGATGTGTATGGTTAACTAGGAGCCAAAAAAAAAGAGGTAAAAAAAGGACAAAAGGAGATCACAACCTCCCTCAACAATGCAGCGCCTAAGAAACAGGTGATGTTACCAATGCAGTGATTCCCATGCTACACTGGGCTTTCTTAAAGATATTCTGATAGTCTCCCTGTCTCTGACTCAGAATTTCGAGTGGTAGGACCCATTGTACTTTTGAAAACTCCCCCAGTAATTGGGACAATCACTGTGTGGAAGAAACAGTTACTTGTCATGAAAGGATGTTAAGTTTGTCTTAGCTGTACTACTCATACCTAAGAAGCTCTAGACTCATTACTCTAAAATTAGGGTAATGATAAAAGATTACCTAAAGGAGGTTACTGTGTGAGAAGATATGAAAACATGGGTCATAACACAAAAAAGTTCCGCAGAGACCACATAGGAGCCACCCTCTCTTCCTCCTAGTCCCACTATTTCAAATCCACCCCAGCTTTCGCTAAGTAGTGCTATTTGTGCTGGCTGTCTCACAGACAAATCTTCACTTATATCCCAAAAGACTGAGGGCCAGAAGTAGTGTGCAAAGTATTAACCAAACTAGAATCAGACCCCAAGAAGTCACATGTCAGGAAAGTCAAACTAACAAAACATCTAAATGGCGGTGACACTGTTAACAGTATGCAGGGGTGCAAGGAAGGGGGATCATAACCGAGTCCATCACTTGCTAGTAGTTGTGTGGTCCTGTGTATATTATCTAAATCTCTCTGTTTCCTAATCTGTAAAACAGGGATAGAAACCATATCAAATTTACATGACTGTTTTGAGTTTTAAATGAGATAGTCCATGAAAAGTGCTTAGTACAGTGTCTGGTGTACATAGTAAGTTAAGTGTTCAGTAAATATTAACTTTTAATCCTGGAGAAATTAGAGTTCCAAAACTTTCAGAGATGCCTGAGTGAATATCCGCAAGTGCAGAGCCCAGTCTTCTGACTCAGAAGCCTCTCCCTTTTTCCTGCATTCTCAGGAAAGGTAAGTTCTGGTCAGTACATCAGACTGATGCAGATCCAGCAAAAGTCCGTGGGGTAGGTGAGAAACCCATTAAACAGCAAGTGCAGAGTATCTGGGTCTGACACTAGTAATCATTTCTACATTCCTGCTCCTTAAGGCACTTTTTCCTTGAGGCCCCAAGTCCTTTCCAACTCTAGGGGTCTGAGTCAAGGACAGAGTGAAGACTCACCCAGAGGAAAATGAGACTGCTGGTAAAGCCTGAGGGGCCTGTCACCTGCACTCCTACACTTAGAGGCACTGGAAGTGGGAAACAGCAGTGCTTTCCCCAAGAGATGCAACCCAATGATATGGTATTACCCGGGCTTTGCCCAATTTCTTTTGAGGAAGCCAATCTTCCTGGTCTTCTTCACTGTTCTGCTTGTGTGCAGGATCCTTCTCAGTCCAACCCACCTTGATGCCAGTAAGTGCTAAGAAAAGGAGAATCGGCTTGCCAGTGCATGAAGTTCTGGGGTTAGGAGGGGACATGTTTCCTTTTCCAAGCTCCTCTTACTTCCTCTCCACCCCCACTAAACTCCCATCTTCTACTTCTCTCACCTTATACTCCTGCACCACCTCCTCCAACGGCACCACGCTGTGCTGTTTGTGGCTCCTGGATTCTCGGCACACCACACAGATGGCCTCTTCATCCACCTCGCAGAAGAGCTTCAGGGCTTCCTGGTGTTTGGGACAAATGCCCTGCTCGCTCCCACGGCTCCCTCGACCAGGAGTGGGGTGCATCTGCCGAATCACCTGGACCATGTTGGCCAGCTGCAGGTTGGGGCGGAAACTCCGCCTGGGAAAGCTCTTTCGGCACTGGGGGCAAGTGAAGCACCTCCGAGGGGCTGGAGGCGGGGGCAGTGGGGTGACTGGGTCTAGCTCCTCTTCCTCGTCCTCCTCCAGCACTTCCTCCTCGTCCTCCTCATCCTCCCCTCTCAAGTCCTCCTCCATATCCCCCAAGTAGTAGTCCAAATCTTCCTCCTCGTCCTCCTCCTCCCACACGTAGTCCATGTTGTCCCAGCTGGACCCTCCCATGCCACTGGTCCAGAACACACCCTCCTCTTCCTCCTCGACCTCCTCCTCCATGTCGCCCTCATAGTCTTCATCCCGCATGGGGGTGTCCCACCCCCCACCGGCCCCCACAGCCTCCACTTCCTCCTCCTCTCCGTCCTCCTCTTCCTCCTCCCGGTCCAACTCGTCTCTGTCCTCCTCATCCTCCCCTCCCCACAACTGGGTTACACACACTCGGCAGAAGTTGTGCCCGCAGCCGATGGACACGGGGTCCGTGAAGTAATCGAGGCAGATGGCGCACACCGCCTCCTCCTGAAGGGTCTGCACAGGGTTGGGTGCCATGGCAACGGCAGCCATCTTAGTGTCCAGTCAGCCAGTGTAGATGGGCGGTGGGGGGGCGGGGGGCGGGGGTCTTCCTTCTCAGACGCCCTGACGACCCTGCCCCACCCCCACCCCGTCTCTCCACACCTTGCCTCAAGCGCAGACAGAGGAAGGTCCTCCCGACAACCCACCCCTCCACACACAGTTCCCTAATCCTACACGACAACCGTGTCTCTGCGAGGGGAGGGGACAGAGCTGAGCGCTACAGCCAAGTCCCTCAGGTGGCCCTGAGTGCAAATCTGTTCCAACGCTCCCTTGGCCTCCTCATAACCCCCCGCCCCTCCTCACTTCCTGGCTCCGCCCCCTCACTTCCGGCCTTCCTTCCAACACTTCCGGTGCCTGCGAGTCTCCTAAGCTCGCGAGTTCCCTCCGCAGTAGCGCTACGCCTCCTCCTTTCCTCCCGGGCCCCTGGGCGACAGGAAACGGCGAGGAGACGCTCTAGCAGGCACACGGGAACAGGGCGGGAGGGCTAGAACGATGGAGGCCCACGTCTCTGTAATACGAAGGAGCAGGGAACGCGGACGACCCGGAAGAACCGGCCTCCCCCATCCCCCGCCACTGGGGATAAACTTCGGGGAACGGTGGAAGCTCTTAGCGGCCGTCCGCTCACGGTGCCGTGACCGCGTCGGCCCGGCGCCATCCTACTAACCGAACACGGATGACTGCACCAGGGACTCCCCACAGCCGATGCCGGAAGCGGAGGGGCGGGTCCCGGTGGGCGTCCTCAAGTACTTCCGGCCCTTCTAGGCCGCGGACTTTGTTGTTTGGGAACTCAGAGTTCCTAGGAGACCGCTCGGGGAGGGGACCGGAGTTCTTGCCATCCTCCCCCATTGTAGTTGGCATTTCCACACGCATTTGAGAAACTGCCGTCTGCTCATTGTCGTACCGTTTAGGCGAACTTTTCTAACTGCCCATCCGTAAAGGAAGAGTGAAATCATTACATGAGCTTTCACACGGTGGAACACTCTTTAGCTGTAAAAAGGGAATCCTCTTCAAGATGTATTGTGAGGGGAGAAAAGCAAGGTGCTGAGAAGTGTAGACTATACCACTATCTGTAAAAAGGGGGGGGGAGTTAGATGTATTTCATAACTATCGTCCTGTATTTACTCATATGAAATAAGGGCAATCGTCCCTATCAGAGGGCCTTGTGAAATTAGTTACTATAATTTCAAAGCGGTTAATAGGTTGCTGAGCACACAGTGAGTTCAGGGCCATCGGTCCATTCGACATGTCGGAGCTGGGCACCACGCACGCTCGGTGCCCACACTACCTCGAGGTCTGTCTGCGCGCGTCCCAGTCTAAGAGCACGACCTCAAACTGGGTTTGTGGTATTCATTTTACCCGAGAGATTCCCATGCAGGCTGCACAACTATATTACTAAAGATGCCGCTTTGGGACGCAGAGCATCTCCGTCAAACAGATCTTTGGGGCGATCGAAATAATACCTGAGGCTTCTGGAAAATGTCTCCTTTAATAAAGCAAGAGAGGAAAACCTGCAGGGGCAGTGACAGGAGCGTCCTTCACGTGCAGACTTTCCAGGGAGCACCGGCCGCTGCGGGATGCCCGGGCTGCGCGCGCACAACTCACCCTGCCCCGGAGGCGCTTTGCCGCC
Source organism: Potos flavus (assembly GCA_028534135.1). Lineage (NCBI taxonomy): Eukaryota > Metazoa > Chordata > Mammalia > Carnivora > Procyonidae > Potos > Potos flavus. Next base: position 2,165,212 of record CM052895.1, on the reverse strand, counting down.
AGTGGGGACACTCCCGGAGGACGCCTGCTTCCTCAGAAGGGTGGCCGAACATGCCAAATACAGTAATACTCGTGGGTGAGCAACCATACGAGGCAGTCCCAGGGAAGTTTGGCCACGAGCCCTGAACACAGTCGGCCGCCGGCTCAAGGAACCTGCGCCGCTTGGAGCTCCGCCTTCGCCCAACGTGGTCATTCCCGGCCCTGTGTAGCTTCAGGACGGTGTTTGTCACGTTTGCTAACGTCAGTTTCCGTAGTGTAGTGGTTATCACGTTCGCCTCACACGCGAAAGGTCCCCGGTTCGAAACCGGGCGGAAACAACTTTTTGGTCCGTGTGTCATTTCTACGGTCACTTCATCCGCCCCTCTCTGGGGCGGGGTCGCACGGAGAGAAAGACGTGTGTATATCTCCCTCTTTTTCTTGTTGGAGACAGGCAGTAAAACGGGACAGAGCTCACAGCGCGCCCTCCATAAATGCTCCAATGTAAATTCAGGTCTCGCTCCTCAGCTAATCTCTCGCTCTTCCCCTGCAAGAGCCCTCAGAGCCTCCTCTCCCGGGTTGGGGGAACGCTGTCTTCGGCTCCTCCAGCCCTAGTCACTAGGACAGTCAGACACACAGTAGGTGCTCCGTATTTGCGCAGTTGCTTTTCAAGGTGTGCCCTCATCCCCTGCATGGGTGTTTCAGCCTTCAGGGATAGAGCAGAAACCAGGTACACGTGCCCGGCTAGCTCAGTCGGTAGAGCATGAGACTCTTAATCTCAGGGTCGTGGGTTCGAGCCCCACGTTGGGCGTAGGTCCTTTTGAAGAAGGGGGAAAAAGAATTTTTGAAGCAAAATCAGGCAACGAGGTTTTCTCCAGACCCGCAACGAGTGGAACTCAGCCTCCTTGGCGGGGCGCCCGGGAACTAGGCAGGTGGTTTCCGGTATCCCAACAAGAGACTGCTCCCAGCCGTAGGGCCCTGGCTGGCCTAAAGGCAGCGAGGATGGGATCTGTGCTGCCCGCGGACAAGTTCCCCGCAGGGCCTGCTCCTCGCACCACCATTCCGCTCCCTGAAATGCGCCTGCCCACAGTCAACGCGGATTGGGCGCCTTCTGTTGACCGGATTGGCAATCTGGAGTCCGCCGCGCCGCGCGCAGGAGGGGAGGGTGAGGCGGGGCTTCCGGAAGCTGAGGGGGACCCAACGGCCGCCCGATTCGCGACCACTTTACTGGGTGACTTAGAGGCTGAGCATTCTCGCGCTCTCGCCGCCTCCGCGGGGTCTTTTTCCGGGGAGAAAAGAGTGCTCTTCGTAATCTGAGACCGTTCTCTTCAGTGTATTCCTCTGTTTAAGGGTCCATGTTTTGTGAAATGTTGCCCCTACACAATAAGGAATGTAAAAATATCCTTTATTTTGGAACGCCCTAGCAAGAACATCCTCAGTGTACTGGTCTTGTCAGGAAATTCTTCCTTAACTTCAGTCGAACTGCTTTCTTAGTCCTGCAAATTCAGCCCGTTTTCTGGTTTCCGTATGTAGAAGTCTCCCTCAATACACGCCAGACCGCAGGAGAAGTCTATAGGTGCTGTAAAGCTGCTTTATTGAACTTGCTAAGCAAAGGACTGAATCGCCTTCAGTCTTGAGAAATGTGTCGAAGACGAGAATTAGGGGAAGTTTAGGATGACACCGTATAAAGGCAGTCTGGACAAGAATTGGTCAAAGTTTGTAGAATAGGCGGATTTGCTGGTACAGTCATACCTTGCTCATGCGAAACTGTTACTATATGGTCTTAACTTGGAATTAATGGGTCTAAATAAGCTTGTGTCCCAGGATTTTCAGCTTTAACATTTTCTCTTGCACAAATCCTTGTGGATTCATTTGCAAATTGTAGTTTCAGGGCATGCATGCATGCATTCATTCATTCATTCATTCATTTATTTATTTTTACCTCCTTCCCTGGAAACGGAAAACATCCTAAAAGACTTGGCTTTCATTAAGGGGAAGCCAAAGTGGACAGACTTCTCGTTGCCATCTCCCAAGAAGCTAGGGGCATCCCCACTGGAGCTTTTTGCTGCAATTCCTGCTTCTCTTTCCCCTCCACTGCTTCCACGGTTGCCCTTCCAGCCAGGCCCAATTTGGACTCCCCTCTGGTAAGTGATCTGCTGCTCTTAGCACAAAGGAGTCCAGCGTTGATCAGTTCAGACATTCAACAAACACAAGGAAAATAGGATTTTTGTTCTTTCTCCTCTTTGGCGATGGTGGCCATGGAGGCAGAAAGACTCGCTCTGATTTACATTTCAGGATTCCTTCAGGAACAATGAGCAGAACATGTGATGGGAGTGAGACTGAGTCAGAGAGAAGAACTGGAGATACACAGCCATGGTCTAGACGGGAAGCAGCTGCACACCAGTGGGGAGGCAGCAGTCAGATGCAAGAAGGGAGTGAGGGAGCTAGGTGCATGGTTTATACCTGGGCAGGAGAGGTACCTGGGCAGGAGAGGGGGCTCCCTGGGTTCTGCTTTCGATGGTTTAGTAACAGAAATCAAAGACTGAATGTAGAAGTAGGGACAACACTGACCCACTTTTGGCCCTCCATCCTCTTCAAGCGGGGGCAATGACCTCCCTCCCACTACACGTTCCAGGCCCATAGAGGTTAATGTATGCCGTGACACAGAATTGGGAAGGTTTGTTCTGATCTTCCCTAAAGTGGCACACAGAAGGCACCACTTTAGGTAACTAGTAGAGATCCTTTGGTGCACAGATGGCGCCACTTTAGATAACTACCCTTTGACCTCACCACCATACTCCTCATTTCATAAAATCTAGGGATTAAGGTCCGGACTGGACGGAGAATAGCTGTGGAGAATGGCCCGGCACCACCTGGATGGTCTGTCCCCACCCATACTCCCTGTCAGTAAGTTACCCTGAATAAAACTCTCCATAAGCGATATGGAATGGCTTGCTTCGTTTTTTTCCCTCTTAACGTGCCCTCTCAGTCTAGAGGACACATTACTGACTCTCGTCCACCTTCTAACACTGAGGAGTGGAGTGGGGGGTAGGGGGTGTGAGAGAAGTAATGAGTTAGGTCTTGAACAGGTTAGACATGTCTAAACACGTCCAGGACATGTGGATCTGAAGCTTGGAGTGAGCTGTCTTTGCTGGAGCCACAGATGGGTGGGGTAGAGGTTGGGTCAAGCTCACAATTGCAATGTGACTCTCCAGGGAGATAGCCTTGGGTAGACAGATGGAGGAGTCAGAATAGGAGTAAAGCTAGCAGTGAAGCTTCCACTGAGGCCAAGGAAGTCAAGATGTAAAAAAAAAAAAAAAAAAGAGGAACAGATCTGTAGAGTCAAATTCCATACATGCTCTAGTAAAGGAAAGTGGTAAGGCCTTTATGGATTGGTCCACCTGCAGGACCCTGGTGACCTTGATGAGAGAACTAGACTCGGACAAGAGGACCTCCGGGTCCAGTGGTTTGGTGGAGAGGGGCTTACAAATTGAAGACACTCAAGGATCCCAACTCAGCAGGACTGTTCCTGACTCCAGAGGTCTTCCAGAATCAGCATAGGTGACCAAAAAAAAAACATTTTGCAATATTAAATTATCGATAATAATCTTACATTTGCAGATATAGAGATCTACATATACCATGAGTTAAGCTTCATCCCAATTCTGGACATTCAATGCTAGAATTGATTAGTTTTATTTTTAGAAAATACTTAAAAGATTTAATTACATTTCAAAATTTAAACTTTCGGCTTTATTTAAATAATATTGACTTAGAATTTGATAATTCAATTTCTTTTTTATTTTTAATAGATAATTCCACCTAATTTAGAAGAAATCATTTTGAAAATATATATAAAACTAGTTTTATTTTTGGCTTATTTATATCTACATTTTGACAAAATATATTCAAATTTCGTATTATTTGAATGTATTTAGCATTTCCTTAATCCTTTAGATCATAGTGTCAATCCAGCTCAAAATGGGTGAAAATTGAAGCCCTCGAGCTGTCTTGCTAGAAGAGACAAATTGGAGAGAATTATCTAGTTTCAAACCTCCAAAGCCACATTTACTTTTCTTGCTGCGAAGTCTGCTGCTTCCATTCGCTGTTTTATTTTGAGTTGCTGAATGTGACTAGCTTCCCGGTCTACTAATGGGTTGAACTCCTCAGTTGGACAATATCACGGGGACCCACGTAGAATGGTTCCAAGGGCTCTACCTGCCAGGTTGGGTGGAGGGACCTGGGCAGTGCCCATGACTATGAGTCTTAGATAGCTCATGGAAGAGCTGCATTGCCGTCAGTTTCCGTAGTGTAGTGGTTATCACGTTCGCCTAACACGCGAAAGGTCCCCGGTTCGAAACCGGGCGGAAACAGTGGGAAAGCAATTTTTTTTTTCCCTTTTTACTTAAAACAGTTTAAGTGAATGTATGAATACTTTTCACAGTTTTACACTTACTCTTCTCTTTTCTAATTCACGACCAGTTCACTTCAACCAACACAGTCCAGGCCTCTAGGTCTGTGGTATAAAAAGGTGGTGGATGTCTTCAGAGCATTTCTTCAAAGAACTTAACAATCCTGACACGTTAAAAGGCAGGAATGCCACGCAACCACACATGAAATATTAAAAGTGCAAGCAGGCATGAGCTGGAAATATATGGCGGAAGTCAGGCCAGGGAAAAGTATTCTCAGGGAAGATCGTAGCGGTGGTAATGACCGCGCCAGGTACAACGCATTGTGCTGATGGTGTCCGGTCCTGTTTTAGGTGTCTGCCTCGAAGGAACCTAACAATCCTGGGAGGTACGTAATATTGTTGTCCCCAGTTTCCAGGTGACGTCACTGACGCACAGACACATCACAGAAGGTAAGGGAACGTGGGCTAAAGGAAACAGAAGTGGGAGCTAAAGGATGGAGAAGAGGAAAAGCAGCAGGGCATTGAGCGAAGTTCAAGTAAACAGCGAGGAACGCAGCTGTGGTTCTGCCAGCGGACTGTCAGTGATTGGCTGGGTGGAGCCAACGGCGATGGCGGCAACTCCACACCGCGAACACTACCACGTGCAAGGTTAAATTCCCTCACTGGTTTCACTCTCAGCTTGGGACCTCCCATCCATCTGTCCTCAGGAGGCCCATCTCCGCTCCTCTAAGTGGCGCCCTACTGTCGCTCCCCGCGTGTCCCCTAAGGCAGACCCACCTGGTGTCTACCCTGCATTCCTCCCACTGTGTCCTCAGCGGCGGAGAGCAGTCAAAAGGACCATCAGTCTCTCCAGAGGTGTCTCAGCCGCCGCCCTCCTCACCGAGCCTTACCTGCAGCTCGTGGTCTGGAGCCTGTGGGATGCTGCAGGTGTGTAGAAGCAGGCTCTAGAGTTCAAGGGGGGAAAGGCAGTGAAGGCTTCAGGGAAGCAGCCCAGCGACGCTCGGGGGGAGCACCCCCAAGCCCAGTGCTCCTGGCTTGAGAGATGTCGGTAGAGAGACACATCTGTGGACCTCTGTAGCGCAGCTTGCTTCCCCCCCTGGAAAATAGGGCTCATGCTTTCATACCTGGCCGGGCACACTTAACACATTTGACAAACGACTTCTTTCCCAGCACTTCTATCAAACTGGGAAGCCAAATAAAACATCAAGGTTGTAAATCACATTGCCTTTAAAGTTTCACACATCTTAAATGCAGACAAAGCATAACCAAAAACAGCTTAAGGTACTAAAAAAAAAATCAATTTCATGCCCATTTCTTTGTCATTGCTCTTTCCTACTTATTTGTATACTTTCCCAGAATTTACAGATGTAACTCACCCAACCAGGAAGGCTAGGGACTAGCCATGGAACTTAGAGACCCAGAGGAGTGAAGAGGGAAGATTCGGACCTCACCTGGAGAATTATTCTCCTTCTGCTGCTGATCCAATTGCTTTTGTGTTGGTTTTGTTTTGTTTTGTTTTGTTTTGTTTTGTTTTTCATGTTTTACTGAGTTGAGGTGAGTCAGTACATGCCCCTCACCCCAGGCTCTATACTGCTAGAGTGTCTCCCGCAAGCCCTCAGAACTGACTTCCCCCGTGGCCCCAGAACTCTCGGAGGTCAGCACCATCACTCAGCCACTCTTGCCAGAAGAATTTTGGTTTGTGCCTCAGCTATCCTAAGAGTTTTTATCCCTGCTCCTTGTGGAGACAGTAAACAAATCCAAAGCAACATGGTTAACACCAAAAACAAAAACAAAAAAAAAAACAAACAGCTGGGCTGGGACAACAAGGTCCGCAGGAAGCTGTCTAGTTTGAGTCATATTTCTTTTGGGTTACACTTAATGCTAACTTGTCATTCTGGGTTTAAAGTTTCCCTAGACTCATCTTGTTTCAATTAATGCTGTTATTCTCTTGTTGATGCTTAAATTGTAGCTGCTTATCAGTGGGAGCCTCTTCATATTGGCTCCTTTATCTTTTCAGCGTTGCCCTGACAATTTGAAAGCATCCTTGTTTCCTGGCAACAACTCATGCTTTGGATCTATCTCTAATATTTCCTGCCTTAGGACACAGGAAGATGTACAGGGAGCTTCAATTTTTTTTTTCTTCAGTGAGGAGTAAAAGAAAAGGCCAAATCTAAGTGCCAGGACAATGCATGGAGCCCAAGGTCTCTGACTCCCCCACTTCCAAGTACCCTAGGGAAATAGTTTTAAGGACATGAGTTAACACTGAGCATTCTATTTAACTGAAGCTTTTGCTAGATCTTTACATTTTTTCAAATAAGCCTCAACATCATTACTGTACAAAATTACTTACCTAATTTTTTAAATCTCTCACTCATAAGTATGTTCCCTTTTGCTTTATTTAAAAAAACATTTTAATTAGGAAATTTAAAGTAGAGATAATGGTATTATGAAATGCCAAGTACCCATCATCCAGCTTCAATTTTCTCTCTTCCACAATTCCAATTTTATCTCTAACCCCATCACTTCCCACCCCACTGGCTCTCAGAGGGTGGAAAGGACTGTGAGAAAATTAATGAGGGAGATCTGATAAAGCGGCAAGCAAACAGAGGACAGCATTAGAGAAGGGCTAAGAAAGATGTATCGGAAGAGGTGACAGTGAGCTTAGTCAGGAAAATAAGAAGGAGCCAGCCTTTCAAAGATCTTGGGAAGAGGCCTTTGGGAGAGGGAGCTTAGGGTTTGAAGGCTCTGAAGTAGGAGTGTGCTTGGTGGGTTCAAGAAGGAAAGGAAGGGTGCACCTGGGTGGCTTGGTGGGTTGGGCCTCTGCCTTCGGCTCAGGTCATGGTCTCAGGGTCCTGGGATCGGCCCCCTATCGGGCTCTCTGCTAGGTGGGGAGCCCGCTTCTTCCCCCTCTCTCTCTGCCTGCCTCTCTGCCTGCTTGTGATCTCTCTCTCTTTGTCAGGTGAATGAATAAAATCTTTAGGAAAAAAAAAAAAGGAAAGGAAGACCAGGAACTTGGAGGATAAGGAGCCACAGCTGTATCTCCTTGGCTCTGCATTCTGGTGACTCCATCCACACCAGCTGCTGTTTTTGTTTACGAGTGGATAGAAAAATGTATGGAGGACACCAGATCTGTAGTCTTAGAGGACTCCCAGGCTAATGAGAAGTACGGTAGGACCTTGATGTAGTTTTTAAGGACAGATAAATGAACACATAGGCTCATTCAGAAGATTGCAAGTAGACAATATACCTGGTGTTTCTAACTGCTATGAGTTGGTGATTAGGGAGACTACAGCAGCAACCGAGGTTCAGGTCCTGGCTCTGCACTTCAGCTGTGACCTAATCAGTGCCCCTTTCTCCACCACACTCAGTGAGGGTTCAGAGAGGTAAGTCACCTGGAATGTCTAAGAGAAAATATCACACCAGTGGCTCAGATGTTCAGAATGATGCCTTTTGATAATCACAATTCATGAAGGAACTAGGGAAGGAACTAGTTAAAGGAGCTAGTGATTGTTCCTGTTCCAGAAATTGCTAGTTTGATAAGAAAAACAATATTTGTAAGTTGAACTTCAAACCTTGAGAAAAACTAGGCTTTAACATTTATAACTAGATAAATTGAATATTAATCACACAACAAGTTTGTAATCTTTTCCATATTAAAAAACCTTCCCTAGTCCTTGGACATTAAACATCTCAAATGACAGCGGAAAGAGTTTCCCAAAATATCCAGTGATTTTAATCCAGTTGGTCCTGACACAGAATGGAGGAGCAGGTCATTCTGGGTCATCTATTTGGCCACTGTTCTTTAGCATGCAGTCCTCCAGAATTAGGTTTCTCTGGTCGACATTTTGTCTTCCTATTTGCCTCAAATTTACATTCCCCAGGACATCAGCATGTGACTGAGACCTGACTTTTATTTAGGGGACTTTGCACCCTCAAACAAATGTGATATACTATAAACATGGTAGCATTTGATGGTGGTTGAACCATTTCTCCTGATGCTACACAGACCCTAAGAGAATGGCTTTGCCAACTCTAGTAAAGGGAAACCACTGACTATTAAAGAAAGAGCTGATATTGGAGTATTTTTAGACTAGTTAGAAAATAGCCATAAATCGCGTAACCCAGGAGATAGCTTTCTGTTTCAAATGAGGTTTTAAATGAAAATATTCAAGTGGATGGTTGATTGATTTATTTATATGCAAATTATATATAATCACCATAAACCACAAGCAACATGCATGACCTAATAATTTAAATATGCCCCATATGACACCAAGACCAAGTAGAAAATCGCATACAAATTTAATTTCTTATATTTGGTTGGATTCTTTCTGTCCAAGGGAGAAAATCCACAGAATAAGAAATAACTGAATAGGCCTTTCCAATGATGTCGTGGCTTTGCAGTGATGTCATGGCTTTGAAGAAAACGTGATAGCCTTCACAGAAACAAGCCTGAAAAAGAAAAAATGATGTTGTCCTATAGAATTGGATTAGAAGCCATAAATAAGAGTGACACTGTGATCTTCAGAATCTTTTGCCTGAGTATGTTCCTGTGAGGGGCAAAAGGAAGGTCCCTCTTCCCGTCAGACAGTGTCCTGCAATGGATATCATCTTATCTTGTAGGACAAGCAGTGAGGGAATTTTAAGGGGGGTGGAGTCATGTCAGATTTGTTAAAGCTGCCCGTTGTCACAAAAGCAATGGAGAAATAGGCAACCTGGTTCATGGCTGGCAGGAAGGATTATCAATCAGCCTGTCAGATCTACAGTCCAGTGATTTGTCTATTTCCATAAAGTTACAATCACATATAAACCTTGACCCAGCAATCTCACTCCCAGGAATTTGCTCCACAGATATGAGTGAAAAAGTGCAAAATAACAACACTACATACTTATTAACTGCAGAATTTATTATGATAACAAGAGGTTGGAAACAATACAAATGTCCATCATTAGGTGATCTGTTACATAAACAGATCATCTATAGGTGATTCATCTATGATTCATCTACACAGCTGCAAAAAAAAGATTTAGAAAATTTTCTACATCTTGAGATGGAAAGATCTTCAAATACGAGTTATAATTATCTTTTTGTACAAAATAGAGGAAAATAGAAATATATTTGCATCAAAAGATATATGACTGTGCAAGAATATACACACAGGTACAAAAGTTGTTACCTAAGGAGGGAAGATGACAGACGCTTTTCGCTGAATATTTTTATGAATGGTTCAATTTTTGAACAGTACAGTGTATAACCTACTCAAAAGATGTTTTAAAGACTCATTTTGTGAAACTGGAAAATGCCATGGTGATTCTTCAAAATATTAAACATAGAAATACCATATGTTACACTGGAGTAAGCATAGGAAGAGTGGCACTTGGGTGGCTCAGTTAGTTGGGTAACTGCCTTTGGCTCAGGGCGGGATCCTGGAGTCGTCGGATCGAGTCCTGCATCAGGCTCCTAGCTCCATGGGGAGTCTTGCTTCTCCCTCTGACCTTTTCCCCTCTTGTGTTCTCCCTCTCTCTCTCAAATAAATGAATGAAATCTTTAAATTAAATAAATAAAAATTAGAAAGAAAAATAAGGAAAAAATACCGTATGTCCTGCAATTCCACTTCTAGGTATATCCTCAACAGAAGTGAAAACAAGAACTTGGACATATAGTTGCACACCATGCTAATAGCCACATTATTCACAAAAGCCAAAAAGGCAGAAGGAACCCAACCAAGTGTTTATAGACAGAGGAAAGGTTTAAAAAAATGTAACGTGTGGATATATATAATGGAGACTAGTCATAGAGATAG
>CM052895.1:2125782-2154522 GCA_028534135.1 Potos flavus | reverse complement strand
TTGAGTCCTCCACTGACTCCAGGCGAGCGGATCTCCACTGAGGGACACTGGTGGGGAGAACAGGGCGGGAATAAACACCTGAAGGCAGCAGTGGAAAACGTAGGGGAAATCATCAGGCACGATGCCCCAAAAGAACTGTGAGCCAAAAAAGGAAAGTAAGGAAGACTGCACAGGCTGCTACGTTTGTTAAACAAAAAGAACGGGAGTGTAGTAAACTACATATTTGTATAAAAATAATTCAGAATTACAAAGTTGATCGCTTGGGATGGAAGGAGACTGGAGCGTAGACGATGGGCACATTTTTCGCTGTGAACCACTTCTGTATATCTGAATTTTGAACCCCGTTTAAATCAGTTCAATCCAAGAAAAGCTTACAGACGGCAACGAGAACTGCTCTAGAAATCTGGGGGTCCAGCCACGAACAAAACTGACAAAGGCATCGCTAACAGTTCAAATTCCAGAGGAGGTAGAGTGTTAGAGAGAAAATAGAGCCAGGTTGAAGGACAGAGTGTGGTAAGAGGTGATTTTAAACAGTGTCATCCCTGCAGGCTTCGCTAAGAGGATGACATTTGAAACAAGACTTGAAGGAGGTGGGAAGTAAGCCATGCAAGTATGGGAAAAGAGAGGTTCAAGTAAAGGTAAAAGCCAGTTCAAAGGCGCTGAAATAGGATCTTGCTGGCATTTTTCAGGAATAGCGAGGAGGTCCCTGTGGGAAGAGAGGAGTCAACAGGGAAGAGTGATAGGAGATGCAGGTAGAGAGGCTGGGTGCAGGGGCTGGGGCCAAAGAACAGGTAGGGCCTTCGGAGGATTATAAAAGACTTCAACTTTTACTTTGAGTAGTGGGAGCCAATGGAGGGTTTGAGCAGAGGGGAACTCAAAATCCATCTGACTTAACATTTCAACAGGACTGTTCTCAGAGCTGGGTGCAGAAGCCGGGGTAGGGCAGTGTGACAGAAGGGGACAGAACTGTTGTGATCATGAGGTCATTGGAGATGGTGCAGTGGAGGGCGTGAGTGAGGACACACAGGGGACTCAGGGTGGAGTGTGTGCAATGTTTTCCTCTTGGGAGTCACAGAGGACTCCCCAGTTTGGCCTGAGCACCTGGAGGGATGGAGTTGCTGTTATATGGGGTGGATGGGGAAGGCTCTGGAAGGAACAGGTGGAGGGGCAGATTAGAAGTACAGTTGTGGATATGGTGAGCGTGTGATATCCCTTAGAACATGCTACTGGGAGTTGGATGTGGGAGCCAGGAATAGTAGGGGATGTGTACTGTGGCATCAGCAAGAAGAGGGTCTTTCAAGCCAAGGAAGTGGAAGAGATGAGGAGTGAGTATAGACAGAGGTCCAAGAACTGAGCAAGTGCAGGAAGAGGAGGAGGAAACCACAAGGGAGGCCAAGAAAAAAGTAGGAGAGCCAGGGACTACAGCATCCTGGAAGATCCCAGGAAAGAGTGTCAGCAAGGAGGAAGCATCAGAGGAAAGGGCAGGTGAGGTGAGGCCTGAGAAGGAGCCTTTGCCTTTAGGTTAGAATCGCTGAGGTCACTGGTGACTTTGACAAGAGTGGTTTCTGAGGAGGGTGGTGTCTAAAGCCTGCCCTGAGTGCCCTTTGGGAATGAGGAATGGTGGTGGAAGCAAATATTCCTGGCAGTTCTGGAGGGACAGTAGAGGACTGAGTTAGTTTGGTGGAGATTAAAGTGGGAAAAATTACTGTAAATGTATTATTTGTTCAAAGCCAAAAATTAAAGAAAGAATAAACAAGGGGGAGAACAACGGTGGGAGAAGTAGCCACAGAAGTGGATACAAGCCACGCTTGGGGGTGGCAAGAGCTACGTTCCAGACACTAAATTTAGCTCAGCACCGAGCCAGGACAAACCTGCTCTCCGGGAACCTGACACTGCGGCCCGGGCGCTAGGCCCTTGGCCCGGCCGTGCTAGGTCGGGCTCGGGAGTGGCGCCCAGCTGGGTGTGTGCGCCCACCTGTCCAGGCCCGTTTCCCACGGCTGACTGGGTCAGGCTGGGGGTGGCCTAAAGAGGCTTGCGGAGGGGGTTAGGCGAGGTGGGGGGAAGGGGCGACGAGAAGGGGGCGCCAGGGGACCGAAGAGGCTGCAGACCAAAGCCAGTGTTTGAGGGGCCCAAATAGGAGGCGCAAGGCGCTAGCCCCGCACTTGGATCCGATCGAGAAGTGAGGTCTGGCCCGCCCACAACGCGCTCACTCGGGTCTCGTTTCCCGGCCCGGCAAGCTCTCAGCTCCGGTCTCCTCCGGCCCAGCTTCGGCTCCGCCCTTCCTCTCCCAGTGGGTGCTCGGAGGCCGGATCTGGCCAACCCACTCGGAGCCGCGTACTGTCGGGCCCCTCGACTTCCCCAGCACCTTGCCCGGCGCCGAGGGAGCGCATGGCTGCGGTGGGGCCGCGGACTGACCCCGGCGCCGGGGCGGAGGCACTGGCACTGGCCGCCGAGCTGCAGGGCGAGACCACATGCTCCATATGCCTGGAGCTTTTCCGCGAGCCGGTATCCGTCGAGTGCGGTCACAGTTTCTGCCGCTCCTGTATCGCGCGCTGCTGGGAGCGCCCCGGCGTGGGAGCCCCCGCGGCGTCCCGCGTGCTGCCCGGTCCCCTGCCCTGCCCGCAGTGCCGAGAGCCCGTGCGTCCCGGCCAGCTGCGGCCCAACCGGCAGCTGGCCTCGGTGGCCACGCTGCTGCGGCGCTTCAGTCTGCCGGGGGAGCGCCGGCCCGCGGAGGCCGCGGTGGCCGGGTGCCTCCAGCACGGCGAACCGCTCAAGCTCTACTGCCAGGACGACGGACGCGCCATTTGCGTGGTGTGCGACCGCGCCCGGGAACACCGCGCGCACGCAGTGTTGCCGCTTGACGAGGCTGTGCAGGAAGCTAAGGTGAGCGCTTCCCCCCACCCCCAACCCCCGGTGCAGATCCCCAGGACCCAGCTCGTGTTCTGTCTTCCGCGCACGCAGTGCAGACGGGTGGCGGGCGCACAGGCGGCCCCGGTGAGACTCTGCCTCTTTATTCCATGCTACCCAGCACTGGCTCTGAGACTGAGTGCGGCCCTCGCTGTGTCACCGCCACACCACTAATACCACCCTCCCACCCACCTCGAATTTCCCTCTGGGCTCCCTACTGGCCTGCCATCGCGATACGTCCACGGACTTCGCGATTTTCTTTCTGTCTGTCCCTGGCTTCTAGTAGTGTCTCCGTCACACCCACACTTCCTCTGCCCGCCCTCTCAGCCTTTTCCCTGGGCGTGGCGCTGTGCTGCGTCCTTGCGCCCTGGGGCCCAGTGGGAAGACCTTCCAAGAGGTTGGGGTAAGACAGTGGGTGACTCCTGGGTTGAGTAGAGAACCAAAAGCTGTCTTGGGCTGTGTCAAAGATATGGATCTGGGGGTAGTCTCTTCCCTGCCTCCTTTATGGGGTGTCCACAGAGGCTTCAAGCACACAGCCCCCAGTCTTTCTTTACTCCTTATTCGGCTCCAGCCCTCCCACCCAGACGACTTTCTGATGGTGAGGAGGAAAGCAGCAGGGAAGACTAGGTAGGTTGGGCTCCTACATAGCCTGCATTTCAGCTTGGATTGTGTACAGATGGTCTTTGGAAAATGAGACCCTGGGGCTTAGGAGTTACCCTTCAGTTGCCCTGTTCCCTTATGTGAGCCTGTGCAGGTTGTAGCCATCCCAATGTCCAGATATGGCTTCAACTCTGCCTCCTCCTCTTCAATGAAGAGAGTCTTCTCTTTCTCCTGGATGGCTCCAGGAAGGCACAAGTTGGGGTTTCCAGAGTCCTCTTCCCATAATGTCTCCCTTCTCACCCTCCTGCAGGAGCTCCTGGAGTCCAGGCTGAAGGTCTTGAAGAAGGATCTGGAGGACTATGAGGTGTTTCGTTCCACTGAAGAGAAGGAGAGCAAGGAGCTCCTGGTGAGCTGCGCACCCTCCAGGTGGGCCCTCTTTGAGTGACAACAGAGGACCACCCACCATCCTGGCCCTGTATGTGCATTCTTTAAAAAGAAGTAAAGTGAAGAGTGAAAATTGGAGAGATGACAGATGTTAAAGGAGAACATTTAGCTGAGGAAAATTTGCAGATATTATTGGCTTTATTCAGCGATTCATGAATGGGGCAGCATCCCATCGAGCAGATAGAAAAGAACTCTGATGGGACGCCTGGGTGGCTCAGTTGGCTAAACGTCTGCCTTCTGCTCAGGTCGTGATCCCAGGGTCCTGGGATTGAGCCCATGTCGGGCGGCCTGCTTCTCTGCCTGCTGCTCCCCCTGTTTGTGCTCTCTCTCTCCCTCTCTCTCTCAGACAAATACATAAAATTAAAAAAAAAAAAAAAGACTCTGAAAAGCTATACAAGGCAAAAGATTTTATAGGCAGAAGGGAGCACGAACAAGGTATTTATACTAGGCCAAAAAGCAGATTGGTTATTGCCAAGTTACTTTCCCTCTTGGGGAGAGTAGGGGTTTATCAGGAAATTACTTAACTAATGCTGATCAGGTGGTTCCTGCTTGTCTGGTTTAAAATTCTATTTCTGGGAAAACTGAATCTGTAATTAAGTCTCTGTTTCCTGATGTGGGACTTAGCATGGGTGACTCCATTTTGGGCCTGTTGTCTTGTTTTTAACTCAAAATAAATGTGTTTGGGCATGAGGAGGAAGTGACATCAGTTTAATCCTTACAGTGGCTCTGGAAGGCCCTAATTTATTCTTCCTTCTTTTCAAATGAGGCAGCTATCGCCCGGGATGGTTCTGGGGCAAGTCTGCAGTTGTCTTCGGTTGGTGGGAGAGCCCATTTGTGACCGGGGACTCGAGAGCATGTGTTGAAGCTGCTGTGAGCTCAGAGATGGGATATTTAAACTAGAGGATGTGCGTGGTGGATGTGTGTGGGTGAGCCTCTGACCCCTGAACAGTGAGGTGGGTGGAATTCTGTCCCGTGGGATGGCTCAGAGGCTACTGTCCAAAAGCTACATCTTGATGTCCCATTGCCTCTCCAACTTCTCTCCTGAGACAGAAGCAGATGGCCGCTGAGCGAGAGAAGGTGAGCGCAGAGTTCCAGGCACTTCGGGCCTTTCTGGTGGAGCAGGAGGGCAGGCTCTTGGGCCGTCTGGAGGAGCTGTCTCGGGAGGTGACACAGAAGCAGAATGAGAACATAGCTCAGCTTGGGGGTGAGATCACCCAGCTCTCCAAGCTCAGCAGCCAGATCCAGGAGACGTCTCGAAAGCCTGACCTTGACTTTCTCCAGGTGAGTCTGGATTGGCCAGAGGTATGAATCATTTATCCAAAGGCATCACAAATGGCAAGCGAGAACAGAGTCAGATTCTGTGAGTTTAGTAGAATCAGATACTTGAGCAGAAGGGGACTGGAGAAAACTGCTCTGATTCTCCTGGGGTTAAAGGTATAAAAAGATGTAAAACTTTCTTGACCTCGAGCCACAATAAAGATCTTACTGGCTTTACTCAACGATTCATGAATTGGGCAGTATCCAATCTAGCAGACAGGAAGGAGCTCCAAAGAGCTATATGCAAAGCATAGAGAAGCCTTGTGACAAAAGTCTCAGAAAATAATATTTATCTTTAGTACACGTGATCCATTTTCACATTTTCTACTGTATTTCCTTTGAAAGTAAATAGTCACAATCCACAAATAAACTTCACGAGTCACAAATGGGTCAAGCATGGTCATTTAAAAGTCTGAGTGGCCAGTCATTGCCAAAGGGCTGTGTCTTATCTCCGGTGGTGTTGAGAACGGAGGAAACACTGGATCCCAGCACATCACTCCAGTGATGATTCTGTAATGAACTGAGCCTTCGCAAAGCTGTGGGAAGGGAGGTGATGAGACATCCAGTCATCAGCCACCAGCAGAAAGCCATTGCCATCTGGGGCCATGCAGATGGTAGGGGGTGGTACACCTTATTGCTTATTCCTCTGGAAGCAGGGCAAGAGGCCAGTTTTATTTTGTCAAAGGTGAGTGGAGGTTACCTGATGCTGAGTTGGTTCTTTCATCTTTCTTTCCAGGAATTCAGAAACACACTAAGCAGGTGAGTGGACCTAAGAGTTCCTTAGGCCTCTCCAAGCTGGCTCTTCTCTTTTCCGCTGAGCTGTCTGTCTTCATTCCCTCACCCCTGACCTCTCACCTCCCAACTCCCACACTGTCTTACCTATATACCTCCCTAAGGCAAATTGTCCACCTGCCTGGCTGTGGATATTCTGGTGCAAGATCAGCCTCTCCTTTCTTCACCTCTCCCCACCAGGAGGACCTTGCCATCCTAATTGTCTTAGCCCATTGGGAATAGGACAGTGTTTGGGGGCCTTCCTCAGGGTCTTTGTCCTGCAGATGCAACAATGTGCCTGGCCCCAAGCCAACCACAGTCTCTTCTGAGATGAAAAATAAAGTCTGGAATGTTTCCCTCAAGACCTTTGTCTTAAAGGGGTTGCTCAAGAAGTTCAAAGGTAAGGGGACTGTGCTTGGGGCTGGGCCCATACAGTGCTGGTGGCCATGGTGTGTTTCTGGTAGTTTGGGGTCCCAAGGATGTGCCTTTCCGAAAGCTATGTGAGAAAATAGGTGTTAGGGTGTGTCAAGGCCAGATTGGTGCAGGGAGATGGTGGTAGCAAGTCCATCAGCAACAGTCCCCCCAACTGTCACCCCCCTGCCCACCACCTCCCCAGCACAAAGATTCCCCCAGGGACAGTCAGGGTAGAGGGGTGTTAGGAGCAAAAAGAGGGATGAGGAAGAAGAGCTCAGCTCAGACCAGCTTAGGCAAAAGAGGGGGAAGCTGGAGAGGCACAGCTAGGATACTGCCATTCCCCACCCCCCACACTTGACCCAGCGTCTGCACATCAACTCTCAGCCTCTGGGGTATCTGGGGAGTGAGTGAGCCAGTGGGGCCATAAATGTCAGAAGAGGTGGTATCACTGTCATTGCCAGATAGACAATCTCCCGTGTCATTTACGCATACACTGCTTTGTTTGTTTCTCCTCCTTAGAGGATCTTCGGGGAGAGCTGGAGAAAGAGGAGAAAGGTATGACAGTTGTTGTGAGAGGGAGTTCCCATTATTTGGCCTGTAGAGAATCCACTCCTTGCCCATGACTGTTTCTCTGGGTTTTGTGCATGGTTGGTTCCTTCTGCCTGCCTGCCTCTGCCTTCTGCTGTCTGCTTCCTCATCCTTGCCTTCCAATTCTGGCTCCCTCAGGCTGCAGTGGGACCTGTAGGCTATACATTGCAGGTCATTCCCCTGGACGAGATGAGGCTCTCTCCCCTCTCCCCACTCCCAGACACACAGAGACCTCTCCTGGGGACACGGGTTGTGTTCGGGGGTGGGGGGTGGGGGATGGGTTTCAGGGAAAGCAGGAGGAGACTGAAGACAAGACAGGAAGGGAGGCGGTTCTGATTACTGCAGAGCTCTGGGGTGAATGGGATCCAACCCCACAGGAGGGCAGGGCAGGGGAGGGGAGGGCACATATTCCTGATGCTGATGACTGAACAAGCTAAGTCAGAATTTACCTTAGAAGAATCTAAACCAGCTGAGTCAGACCATGCCCCTCCTCTGCGCAGAACCCCGGGACAGCCCCTCTCACTCAACACAGTCCTCACCGTGGTCTTCTAGGCTCAGGAATCAGGCCTCACTGCACACTCTCCCCCTGGCTTCCTCTATGCAGCTGCGACAAGCCCTCCTTGCTGCTCTTGAAATGCACCAAGCACACACCCACCTCAGGGCATTTGCACGGCATTGGCTGGGCCTCAGCCTGGTATATGCTTCCTCCAGACAGCTGCATATCTGGCTTCCTCACTTCCTTTATGTCATTGCTGAATTGCACAGTGAGGCCTTTTCGCCTTCCCTCGCCACCCTGGTTGAAATTACAGCCTTCTCTCCTGATTCTTCTTATCATCTGTGTTTATGTTTTATTTTCTCTCCTCCCCTTCCCCCCAAGAAAGGAAGTTGCAGGAGGACAGGGATACTGAACTGTGGGATTCCCGGGGACCTACAACAGTCCTGGAAGATAGTACTTAGCACAAGTGTGCACATTTTAAGTTTTTATTATGAAAATTTTAAACATATACAAAAGTAGAAGATCACAATGAATATTATGTTCTCATCACACACCTTCAGCTAATATTTTTCTTAAACATCCTTACCCACTTCTTCCCACTGGAAGCAAATCACAAATAAGTTCTTTCCATAAATATTCGTATGTTACCTCTAAAGATAGACTTAAAAAAATCAGATAACCACAAAACCATAGTCACAATTAGAAAAAGTAACGGTTCTTTCCAATATCTAGTGTTCAAAATCCCCCCATTGTCTTTTAAATGGGATTTGTGGATCTCTTTGAATTGGGATCCAAATTAGGTTCCTACCTTCCATCTGTTTGACTTCCCCGAGTATTTGTGGGAGGATGGTGGTGGAGAAGTAGCCCGGGAGGGCTGAGCAAGAGGCTTGCATGGGACGTCTCTCCCTGTGTCTGCCTTCAGTGGAGCTAACCCTGGACCCGGACACTGCCAATCCCCGCCTCATCCTCTCTCTGGATCTGAAGAGCGTGCGCCTCGGACAGCGGGCCCAGGACTTGCCCTGCCACCCACGCCGCTTTGATACCAACACGCGAGTCCTGGCGTCCTGCGGCTTCTCCTCCGGGCGGCACCACTGGGAGGTGGAAGTGGGCTCCAAGGACGGCTGGGCCTTCGGCGTGGCGCGGGAGAGCGTGCGCCGCAAGGGCCTCACGCCCTTCACCCCGGAGGAGGGCGTCTGGGCGCTGCAGCTCAACAGCGGCAAGTACTGGGCGGTGACTAGCCCTGAACGGACGCCTCTCAGCTGTGGCCACCTGTCCCGCGTGCGGGTGGCCCTGGATCTGGAGGTGGGGGCCGTGTCCTTCTACGCCGCGGAGGACATGCGCCACCTCTACACCTTCCGCGTCAACTTCCACGAGCGCGTGTTCCCCCTTTTCTCCGTCTGCTCCACCGGCACCTACTTGCGAATCTGGCCTTGAGAGGGCTCGTCGGCCTCCCGGAGAGGAGAGGGTGAGTCAGGCAAGGGTGCATTCCTCCTTGTCCCGGCTGCCCAGGGGAAGCAGTGTGGCCCTCTCTCGGAGCCTCCTGGTGACTTCGTGCCTGCTCCCTCCCGGACGCGGCCTTGGAGGCCTTAGAGGGGCTCCTGCAGACCCACGACATTGGAGCCGGCAGAACGGGCGATTGTGGAAAAGGGTTCCCCGGGCAACTGAGAGGGGGAAGAGATGCCTGGGACCCTTGGGGCCTGTCCTCTGCCTATTGGCGGCAGGTGGATCTGGCCTGCGCTGTGCAGAAGTGCAGGTGGGTGAGGACGCGAGCCCAGCTACTGACAGAGGTACTTCCCATCTCCGGGGCTTCCTGCCTGGGCTTAGCAGGGCCTCTGGTTCTGTCGAGCAGCACCAAACCCAGTGCTGTCCTCAGTGTGTGGGGCAGGGTCAGGCCCAGACAGCCAGGTTCACCGTCACTTCTGCTTTCCCTTCTTGTCAGCTGTCAGCTCTGCCTTCAGGCACCTGGATCCAGCCGGTCTGGGCTCTCTACTCAGGAAGGAGCAGCGCTGTACTCCCAGCTCAGACAACAGCCCGGGCCAGACCTGGAAAGAGATTCTTGACCTGTACAGAGAGGAAAGCCCAGGACCTGATAACCTTCCAGTACCCCTCAAGCTGATGATACAGAATGACATGTACTTTCTCGGCCATAGTGACAGCCCTGTGTTCTCACAGATGCCTGAACCCCTTTCACATGCCAAGGTATAGTCTCCCTTGAGTAAGGAGAGCACAGGTTATGGGATTTTGAAACACAAAACAGCACTTATAATTTTACAGATGCAACTACCATCAGCAGGGGACTGCACAGAGCACAGACATGCCTCTGACATACCCTTTCTGGAACTTGGCAAATGTATGCCAACAGCAGCCTAGTGCCAAGGTCTGTTCAGCCTCTGCCCTGGTGGGGTATTACTCCCTTGGCTGGTTGTTCTCCAGCTTCTGTTTGGGTGGGCTTTCTGGGAGGGGGTGTTGGGTTGTTCCCCCGCTTAGTGCTCCCCAGGGAAAGGGGATGAGGAGATGGAAATACAGACTGAGCTCATTTCTCGAGTGGTTTAGCTCATTCTTGACTCCTCCAGTCTGAGTGCAAGAGCACAGTAGGAGCAAAGGTTTCTGCTAAACTGGGTGAGCAGGTGTATTTAAGTGTGTGAGGAATGTGTGCACATGTGTTTATATCTCAAATCAAGGGGGCAGGGGTGTGTGTTGATTTTGGAGAGGGTATTTATCAGCATGTGAATAAGGTTTAGGTATTGCAAACAGACCTAGGTCAGTTCGGTAATACCCTATTTTTCACTTGTTGTTAAATATTAGCCACCCCGTATTTAGGTCAGGGCCATAGGTTTCCTCCCCCACTACCTGGTTATCTGGCTAGATGAAAGCCAGTCTCAGACCTATTCTGTCCTGCACAGGTTTAGACAGGTATGTTGGCATGTAGAGACAGTGACAATTGGATAGTCTGGTCTGCAAGTGTCATGGAGTTTCTGTACTCTGTCCCTGAGAGGCTTCAAGCACACTTTGCATACAAGGGTCTTACAGGGCAGGCATGATACTGTTCTAGAGGCAGACACAGTGGACACAGCACCAGGTAATCAGAATCCAGTGGCTTATGGGCTGGGGACAGGATCATATAAGAGTCCAGCCTTCAGGGGTGGCTCAATCAGTTAAGTGCCTGGCTCTTGATTTCAGCTCAGGCCATGATCTCCAGTGGTAAGATCAAGCCCCTTGTGGGGCTCTGCGCTGGGTGTGGAGCCTGCTTAAGATTCTCTCTCTCCCTCTCCAGCTGCACAACTTCCCCCCTCCCCCACCAGCTCGTGCTCTCTCTCTCCAATAAATAAATCTTAAAAAAAAAAAAAAAAAAGAGTCCAGCCTACAGTATCACTGTATCATTCCTGAGGGTGAGTCCTGTGTGGTGTTCATACATGGAGAGTAGCTTTAGAACACTGTAGCCAATGCATGTATTTGAATACCACTAGTTTCCACAAGGAAAACCCATGTTTAATATTCATTTGCTAATTAAATTGGCTGATGTTATCATCAAGCCCTAATGGTATCTGGGCTTGGATGGGTTTTGGGTTGAGTATCACAGTTAAAGTCACGTAACAACTGTGCTGAAGGACTGCAACACATATTACAGGTCAGAGAAGGGGGGTTGTCTGGTAGAGGTGCCCGTAGGGCCAGGTCTGAGGACTGCAGGGCTGGCTAGCTGCGTGTATATTTCCAGCTTTCATGTTTGTGAATGTGATTGTGTGTCTATCGGAGTATGTGTGTTTGCAGAATAACTACATAGACATCTATATATCTGAAGAAATATAACAACAGTTACAGTAACAATCACACATTGAGGGTAAGAAATACTCTCTTTTGGTCACCAGGGCAGTGTAGTGACTTTGGATATCACAATGGTGGTGTGAGGTATGTGTCATTGTGTGCATTTTTCTCTCCCATCCTTCAGGCGTCCTAAGATCTGGGAGATGTTTGGGTCTCTGAAAGCAATGACTGGCTTATCTTGGTTCATTCTGATCCCACCCATGAGTCCCAGATCCTTGAGTTGCATGAGCCATTTCCCTGAAGAAACAGACCCTCACATGGCTCCTCAGCCTGCAGACTGGAGGACACCCATGGGCCCAAGTCACTTGGCCTTGCAGAGACCATGGGGCCGGTTGGGCCACCAGGTCAAGGTCCACCACTTACAGCCACCACTTTCTTCTTCTAAGTTTTATCTTAAGTCTTTAATTCCAGTGAGTTAGCATACAGTGTTTTATTAGCTTCAGGTGTACAATATAGTGATTCAACACTTCTGTACATTGCCCTGTGCTCGTCATGACTCCTTAATCCTCACCCCCTATTTAGCCCCTCTTCCCACTCCCTCCCCTCTGATAACCATCAGTTTGTTCTCTATAGTTAAGAGTCTATTTCTTGATTCCTCTTTTTTTCCCTTTTGCTCATTTGTTTTGTTTCTTAAATTCCACACATGAATGAAATCATATATTTATCTTTCTCACTTATGTCCTTTAGCATTAATGCTCTCTAGCTCCATCCAAGTCCTTGCAAATGGCAAGATTTCATTCTTTTTTATGGCTGAATAGCATTCCATTGTGTATATATACCACTTCTTTATCCATTCATCACTGATGGACACTGAGCTGCTTCCATATGTTGGACAGCCACCACTTTCTCATCTCCTGTCCCTCACCTGGGCTCTCACCCTCTCCATGCCCCGTATTCCCTGGGCCTTTAGGGGCTCTTAGGAAACCAGTTCCACAAGAGTTAAGGCAGGCCCCATGGGTTGCCTTTTCCTAACTTGCCTAAAGGTGCGGCAGGGCGCTACGGACCCCCAGCCCTGACCCAGTCCTCCGCCCAGCACTTCCTCATGCCCCGCCCGACCTTCTGATTTCTCCAACACCCTCTCTCCGCCTCTCCCCCCAGATCCCTTATTGCCCACTGACAGCCCACCGTACCTGGATTCCTTAAGGACAGGCCTGTTGACATCCTTCCCCTAATTCTTCCCTCGTAGCCCTGACCTCGAACCCTCATGCTCATACACAAAAAGCCTTGGCCCTCTCCAGCCAACGGGTCTTTGCCCCTGACCCCTAGGCCCCCCGGAAGACCCCGGGCCCTCCTAAGCTCCGCCCACTGGAGGTCCCGCCCCTGCCCGCTTAGCGTCTTGCCCTCCCCTATCCCTCACAGCCCGGGGGAGCGCACCGTCTGCCCTCTCTGTGCGAGGCTGTCTCTCAGGGTCTGCGGCTTGGCCTGCCGGCATTGACACTTATTGACGTCGCTGCTGAGACGGCGGCGGCGAGATTAGGTCCTCTTCGGCCGAAAGGCGCTGGCCCGCCTCTCATTGCTTAGCTCCTCCCTGCGGTTCTTTGCGGCTGCGCGGTGGACGGTGATGGTGTCAACTGCTCTTGCGCAGAAAGCTCAGTTGCAGTTGGCTCCATAGCTCAGGGGTTAGAGCACTGGTCTTGTAAACCAGGGGTCGCGAGTTCAAATCTCGCTGGGGCCTAGCTCTCTTTTTTTTCCACCCCTTTCTGAAAGCTGGAAAAGCGGAAGATGCGTGAACCAACACGAGTTTCCGTCCTTCCGGGAAGCCAGGCCCTAGGTAGAACTTACTGTTCTTGGCTCCTCAGATACCCGGTGACTAGAAGGGGCCGTATTTCACGAGGAGCCAGACCCACTGCGTCCGTGACTTTGCGATCACTGGCTCCGCTGGCCCCGCGCAACTTCCCGGGAGTGGTCCCTCGCATCTTTCGCGTGCTCTCAGAAAGTCTGTGGCAGAACTTTCCGTTCCTCTCCTCTCACCCCACTCAGGCCAGGGCCGACTCCTCATCTCCTCTGTGCTTCTTCGTTTAGTGGGGACAACCTGTCTACGCCCACGTCCCCACAACACATCCTGGGAATCTGTTTTAGTCGGGAGGGGGACTAGGTTTAAGCCCCTGCTTAGCTCGTCGTTGGTCCCCACAAGCTAGGTTCTGTAGTGAGGTGGTCGTCCAGTAGGGCAGGCACATAGGGGTCTCCACTTTGGTGCACCGGGCCCGGGTTGTTTTCGAAACCCGAACGGCGCTAGAGCGCTGCCAGGAGTCAGCGCGGGGACCTTTCTAAAGGTCCCCTTTGGAGAGAGGGCTCCTGCGAGCTGGAATGGCGCGGCGGGGCAGGGTCATGCCTCTGCCTGAGCCGAGGCCTCCTGGTCAGGTCGTGCCGGCAAAGGACGTGACGGGAAGGTGCCCCAAACCCCTCGAGAGCCTGGCTCTGCCTATCGGGCAGCGCCCCCCATTGTTCTCTGGGGATATAATTTCATTTCGTATACTTGACTTCCTTGAACAGCATAAATAATCAAAGTCAGAAGTTTAGCATATATTAATTGTGTGTTTTTATTGCTTAAAAGAAAAACTAAATGGTTAAAAAAAAGCAAATGTGGCACTTATAAACTTTAGGGGAGGTGTTACCAATTTTGGACATCTGTTCGCACTTTTCACCCCACAGAGAAGAGAAGCAAATGCTTGTAACACGGAGGTGGTGGTAACCAGGAGCGCGAGGACACAAGGTGGCCTAGGACAGAGTCCTTCCAACACTTTGTGCGCACGAAAGGAGGCGAGGACAATGCCGGTTGAGGAAGAGGCCGGTTGGCATCTTGTTCTCCGAGGAAGAGGCCGAGGGGAGCAGCGAATGGAGCGGTCAACGCAGAGGGTTGAGCAAGATCGTAGAGTGGCAGTGGAAAAATGAGCACTTTTTTTCCCTTGAGGTGGGTTAGCCACCATTCGTCTCCCACTCTGTTTTGTAACAGTCATCTGCGTAGGGAATTTTTCTGGGAATTGTTTGGCCAGCTCTGAGTGGATTTTCGTGAATTTTACAGCAGGGAACCAGAATCGCTATTTAAATTTTTTTTTTTTACTACTGAATAACCCAGTGCAATTAAAACCTTTTTGGGGAAAGCAGGTCCAAGAGGAGGGAGGAGAGCTCCCGCACAGCCCTGGACCCTAGTTCGCCCGGAGCGATGGCTACTCCTGGGCAATCCCAGGAGAACGCTTCGGAGGTGGAGAGCGGGGGCACCCAGCCTACGCGACGAGTGTGCGCGCGCTCCACGGCCATTTACCTCGTTTCTGCCCTACACTTCCCTACATTTTCGGAAGCTTTTACAAATAGCTTTGCAAACAGTATGTGTTGCTTTTCATATTTTCATTAAAAAAAAAAAAAAGGAAGGCCCTCATTCTTTTACCAGGCGCCCTACCTGAAGGGACCACTCGGGCTTCATTTAGCCTGTCGCGGCTCCACACCCAGTCTATGCCGTGTCCCCTCCAAACCCCGCTCTCTTTTCTCTCCTGGAGCCCTATGGCTCCTCCCTGACTCGGCGCCCAGGCCCTGGGCCTCCAGACTTGAGCCTCGCTTGGGCTCCCTTGGGCAGGGGCTCCAGTCCCCAAAGAGGAAGGGTGCCCCTGCCTGCCGTCCGAGGCGCGCTAGCAGTGAGGCTCTCCCAGCTCACAGAGAGGGGCCAAGGAATACGGAGCGCTTTCTCCGGGCGAGCTGCCTGCAGAGGAGGTTAACGGTGGATGCAGAGACTGCTGAGCAGGGATAAGATTGGGCGTGGGACACTGAGGTCCAGAGGATAATTCCAATATGTTAAAAATTAAAGTTCCTATTAATGACAAAACTATTCCAAGCAGACTTCAGATTACGGACTGAACCAAGAGCCGAACTACGAGACGGCTCGTTGGTCTAGGGGTATGATTCTCGCTTTGGGTGCGAGAGGTCCCGGGTTCAAATCCCGGACGAGCCCGCTTTTTCATCTTACGTAATTTTTAGCTACATTCCTTCTTAGATGAACGACTTGGGTCTTGGACGGGCAGATGGCATACCCGAGAGTTCCGAGTGCCTTGGGGCTTGGGAAGGAGGGTTAGGTAGAGGAGTAAGTGAGTCGCCCCGGAACCGATGGTCGCCCGTGAAAGACTGGGTGTAGAGCCGCTCGCGGTTGTCTTCCGCCGATTTGGGAAGTGGTGCCTTTTCTCAGTCATAGAAACTTGTATCCACTGTGCCCACGGAAGGCTTTCTTAGCGATTAAGAATATTACAGGGAAAGCGCTACTGGTGGGTTTCCGTAGTGTAGTGGTTATCACGTTCGCCTAACACGCGAAAGGTCCCCGGTTCGAAACCGGGCGGAAACAACCCGTGTGTCTTTCCACTTTTTCTTCCTACTACTTAAAATTTGGAGACCATGAATCAAACTTGGTAACGGCTTAGCACATGCACCATCAACTACCATTTGAAATTTATTACACTAGGGTATATTTGGAGACTCCATGGAACAAACCTGGCTTCTGTTCAGGACATCCACCGTCCTCTCCGCCTAGTCACAGACGTGGGCTCTCTTCCGGGATGGAGGAAAGGGTAGCTACACCGCCGCTTTTCCACTTCAGCCACGGACGCCTGTAAATACCTGATCCCAACCCACCTGCTGTGTAGAACACGAGCGCACAGAAGGCACAGAGCGCAGCCAATTAGCAGCCGCCCGCTGGGTGATAAAACTGAGTTCCAGACCCTGAAAACGGAGAGTGCCCGATTCCGCTTCGTTCAGCTTTTTGTGATTAATAGCAAAATAGCGCACAGCGTGCTAAGAAGTTGGCAGCGGTGGGATTTGAACCCACGCCTCCGAAGAGACTGGAGCCTTAATCCAGCGCCTTAGACCGCTCGGCCACACTACCCCGCTAGGGCGGCCTTTGAGGTGTCTTCTTTCACTGCTGATAACTTTCCAAGGGTCTTCAGGAAAAGAAAGTGTTGGAAAGAGTATATAGGTTAGAGCAGAGCCATATCCCGACCAGCAGGATTAGTTTGACCAGAGCCACTGGGCTCCAGCAGCGCACACCCTATGCCTTAGTTTTGGGAAGTACTCTAACTCCCACCTTTCAATTTGGGAAATAGGCGTGAACCCAGGGGAAGGAAAGCCTTCTATAATATCACCTGCAGATTTTTTGTTTTTTGTTTTGTTTTGTTTTGTTTTGTTTTCAAATTAAACCGTGAGTGTGTATTATTTTTAAAAATTAAATAAAGGAGAGGGAAACCTTGCATGCACCCACCCTCATTTTTTTTTTTAAAGTAATCCATAACCTTTTTTTTTTTTTTTTTTTTTCCTGGCAATAGAACCAGCACTTTCAGAATTGGCGGTGATCTCAGAGGCCTTCACCCGCGCAGTTCTGCTGCCTGAGGTTTCCCCCCTTTTAAACAAGTGTTCCAGCTGGAGATATCGAACCTTCACATCACACTCTTGATTGATACCCTACGGGGAATCCTCCCCTCCCCATTATAAAAATCCATTAAAAAAAGAAAAATGGAAAGGAAAGGAAAGGTAAGGTAAGGAGAGGAAAGAAAAGAAAGAAACAGCACCTCCAGGGAAAAATTAGAAAAATATTCACCAGAAAACCCACAACTTAGAGATAACTATCAGTATTTGGTGAATTAACCTCCAGTTTCTTTTTCCGTTAATTACCCCCTGCACCATGTCTACCTGCTGTAGATACAGATTTGAAACGTGCTTTTTAAACTTAGATTTTATGTCACTAAATCTTCCCAAACCTTATTTAAATAGCTGGGTCTAAATTCTTGCTGATGAAAGAACCTCGAATTCCACCCCTGGGATTTTGACTTTTAATGGAGATCTGAGGACGGGTGGGTAGCCAGTGCTAGAGTAGAGTACATACACTAGGATTACTGCACCATCCTAGTAGATTTATTTTCTCTTGCTTAGTTTCTTAATGTAAAGATTGTCATGTGATTCTTATAACTGTATATAGCTGTGTGTTTTCAAGCCAAAGTGTGTATCTTTCAGGACTCATGGGCATACAGAGGTGGTCTCAGCTGAGTAACTCCTGTTTTAATAAGAGGACCTTCCACTCAGTGAGGACCATCTCTGTCCCACACTGAGATCCTCAGTGTAGATTATAAAATGTGTCTGCAAAACCACAGGGAATTGTGAATTGACCACAGCCTCTGCAATTAGCAGGGCCCTCATGGTCTACACATCTCCCCACGTTAGAGTATCAAGTTCTTGCAAGAGAGTGCCAACCAATTCAGAATCTGAGATTTTCAAAAAAAAAAAAAAAAAACAACCCTGCCCCTGGCCAAAATCTTGAAATACAGATTTCACATAGAATTTCAAAGAAATGCATAGGGAGGCCTCATGCCCTCTTCACCCGCTCTCCCCAAAGTTGACATCTTGCATTACTACAGCACAGTAACGAAACTGGATATTGACTTTGGTACAGCCCACAGGGTTTATTCAGATTTCTCCAATTCTCTGTATAGCAATTTTATCACATGTGTAGCTTCCTCTAACTGTCACCACAATCAAAATATGGAACAGTTCCATCACTACAAGGCTCCTTTGGGCTACCCTTTTCATAAACACACACAACCCCTTCTAATCTCCCTTGTCCCTCATCCCTAGCACCTGGCAACCACTAATCTGTTCTCCATCTCTGTAATCTTGTTACGCCAAGAATTCCATATGAATGGAATGAGACAGTACGTAGTCTCTAGAGATTGGTTTCTTTACTCAGCATCATTCCTTTGGGATTTATTCCGGGTATCAACAGTTCATTTCTTTTTATTGTTCAGTAATACTCCCTGGTAAAAATGTACCAAACCTTGTTTAACCAACCATTTCCCTTTATTCCTAGTTTGTCGAGTGTTTTTATCATGAAGGGTATTGAATTTTGTCAAACGCTTTTTCTGCATCAATTGAGATACTCATGTGGGGTTTTTTTTATCCCTTTATTTTGTTAATATGGAAGACTTTTTCAATATTGAGTTTTGATAGTTCTTTATATACTTCAGCTACAAGTCCTTTGTCATATTTATGTGGTTTGCAAATATTTTATCCCCAATTAATTTTTGACAAAGGTGCAAAAGCAATTCAAATCCATAGGCAAGAGAATATATGTCCCTAAGCAAAAGAATGAATCTCAATGAAAACCTCCCAGTTTATACAAAAATTAACCCAAAAGAGATCCCAGTCTTAAATGTAAAATGTAAAACTATAACATTTTTAGAAAAAAATAGAAATCTTTAGGACTTAGAGTCAATTGAAGAGTTCCTAAATTTGATACCAAAGAGGAAAAATGTATAAATTGGACCTCATCACAATTAAAAACTTTTCCACTGTGAAAAACTCTGTTAAGAAGATAAAAAGATTTTAAAGTAAAAACAAAAGGCCTACATAATCATGGATAGTTTTGCAAAAACAGCAATCCTCAACCTGTACAGATGCCTTCCAGAATCACCTTTCTATTTAAGAGTCAGAGGTTAGAATCTACTAAAGAATATACCTCAAAATGCCTCTCTCCCACCACCAATTTCCACCTTCCACACTGGCGGGTTTTTTTCAAAAGATTTATTTATTTATTTTAGAGAGAGAGAGTGAGAGTACACGTAGAGGGGGAGGGGCAAAGGTAGAGGGAGAAAGAGAATCTCAAGGAGAATCTCAAGCAGACTCCTTGCTGGTGCAGGGCTCAATCTCACAATCTTGAGATTATGACCTGAGCCGAAATCAAGAGTCCGACATGTAACCAACTAAGCCACCCAGGTGCCCCCCAACACTTGTGTTTATATAAGGTCAAGACAAAGGCTGTGTGTGCCAAATCTTAGAATTGCTTCAGGTATATCCTGCACTATGACAGAGCAATTCCACAGACATGAGTGCAGAAATGACAAGAGTTATGTGCAAAAATGCTCCTGGCAGTTTTACTTATAACTCAGACCTGGAGAAAGTCCGAAGGTCCGCAATATTTCTACTGAATAAATAAAATCTCACTGCGTCATATATATGGAATAACAATGACAACAACAACAACAACAACAACAAAATGGTCTGAATGTTTGTGTCCCCCCAAATTCAGGTGTTGCAATCCTAATGCCCACCTCCCTGATCGCTTCTGCCACATGAAGACACAGTGAGCAGTTGGTAGTCTGCAACTTGAAAGAGAGCCCTCATCAGAACTCGATTATGTTGATCTCGAACTCCCAGCCACTGGAACTGTGAGAAATAGATTTCTGTTGTTTATAAGCCTCTTAATCTGTGGCATTTTGTTACAACAGCTCAAACAGACTTAAACTAGCTTACTGTTAGAAACAACAACATGGGAGGAGTCTGGGTGGCTTGGTTAGTTAAGCAGCTCCCATCCGCTCAAGTCATGGGATCCAGCCCCACATCAGGCTCCCTGCTCATTAAGGAGCCTACTTCTGCCCCTCCCCCCATTAATGCTCTCTCTCTCTCTTAAATAAATGAACAAAATCTTAAAAAAAAAAAAAGAATCATCAACATGGATGGATTTCACTTATATTAATACTGAGCAAAAGAAGTCAGGCATAAAACATCCTATATTCTGTTATTTGCATACATAAGACATTCAAGCATGAGCAAAACTAATCTCTGGTGATAGAAGTTAGAAACCCTGTTATCTGGGGAAGGAAGTGCAGATACTCACTGCACAAGCACAGGAGGAAACATTTTTGGGTGCTGGAAATGTACTGTCTTGATCTGGGTGATGGCCATGTGCGTGTGTATGTATGTTTGTGTGCGTGTGTATTCACTTGGTTGTGGACTTAAGATCTTTGTACATATAAAACTATTTATGCAACAAAGATATCTTTGCACAATAATATATATATATTTTAAATATGAGTTCCTTAATTGGAAAGGCCATTGTATTAGTTGTTTAATGCCAAATAACAAATTAACACAAATTTAGTGGCTTAACACAACTTTTTTAGTGTTTTTTTTAAATTTAAATTCAATTAGCGGGGCGCCTGGGTAGCTCCAGGTAGCTCCATTTGCATATAATACCAAGTGCTCAGCACATAAGGTGTCCTCCTTAATACCCATCTAGTGGGTTAAAGCCTCTGCCTTCCACTCAGGTCATGATCTCAGGGTCCTGGGATTGAGCCCTGCATCAGGCTCTCTGCTCAGCAGGGAGCCTGCTGTCCCCCCTCTCTCTGCCTACTTGTGATCTCTCTCTCTCTCTGTCAAACAAATAAATAAAATCTTTAAAAAAAATTCAATTAGCCAATATATAGTACATCATTAGTTTCAGATGTAGTGTTCAATGATTCGTCACTTGCATATAATACCAAGTGCTCAACACACAAGGTGCCCTCCTTAATACCCATCACCCAACCCTCAGTTTGTTTCCCAGAGTCAAGGGTCTCTCATGGTTTGTCTCCCTCTCTGATTTCTTCCCATTCAGTTTTCCCTCCCTTCCCCTATGATCCTCTGTACTATTTCTTTTATTTTACATATGAGTGAAACCCTGTGATAACTGTCTTTCTCTGGTTGAATTATTTCACTTAGCAAAATACCGTCCAGTTCCATCCACTTCGATGGAAATGGTAGGTATTCATCCTTTCTTTTTTAAAAGATTTTATTTATTTGAGAGAGAGAGAGAATGAGAGAGAGTGAGCACGAGAGGGGGAAGGTCAGAGGGAGAAGCAGACACCCTGTTGAGCAGGGAGCCCGATGCAGGACTCGGTCCTGGGACTTCAGGATTATGACCTAAGCTAAAGGCAGTCACTCAACCAACTGAGCCACCCAGGCACCCTAGGTATTCATCCTTTCTGATGGCTGAGTAATATTCCATTGAATATACGAACCACATCTTCTTTGTCCATTCATCTGTTGAAGGACATCTTGGCTTCTTCCACAGTTGGGCTATAGTGGACATTGCTGCTATGAACACTGGAGTGCAGGCGCCCCTTCTTTTCACTACATCTGTATCTTTGGGGTACATAGCTGGTAGGACAATTGCTGAGTCATAGGGTAGCTCTATTTTTAATGTCTTTAGGAACCTCCATCCTGTTTTCCAGAGTGGCTGTACCAGCTTGCATTCCCACCAACAGTGTAAGAGGGTTCCCCTTTCTCCACATCCTCGCCAACACTTGCTGTTTCTGGTCTTGTTAATTTTAGTCATTCTAACTGGTGTAAGGTGATATCTCATTGTGGTTTTGATTTGTATCTCCCTGATGGCTAGTGATGTTGAACATTTTTTCATGTGTTTGTTGGCCATTTGTCTGTCTGCAAACAGTGACAGTTTGACTACTTTGCTGCTTCCAATACGTATTATTTCTTTTTGTTGTCTGATTGTTGAGGCTAGGACTTCTAGTACTATGTTGAACAACAGTGGTGAGAGTGGGCATCCCTGTCATGTTCCTGACCTTAGGAGAAAAGCTCTGTTTTTCCTGATTGAGAATGATATTCGCTGTGGGCTTTTCATAGATGGCTTTTATGATATTGAGGTATGTTCCCTCTACCCTACATTTTGAGAGTTAATCAAGAAAGGATGCTGTATTTTGTCAAATGCTTTTTCTGGATCAATTGAGAGGATCATACGGTACTTGTTTTTTCTTTTATTAATGTGATGTATCACATTGATTGATTTGCAAACGATGAACCACTCTTGCATCCTGGGAATAAATTCCACTTGGTCGTGGAGAATAATCCTTTTAATGTACTAACAACACAAATTTATTATCATACAGATTTGTGAGTCAGGAGTCTAGGGACAGGTTAGCAAGGTCCTCTCTCATGTTTCACCAGGTAAAATTGGCCATTGCTGCCATATTCTCTGAGGCTTAGGATTCTTTCCCAACCTTACTAGCTGTTGGCAGAATCCAGTTCCTGGTAGCTGTAGGACTGAAATCCCCATTGCTTTGCTGTTGTTTGGTTGGATGATGCTCTCAGAGCCCCCTTGCTGATTCACTGGCCCTTGCACAACAGGGCATTTTACTTCTCCATTGAGATCAACAGGGCAGCCTCTCTCCAGTACTTCACTTTTGTCTGAGAGTTCACCTGATTAAGTCAGGTCTACTCAGCATAATGTGGCCTTTTGATTCATTCAAAGTCAACTGACCAGTGACCTTAATTACATCTGCAAAATCGCTTCTTCTATAAAATGTATCATGATCACGGGCATGATATCCCTTCATACTCACTCAAGGGAAGAGGAGTATACAGGGTATGGATACCAGGGTGGGAAACTTGGGGCCCATCTTTGAATTCTGCCTGCCACAGTTACGGACACAAAAACCAGATATGGGAGCATCTCCCAGCAGAAGAGCCTTTCCAAGTTCCTTCAGTCTTTTTGTTTTAGTATTTGTTGAAAACATGAGTGAGAGCGAGTTCTGGCTTTCCCTCCTTCCTGTGTGCCAACTCCAACTTTCTGTTTCCCGTTGGCCACGTGAGACTAAGTGGGCTTGCTGTTACATTACACCAGAGTGGGCAAAAAGAGAGGCACTGTTGGCCAGGATGCACCCTGGGGCTCTCCCTGCTGCATGTGTTATGTGGGTGGTCAACTTCCTCTAGTTCCTTAGGACTTCCCATTTGTATTTTTAGACACTTAAATATTATTCCATTAATATATGCACACTGTAGAAAAAACAGACGGGCATAAGAAGAGTAATTAGCATAAAGTAGCATGAAGAAAATGAAAATCACCTATGCCATCCAATTGTTCATATTTTGCTTTAGAGCTTTTCGGATTCTTTTCATGCATATTTTAACATATGTCCTTTTTTAACAAAAATACTTCTCATTGTTTTCTAACTTGCTTTGTAAAAATACTTAAGAAGTGTAATTACTGTACTTTCATGCCATAAATTCCTTCTACATCATTTCCCCCTACTTTTATGAAATTTTAAACAAAGAACAATAGGCCAAGGGGGTGGGGCAGGAGCAGCCCTTAAGAACTAAACCAGGGGCATCTGGGTGGTGCAGTTGGTTAAGTGTTGGACTCTGGTTTTCAGCTCAGGTCCTGATGTCTCCGGGTGGTGGTAACGAGCTCCCCAACTGGGCTCCATGCTCAGCGCTGAGGCTGCTCAAGTCTGTTTTTCCCTCTCCCTCTCCCACTGCCCCTTCCCTACTGCATGCACTTTCCTTCTCTCTCTCAAACAAATTCTTAAAAAGAACTAAACCAAAGAAGCTCATTTAAACATGTTTCTTGGTAAGTCAGTCAGAGAGACAGATACCATATGATTTCACTCATATGTAGAATTCTTTCTTTAAAGATTTTATTTATTTATTTATTTATTTGTCAGAGAGAGAGAGAGAGCACACAAGCAGGGGGAGCTGCAGGCTCCCCACTGAACGAGTAGCCCAATGTGAGACCCTATCTCAGGACCCTGAGTCGAAGACAGGTGCCCAACTGATTGAGCCACCCAGACATCCCTCATATGTGGAATTTAAGAAACAAAACATAAGCAAAGACCTGCATTTGCATGGTCATGGCTTTTCCCTTAAAAGCAAAATCTTTGAATTTCTTTCAGTTAGTGAAAACAGGTACTAATGTAGTATACATTATCAAATATACAAATACCAAATCATTGTGTCATGCACCTGAAACTAATATAACATTATATGTCAGTTATACCTCAATAAAAAAGTTATTAATCCAAAAAATGTTTTGTGTTATCTTTATATTTTGCTGTATAACTATAAACATTATGTAAGTTTCTACTGGAGAGTAAGTAAAACCTGTTATTAAATGTCCCTAAAAAAAAGGATATTGGATTTTATCAAATGCTTCTTCTGCATTTACTGGGGTAGTCAGATGGGTTTTCTTTTTCAGTTTGTTAATATGGTGAATTACATTGATTGATTTTTCAAATGCTGACCCAGGCCTTGATCAATAGCTAAAATCATCTGGGTCATTTGTTGGTTTTCTTTTTTGTTGTCTGGCTCTCCCCTGTGTGTAAGTTCCTGAATCTCTAGACTAGAGTGCTGTTCCATAATCCAGCTTTCCCCCCAGCTTTATCAAGTTGGGATTCACAACTAAAAATTGTACATATTTAAGGTGTACAATGTGATGTTTGGTATACATATACATTGTGAAATAATCACAATCAAGCTAATTAATACCTCTGTCATCTCACATAATTAATTTTTTGTGTGTGTGGTAAGAACACATAAGATCTACTCTCTGCAAATTTTAGGTATACAATATATTATTTTTAATTATAGTCATTATGCTGTACATTAGGTCTCAAGAACTTATTCATCTTATAACTGAAAGTTTGTATCCTTTGACAACATTTCCCATTTCCCCACCTCTCAGTCCCTGGTAATCACTATTCTACTCCTTGTTTCTTTGAGTCTGACTTTTTTAGATTCCACATACATGTGAGCTCATGCAGTCCTTGTATTTTGGTGTCCGGCTTATTTCCCTTGGTACAATGTCCTCCAGTTTCACCCGTATTGTCACAAACGGCAGGATTTCCTTATATTTTAAGGCTAAATAATATTCCATTATAAATATATCACATTTTCTTTATTCATTCAACCATCAATGGACACTTAGGTTGTTTACACATTAGCTATTGTGAGTAATGCTACAATGAACTTGGGTGTGCAGACATCTCTCGAAATGCTGATTATATTTCCTTTGGATATATATCTGGGAGTGGGATTGCTGGATCATCTTGCAATCCCAAGTTCAGGCAGGGTGGAAGCAGCAGCCTCCATCCTGGATGGTGAGCAAATCACCCAACGCAGCTTTCACAATGGTGGCCGGTGACCTCCAAGCTTGTAAAAGTCATGAGCACTTTACATTCACCATCGTTTTCAGTTTTCTGAAGCATCGACACACTGAACTTGTAATATGATACCACGTCTGGTCTCATCCCACCTCCTGAGCCTCAGGGTCTGACTTTCCTCCTCCATCTGCCCTAAATGTTGGGATTCTGCTGGACACGGGCCCGGGCCTCTGCTCTTCTCATGTCCACTGCCACGGTTGCCAGCAGGATCAAAGCCTCCTGATTTTGTACATCCAGCCAGGCTCTGTCACCTGGCTTCCTCTTTCATTTCTACTCCAAGTCTCTCTAGGCCTACAAGCTCCAGCTCCACACCAGATCAAATGCATGCCCTATCTATTGTCCGATCAGCTCCTCCTGCACACTCCTCTTCTCTGGAAATGCTGCCAGCTGTTCAACTCACATGCCAACCAGGCAGCTCCGGACAACTCCATTGCCGCCATCGTCTCTCTCCAGGATCATTGGCACACCCTCTAGTCAGGATTCTCACACCCCTTACCACCGGAACATCAGAAAAGGGTCATTTCTTCTATGCTCACTGCATTAGCCAAGCTCAGAGGGATGTGTGAACAAAGCCCAGAATTTGCAGAGAGAAATAAAACAGAACAGACACTCGTGGTGAGGGGGAGACCCGAGGTAGTAAGCAAGCAAAGACCAGGCACTGCTCACCCTCTTGCCTGGACAGAGAAGGAGGCAGGTGTGTGTGGACAGACTTAATTCCTCCCAACCGTGTGATTAATTTCCCATCTCAGTGCACATATTTCGTGAAATACGACCAGTCTTCTAGCGAAAACATTCTTTGTTGTACTCATAATGACATTCCCAATCACGCAAGCTCTTCAATCACAGCTTGCAGCCTCTAATTTTGCAGTTCTTCCGAATTCTCGTTCCCACACGAGGCGAGAAGGCCTTGCTGTTGGCGCCCTCTACTGTGGACAGGCGGTAGTTGCAACTTTGGAAGTGAGGGACTCAACCAAGTAACACAAGAGAGGTTCGCTTACTCTGGTGGTCAATAACAGTCAGGGATCTGTGAACCTGGATGGGAACAAATAGCAGCATTTGATGTAGGAAAGACGTTAGGGTTCAAGGCTAACAGCAAAGAACGAATTCTTGAGACGTCTTCAGTGAAAAATGGGGTTTTAAAAAGGGACAGGACCCGCGGGCTGCACCGAGGTCCTGAGGAGTGACCCGTTATATACGTTCAAGCGGGGAGGGGGTTAGGGGTAGTATAGGTCTCCAAGGAATTTGGAAGCAAGGTTTCCATGACCTTCAGGGGTCCCGGGAAAAGGTCGTTTATTACTGTCTCATAAAACCTGAGTCATGAGACCCTTTAGATGTATACCGGTGGGCCATATGCTTGGGGGATGATCACCAACATGTATCTTGGGGGGTGGAGATAAAGGAAGTTTCCAAAATAATTTTTATATGTTAAAGTAGACTTACACGATCCTGGGGATTGGGCTAAGGTTGCCTTTTGCCCTTAGCAAAATATTAGCATTGAGGCTGTTGAGTCCCTAGAGGAATGTCACTCTGCCTGTTTCAAGGGCTTGTCAGTGGGCTGTAGGTAGTATGGAAATTTAATAATTTTTCGTCTGCCTTTGTTTCTCACATCAGCACTCATATTTTTCTTAATCACTAACTGAAATCGACTCTTTCCTTTTATTATGAATGCAGACTACAGACCCCAGTAAGATTTTTTTAAAAAAGATTTTATCCATTTATTTGTCAGAGAGAAAGAGAGAAACATAGAGCGAGCACAAGCTGGGGGGGGGCAGGTAGAGGGAGAAGCAGGCTCTGTACTGAGCAGGGAGCCTGATGTGGGACTTGATGGCAGGACCCTGACCCCCGAGATCATGACCTGAGCTGAAGGCAGACACAACCCGCTGAGCACCCAGGTGTCCCTGGACCCCAGTAAGATTAACAAGACTTTTCTTTTTTTTTTTTTTTTTTAAGATTTTATCTATCTATTTGAGAGAGAGATAGAGAAAGAGAGCACAAGAAGATGGAGCAGCAGGCAGAGGGAGAGGGAGAAGCAGGGGACGCTGAGCAGAGAGCCCTGAGGTGGGGCTCGATCCAAGGACCCCTCAGGATCATGACCTGAGCCCAAGGCAGATGTTTAACCAACTGAGCCACCCAGGCACCCCAAGATTAATAGGGTTTGTAACTTCATTGCCAGTAGAAACCTCAGACATTGTCATATTATATCGTAGTTGAGGCAGATACCTCGACTTACCATTTACACTCCTTAGGGTTTAGAAAATTACAGTAATTATTAGATAAGTTTCTATATCTTATTCTTGTGTCAATAAAGCAGCACATTTCTTTCTTCTTTCTTTTAAAAAAGATTTTATTTGTTTATTTATTTGAGGAAGAGAGAGAGAGCGTGCCAGTGAGCATGCACCAGAGGAGGAGCAGAGGGGGAGGGAGAGGGACAAGCAGACTCTGCTCTGAGCACAGAGCCTGATATGCGGCTCCATCCCAGGACCCTGGGATCAGGACCTAAGCCAAACCAAGGTTTGGATGCTCAAATGACTGAGCCACCCATGCACCCTACAGCACATTTATTTCTATATTGCAAATTTTTTAAAAAAGATTTTATTTATTTATTTGAGAGAGAGAAAGTGAGAGAGCATGAACAGAGGGGGAGGGGCAAAGAGAGAGGGAGAAGCAGACTCCCCGCTGAGCTGAGCAGGGAGCCCCAAGAGTGAGACCTGAGGAGGCGGGGCTCAATCCTAGGACCCTGGGATCATGACCTGAGCCAAATGCAGATGCTTAACTGACTGAGCCACCCAGGTGCCCCTCTATATTGCAAATTGATTCTTCTATTTTTTTTTTTTTTAATGATTTTTATTTATTTGACAGAGAGAGATAGAGAGAGCAAGTACAAGCAGAGGGGCAGCAGGCAAAGGGAGAGGGAGAAACAGGCTCTCCGCTGAGCAGGGAACCTGATGCGGGGCTCGATCCCAGGACCCTGGGATCAGGACCTGAGCTGAAGGAAGACACTTAACCCACTGAGCTACCCAGGTGTCCCTAAAACCACCTTTTTGCACCTAAGATGTCTCAAGAATTCTTTCTTGGCCATCAGCTCTGGACCACACCAACATTTCAAAAACGACATCATTCTGACTGTAAAACTTAACAAGTTTTCACTATCAGCTCTTCTGAGAGTTTGAGACCCAAAGACTTAGTTTATGCTGACATATCAGAAATTTTTCTCAACTGCCAGATGGGGTCCTACCAACCTCTGTCACCCATTCCCTAGTAGATCTAGGTTGACTATGCCTCTCCAGATACAGCCTGATTTAAGTGAGTGGCCTGCACTTCTGAGGCCCTCTCAATCCCGGGAGATACCCTTGCCCTTGTTACCAAGATAAGGGGCCCCAAACGGAGTCACTTATGCTAAGCCACACATCACTGAACTGAGACTTAATTATAGCTTTGGCTCTCCCAGAAATGGAGTCTTTTTTTTTTTTTAAGATTTTATTTATTTGGGGGCGCCTGGGTGGCTCAATGGGTTAAGCCTCTGCCTTCGGCTCCGGTCATGATCTCAAGGTCCTGAGATCGAGCCCCACATCGGGCTCTCTGCTCGGCAGGGAGCCTGCTTCCTCCTCTCTCTCTGCCTGCCTCTCTGCCTACTTGTGATCTCTC
>CM052895.1:2104000-2125282 GCA_028534135.1 Potos flavus | reverse complement strand
TGTATTCACATCATCCTATCTGCCTGGAGCAACTTCACTAATACTTCATTCATTCGACAGATATTTATTGAGCACTAAGTATGTGCCAGGCACTGTGCTAGGTGCTGGGAATAAAGTCTCCTCCTGGGAGCTGAGACTCCTGCTGGTCCTCTCTTTCCACCTCTGAAATCTGCACCCTTCCATCAGTTCCCTCTCCTTCTCTGATCACAACTCTTGAAGTGCCTGGTGCCTAGAATCAGTTAAGCTGCTGATTGATCAAGTATTGCCTTGTTGATCAACAGAACCTCAAAAGTTACTAATGTGGGGGACCATGAACTCTGAAATGTGTGAAAATCTGATGCTTATGTGCATAATTCTGGATAGAAAGTCCATAGTTTTTATTATATTTCTCTAAAAAATGGAAAGACTCTAATTTTTATTGTTGAAGTTATTTATCTGTTGGTGGTATTTACATTTTTTAGATGAATTTCTTATGGTGTCTTTACTGAGCGCAAAGCCTTCAGTGTGGTTCCTGTGTGCTCCACGTATTAGCTATGCGCACTTGATTAGAAATCATCATTTGTTTGATGGAATTGGGAGAGGTTTCCTGGATACAGAAGGATAATTGGAATATCTGAGGCTAAGCACAAGCTGATTAGATATTCAGGAATAGGGACAAGGGAGAACTTGAGGCAGAGAGAAGAAAGCAGAGTATTAATGGGGAAGACAAGTCCAGCATATTGACTGAGCAACGGGCCTACAGAGGGAAGCAGGGGAGGGAGCCTGTTCCTGAATGCCAGGTTGAGAAGTTGGGACTTTATACATCACTGGGTCATAGTTAAGAACTAGGATTCTTAACTAGGATTCAGCCAATTAATAGCTTTGGGCAAATGCTCACTGAAGCTTTCATCTCATCTGCAAAATGAGCATGAAAATAATCACCGTCCAGAGTGGTTATAAAAATTAAATGAGTTCATGTGTTCAAAAACACCAGACATTTGCATAGTTCGCCCAGAAAAAGCTCAAAAAATGGTGGCTATTGCCACTGTTGAGTGAAAGAGCAGGTGTAAGACTGTTGACAGGATGGTGGAGAGATGCAGGGACCTGAGAAGGGGAAAAACTACTAAAAAGCAACTGCAATGGTCTAACTAGGTGATGGACAACCAGCTGTCTGGTCTTGGACAGGTTCCTCACATTGTGAGGAACCTAGATTCATCATCTATAATGGCTGTGAGGATAAAATAAGCTAATGCATGTAAAAGCCCCTACTTTAGTGCCTGACACATAGTAAGTATCCAATACAAAGTGACAGCTATTAGGAAGTCTACACTCCAACACTCAAGCTCTGTACAAATGTGGTAAGAATGTAAATGAGGAGGGAAGTTTTTTTTTTAAGTACATGCATTGGAAATCAGAATTTTCAAGTTGAAAGGGAACCTGGGCATTGTTTACTCTGACTCCTCTCAGATGCATCTATTGATTTGCCAGGCTCTTTAAGCAATTGATCAGATAAACTAATCTTTGCAAATGGAAAAGGCACCAAACCATGTAATCTAAGACCTTACTACCAATTCAGATGCAAATTTCTCCTGACAAAACTTTACCCGATAGTTTCAGTTGGGCAAATGTGGGAGATATTAGGGCAGGAAGGTCTTTCTATAAATCTCAGATCAGTCTTGCCAGAGCCCTAGGCTATGTATAAGAGACTCCTGCAGAGCCGGACTTGAGAATTTTGAGCCCTTTAGGAGAAAGGGAAAAAGTCAAACCTGTGGCAACTTTCTCAAAGAGAAACTGGAATGGAAAGAAAAGGGAATAAACACACCAGAGCACGCTTTTCAAAATAACAGCAGGGCCCTAATTGCCCTTCAAAAGAAGGGGTATAGGAGAAACTATCCACATGGAATAATATATATATATAAGGTGTGGAGGAGCAGCAAGGAGAAAGTTTTTCTCAAGAGTTAGAAATACAGGCACATGTGGTGGGTCAGCAAGAGATGACTTCACCATTCTCATTCAAAATCTAATAGCATTAAGGGGGCATTAAGCAGGGCATGTGATGTGATGAGCACTGGGTGTTATGTGAAATTGATAAATTATTGAAAACTACAACTGAAACTAATGATGTACTATAAGTTGGCTAATTGAATTTAAATTAAAAAATATAATGGCCAGATGTCATCAGGGACAGACAGCTTTCATGGTGACCTAGAGGGCCGGTTTCAGATGGTCCAAACATTGTCACATCCTCTCTAGACTTGAAAAGACAAAACAGGCAATGTGAGAGGGAAGGGAGGGGTGATTTGGAGGAAATCGGAGGGGCGATGAACCATGAGAGACTGTGAACTCAGAGCAACAGACTGAGGGTTTTGGGGGGGAGGGGGGGTGGGGGGGATGGGCGAGCCTGGTGGTGGGTATTGAGGAGGGCACGTACTGCATGGAGCACTGGGTGTGGTATATAAACAATGAATCTTGTAACACTGAAAAAATAAAATAAAAGTATTTGGGGGAAAAAAAGAAAAGACAAAACAGTGCCCACCTTTCCTAAAACCTGTGGTGAGACCCTGAGAAATTCATTTCCTCTCCTGGGTCTTGGTCTCCCAAGCAGCAACGTGACAGTTTGGAAGAAACAGCCCTGAGGTCATTTCTATTCTACACACAAAATAAAGAATTAGGAGGCAAAACAACATTCCAGAAACAAAATCCAACCACACAGAGGTCTGTCCCTCAAGAGAAATAGTAATGGCAAAGGAGAATGGCAAAGGTAGTTGTGAGTGAACAAACATTTTAAGCATTTGATAAGAGAGGGGAAATACAAGACACATAGAGGGAAGAACCTTACCTGAAACCATGTAATCAATGACACCAGGAAGTGCTAGTGAGTGAGGGGGGCAGATTAGGAGTCTGGAGCCCTATGTCCTTGGAAAACAGACTTCACCACCAAGGGAGAGCTGCTCTAATCAGTCAGTTGGGTCTGCAATTGGTCTCTCTCAGTGCAGAGAAGCCAACGAACCTTCATCTCCTTAGAAGGAAATGGGAATGAAATGGGACTGAAATAAGGAAGGACATTCTCTTATAGGAGCAAAGTTTCGGGGAAAAAAAAAAAAAAAGCTTGTGTGGTCAGA
Organism: Potos flavus; assembly: GCA_028534135.1. Classification (NCBI taxonomy): domain Eukaryota; kingdom Metazoa; phylum Chordata; class Mammalia; order Carnivora; family Procyonidae; genus Potos; species Potos flavus. The sequence goes on along the minus strand of CM052895.1, from coordinate 2,122,181 downwards.
ACTCCTCCAGAATCTTTCATATCCTGTGCAAATGGAAGTTGACTGAGGTGCTTGGGACAATTCCCTTTTACAGGAAGGAAATACCTGATGCCTTCCATAAGGGCTGTGGAAAGGTTTTGAAGAAATGCATTAAGATTGCTTAAAATGGGAAGAAAATGGGTTCTGAAAGGAGGAACACACACACACACAAAACGTCATACTAAAACCCTGGCAGGATCTTCAGGGGATGAGAAAAAACTGTCCAGAAACAAGAGCTGTAGCATAGAGAGATCATATATATTTTCTCCAAAAGGAAGGCAATGTGCCAGTGAACTGGGCCAGGAGAAGAGAGGCTCTTGCTGGGATTCAGAAAAGAACCTCTTACCTGTGGATGACACCCCTCACTTGTCCAGGACCAACATCTGTGAGATATTTTATTGTCTCATTCCTCCCTGCTACCCATTGTTCTCCTCCTCTGCTGTGACTAAGGAAAGTTGTTTCTATATTCACAAATCCTTGGAGACCCTTCCTCTGTCACATCTCTGTCCCCAGTCTCTGGCAATTAAATTCCCAGGGAAAGGAGACTCCTGCAAAGTTCTCTGCTCATTTCAGCTACACCAACAAACAAACTGTTTCCCAGGAGAAGGAGAAGAAAACTGAGGAGGGTTTCTATGGGTCAGCCTGGGAGGACTCAGTTCTCTCTCTTTATTCCAAAAGGGAATGGGAAACATTAGTTTTTGTGTTGTCGCCCACCTTGAGACTGCCTACTAAATACTGTACATAGGCAAAGGGCATCCAGTGACCTCCAGACCATCAGCCCTCTGCATCTTTCTGCCTCCTCCCAGGACCTTGGCCTAATGAGGAGGCAACCATCCAAGATCATACTGACCCTTCTGATCTCAGAGCTCAGTTCCACTGAAATTCAAAGCAGTCTCTAAGAGTTCAAGGATTCAACAAACACTCTACTATGACCAAGAGTTCCTCGGTCCCCAGTATTTACCACCTTCTCCCACTCTCCTGTCAGCTCCCACCCACTTCACTTTCTCTCATACTAAGAAATTCACACAAACAAAGGTAACATGGCACAGACACTTGACCTCAAAGTCAGACAGAGTTGGGTGGGAATCTTATGTAGACCTGACCTTGGGCTAGGGACTAATCTGAACCCGTTCCTCATGTGTAAAATAAGAATGATGATGTTCATTACAAATATTTGTTGTGAGATTTAAACGGAATAAAATATCTAAAGTGTTCTCCCTGTTATAGATTCTAAGAGTTGTAGTTACTAATGTCACTGCCCTCCCATCTCTCTAAAGCTAGAAAGCAGAGATTAAAAATACAGACATTACAAAAATAGATAGAACTCACTAAACAAATAATGTAACCTAAAGATTAATTAATTGATTAATTAACTACAGAAATAAATAAATCAATAAGATAAATCCTAAGAAGGGAGGGATTTGACTTATAGGGTTACCACATAATATTCAAAATGTTCAGGATTATATGAAAAATTACAAAGCATGAAAAGGAATAAAAATGTAAGAAAAATGTCAACTTAATGATAGGTCATTCAGATTATCAGATATAAGGTGTAGAAAAAACAAAAGAACTAAGTATAAGGAACAGAGCCTAAGATCTCTGTGGGACACCATCAAACACAGGTATTTGAAAATTTAAGAAAGAGAGAATAAAAGGTGCAATAGGATATTAAAGAAATAATTGTTGAAAGCTGTTCAAACTTGAAAAAAAAAAGATATGAATCAACGCATGAAGAAGTTCAGTGAACTCCAGGATGCAAAAAGATCCATACAGAGCCCATTTTATTCAAATTGTTGGAATCCAAGGGCAAAGAGAGTCTTGAAAGCTATAAGAGAGAAACAACTCATCACGTACATGGGCACAATAAAATTAACATCAGATTTATCACCAGAAACTATGGAGACCAGAAAAGAGTAAGCTGACCATTACAAACCACTGAGAGAAAAAAAAAAGCTATCAACTAAGAATTCTCTATCTTGAAAAACTATCCTTCATAGTGAAGAAAATGTTTTGCCATTCTGAACCAAGCAAAAGCAGAGTTAGTTCACTGTTCGTACAACTTCTCTGCAACACAAAGAAATGGAAAGACATTTTATGCTCATAGATTGGAAAAAGGAGTATTGTCGAAATGTCTATATTATCCAAAGCAATCTACACATTTAAGGCAATCCCTATCAAAATACCAACATCATTTCTCACAGAGCTAGAACAATCCTAAAATCTGTATGGAACCACAGAAGACCACAAATAACCAAAACAGTCTTGAAAAAGGAAAGCAAAGCTGGAGGCATCCCAATTCCAAACTTCAAGTTATATTGCAAAGCCGTACTGATCAAATCAATATGGTACTAAAGGGGAAAAAATCAGAGAGGGAGACAAACCATATGAGACTTTTGGCTCTGGGAAACAAACTGAGGGTTGCAGAAAGGGAGGTGGGTGGGGGGATGGGGTAACTCAGTGATGGGCATTAAGGTGGAGACCTGATGTGATGAGCACTGGGTGTTATATGCAACTAATGAATCATTGAACACTATATCAACTAATAATGTACTATACATTGGCTAATTGAATTTAAATTAAAAAAAAAAAAACAGTATGGTACTGGCAGAAGAATAGACATATAGATCAATGAAACAGAATAGAAAACCCAGAAATGAACCCACAACTATATGGACAATTAACCCTTGCTGAAGCAGGAAAGAACATCCAATGGGGGAAAGATAGTCTCTTCAGCAAATGGTATTGAATGGAAAAAATTGATCAGCTACATGCAGAAGGATGAAACTGGGCCACTTACTTACACCATACACAAAAAAAAATTCAAAATGGATGAAAGATCTAAATGTTAGACCTGAAACCATAAAAATTCTAGAAGAGAACACAAGCAATAAATTATTTGACTTAGACATAGCAAATTCTTTCTAAATATGTCTCCCGAGGCAAGGGAAACAAAAGCAAAATAAACAATTGACTCTATATCAAAATAAAAAGCCTCTGCACAGCAAACAAAACAATCAACAAAATTAAAAAGAAACCTTCATAATGGGAGAAGATATTTGCAAATGGCATAACTAATAAAGGGTTAGTATCCAAAATCTATAAAGAAATAAAACTCAACCCCCCCAAAATAATACAATTAAAAAACATATTGCATGGAGCACTGAGTGTGGTGCATGAACAATGAATCTTGGAAACCTTGAAAAAATAAAATAAAATTTTAAAAAATTTAAAAAATAAAAAAAATGGATAGAAGATATGAACATTTTTCCAAAGAAGACATCCAGATGGCCAACACACACATGAAAAAATGTTCAACATCACTCATCATCAGGGAAATACAAATAAAAACTACAATGAGATATCACCTCACACCTGTCAGAATGGCTAAAATCAACAACACAGGAAACAAAAGATTTGGGTAAGGATGTGGAGAGAGGGGAACTCTCTTGCTACTGTTGGTGGGAATGTAAACGGGTGCAGCCACTGTGGAAAACAGTATGGAGGTCTATAACCCATCAATTGCACCAGTAGGTATTTAACAAAAGAACACGAAAATACTAATTCAAAGGGATACACACACCCCTGTGTTTATAGCAGCATTATTTACAATAGCCAAATTATGGAACTAGCCCAAATGTCCATCAACAGATGAATGGATAAAGATAATGTGGTATAGATATACAGTGGAATAGTACTCAGTGATAAAAAAGGAATAAAATCTTTCCATTTGCAATTACATGGATGGAGCTAGAGAGTATAATGCTAAGCAAAATAAGTCAGTCAGAAAAAGACATATACCATATTATTTCACTCATATGTGGGATTTAAGAAACAAAACAAACCAGCTAGTGGGAAAAAAGAGAGAGAGGGGTAAGCCAAGAGACAGACTCTTTTTTAAAATTTATTTATTTATCTGAGAGTAGGGGAGAGCAGAGAGGGAGAAGCAGACGCCCCACTGAGCAAGGAGCCTGATGTGGGGCTCAATCTCAGGACCCTGAGATCATGACCTGAGCCAAAGGCAGACACTTAACCAATTGAGCCACCCAGGCACACCCCCCTTTTTTTTTTTAAGATTTTACTTATTTACTTGGGAGGCGGAGAGTAGAAAAGGGAGAAACAGACTCTTAACTCTAGAGAGCAAACTGATGGTTACCAGAGGGGCGGGGAGTGGGGGATGGGTGAAATAGTTGATAGGGATTTAGGAGGGCATTTGTTGTGATGAGCACAGAGTGTGGTATATAGATATTGCATCACTATAGTATACACCTGAAACTAATATTACACTGTAGGTTAACTAACTGGAATTCAAATACAAACTTAAAAAAAGAGAATAGTTACACATTGTTATGTTGTTGTTTGTGTTTAACAGAAATTCAAACATTGTTATAGTGGTCTGAAAACTGACTAGCCGAAAGTGTAGACTGTGCCAATTGTTAAGTTATTGTCTCAGCTCCAAACTCACACTTTACACTCCAACTTGTGATGCTGCTGCCTTGTCATGAAGCTGTGAATCAGATATGCCAATAGGGGCACTAGAAGAAGACTGGAAGCTACGAAGATAGAAGAAACTAACTTCTTCACGATTCCCAGTTTTTCCTATCACGATTATCCCAGCAGTGTTTCTTCAACCTTCATTCTTCATCTTGGCAGTTGGTTCCACTTTGCAAATTTTATTTTCACACACACAGAACCAGTCTCATCCTGTCCCTCAGAGGAACGAGCAGTAGCTGAGAAGCACCTATTCTTCGCATCTGGAGACAGAGACTCCTGTGAACTGGAGGACCAGAACTAACTTTATGCCACCCACTTGTCAGAAGCCTGGGACCCAGGCAAGCCCCTCTTTTTCCTTTGGGTTCTAGAGGAATGATCATTAAGTTTGCCAGGAAAGCCTTCTCTGACGTCTGGGAGAGAACCCCATAGGGCTCCTTCTGAGGTAGGAATACCAGCTAGTGAATGCCCACTCCTCAGGCGGTTGGACTCCAAGTCTCCAAGTTTTAAAACCCTAACCTTTCCCTTTACAGCCCCAGGCCTAGCAATTATTTAGATTTTTTTTCCCCATCAGTGTTTAACACCCTTAGTGTTCTTGTTTTGCCATTTCAATGCTCAAATATCTGGTTAACAACTTTTTATATTACATTTTCTTTTCTTTTTTATTTTATTTTATTTTTAAAAAATTTTTAAATTTTTGTTGTGTTATGTTAGTCACTATACAATACATCATTAGTTTTTGATGTAGTGTTCCAAGATACGTTGTTAACGTATAATACCCAGTGCTCCATGCAATACGTACCCTCCTTAATACCCACCACCAGGCTCACCCATCGCCCCACCCCCTCCCCTCTAAAACTCTCAGTTTGTTTCTCAGTGTCCACACTTTCTCATGGTTCATCTCCCCCTCCGATTTCACCCAATTCACCCTTCCTTTCCTTCTCCTAATGTCCTCCATGTTATTCCTTATGTACCACAAGTAAGTGAAACCATATGATACTTGACTTTCTCTGTTTGACTTATTTCACTCAGCATAATCTCCTCCAGTCCCATCCATGTTGATGCAAAAGTTGGGTATTCGTCCTTTCTGATGGCTGAGTAATATTCCATTGTATATATGGACCACATCTTCTTTATCCACTCTTCTCTTGAAGGGCATCTCAGTTCTTTCCACAGTTTGGCTATTGTGGACATCGCTTCTATGAACATTGGGGTACGTATGGCCCTTCTTTTCACTATATCTGTATCTTTGAGGTAAATACCCAGTAGTGCAATTGCCGGGTCATAGAGTAGCTCTTTTTAATTTCTTCAGGAATCTCCACATTGTTTTCCAAAGTGGTTGCACCAACTTGCATTCCCACCAACAGTGGAAGAGGGTTCCCCTTTCTCCACATCCTCTCCAACACTTGTTGTTTCGTGCCTTGTTAATCTTTGCCATTCTAACTGCTGTAAGGTGGTAACTCAATGTGGTTTTGATTTGAATTTCCCCGATGGCTAATTTTGACGAACATTTTTTCATGTGTCTGTTAGCCATTTGTATGTCTTCATTGGAGAAGTGTCTTTTCATGTCTTCTGCCCATTGTTTGATTTGATTGTCTGTTTTTTGAGTGTTGAGTTTGAGAAATTCTTTATAGATCTTGGATATCAGCCCTTTGTCTGTAGTGTCATTTGTGAATATCTTCTCTGGTAGAATAAATAATGTGGTTTTATTCCTGACTGGACATTGACTGATATATAAGTTTTAAGTAATGGCTTCAATTCTGTATTTCTGTTCTAATCTTCATATTTTTAAAGAGATATAGTTTTATTGTTGCAGAACATGAAGTACAGAAATAATCACAGCTACCACAGCACACTTGACATGGGAATAATGCTTTAAAAAATGCTTTCATGCATATTATCTCGTTTGATATCTTCTTCTTGCATTCATTCGATAAGGCTTTATTGAGCAATTGTTATTTATAAGGCACAGGGTCACATGCTGGAACTATACAAGTAATTTTTTTATTTTCAATTTTTTTTCAATTTTTACTTAAATTCAATCTAGTTAACACATAGTGTATTATTAGTTTCAGGGGTAGAATTTAGTGATTCATCACTTGCATATAACACCCAGTGCTCATTAATGCCCTCTTAATGCCCATCACCCAGTTACCCCATCCCCTCACCCCCCTCCCCTCCAGCAACCCTCAGTTTGTTTCCTATAGTTAAGGGTCTCTTATGGTTTGCCTCCTTCTCTGTTTTTATCTTATTTTATTTTTCCCTCCCTTCCCCTATGTTCATCTATTTTGTTTCTTAATAGAAAATATACAAGTAATTTCTAAACTGCAGGGATATATTTACATTTCCTAAAGGAAGCTTTATAAATCCTCTAATGCAGTATGGGAGCATTCCAGGAACCAACCATAAAGAATTATAGAGACGCAATTTCTTCCATCTAGGAAATTTTCACTTAAACTGTCCATATTTGTTAAGCTGAATCATCAATTAAATAATATAGAAGGTATGTGAAGGGAAAAGAACAGTGCCCAGCAATTAAAACACTCAATAAAACACAGTTATAACTAAGAAGAATTAAGAAATAGTAGATTTAATTCAAAAATTTAAAAATTATTAATAATGACAACAACATCAATGCATTGCTTCTTCATGAGGCTTTAGATTTACATGTACTGATCCTTATGAGGCAGGGCAGGTGTTGTGATTCTCTTTTATTGTTGAGGAAACAGACACTCACAAAAGATGAGTGACTTACCAACATTATGCAACCAGGAGGTGGCAACACCAAGCATCAAATGCTGTTCCTTCAATGCTGGCTGCTAGTCCTGCAATGGTCCAACCCCTTCCTCATGGCCCCCATCACCTCCCGGTTTCTCAAGCTATAAATGAGGGGGTTGAGCATAGGAGTAAGGACCGTGTAGAAGATAGAGACCACCTTGTCATGGCTAGGGACCCGGTAGCGCCGAGGCCTCAGGTAGATGAACATGGCTGCCCCATAGAAGAGGGAGACAGCTGTGAGATGGGAGGAACAGGTGGCCAGGGCCTTTTTGCCAGCCTGAGCAGAGCGCATGTGGAGCACAGCCCTCAGGATGTGAGCATAGGAGGCCACAATGATGGAGAAGGGAAGGAGCAGCATAAAGACACAGCAAGCAAAGAGCAGGGTGTCAAAAAGGGATGTGTCTGTACAGGCCAGTTTTAATAAAGCTGGAACCTCACAGAAGAAATGATCCACATTTCTTGAGCCACAGTAAGGTAAGCTCATGGCTGCCACCATCTGGATAATTCCATCTAGTATCCCAAAGGCCCAGGAACTCCCAGCAATCTGAAGGCAGACCCTCTGACTCATGAGAACAGGATAGTGAAGTGGGTGGCTAATGGCCACATAGCGGTCATAAGACATGAGTCCCAGCAAGAGCCCCTCAGATCCCACGAGAGAGACAAAAAAGCCAATCTGTATGCCACAACCTACAAAGGAGATGGACTTCCTGCCAGAGAGAAAGTTGACTGCCATCTTTGGTGTGATATTACAGACCAACATGAGGTCCATGAGGGAGAGCTGACTGAGGAAGAAGTACATAGGTTTGTGAAGCTGAGGATCTATGTAGATGAGGAAAATGAGGAGAACATTCCCACAGAGGGCCACTGTGAAGACCACCATAATCACAGAAAAGAGGACAAGGTCAGTCTCACCATAAGAAAAGATGCCCAAGAGGATGAAGCCATCTATAGATGATTGGTTCAACCATATCCCCATGGCTCAGTTGTTCACAATCACCTGAGAACATGAACAGAGAAATTCTGAGATTGAGTGACATGTCTTTATCTCCGACTTCTTCAGTCAGTTGTATCTTTTGTAACTCATCAAAGCTCAATAACATCTGCTTTGAGACATAAGTAGGGTGCTCTTTCATATTCCCATGACATGGATTACAGGATCTTTGCTAGCTTATAGAATTGGGTCACATATCTATATTCGTATGTATCCATATTAACAATAATAGGAACTGAATTATTTTATGTGTCACAAGACTATTGGACAACCCTCTTTTAGCAGGAAAATACTGGTTTTCCCTGTATGACATGATTCTTTTTTATCTGGGATTACACAAACTAAGTAAACTATCTCCAATAGGCCTTTAACCATTTCATGTCCAAGAGATAATTTATATATGTTAACAATAGGGAAGTTAATGGAAATTTGAGATGTTCTTTATTTTGCTCAGTCCTAATGTCTTGTAATAATTTAAAATTTTTCTATGTCTTAGAGGTCCCTAGATCTAAACTATCAGAAAAGCCTCTTGGCTCTATGTTCAGAATACTCAGAATCCAGCTGATTCTTATCACCTCCCATAGCAACCGTCCTGCTCCAAGCCACTATCCTCTCTCAGATGGATTATAAGCTCCTCTCCAGTTTCCTGGCTTCTGTCCTTGAGAGTCTATTCTCATAGCAGTTTAAATGTCTCTGTTAAAATATGTCACAGGATATACCTCTTTTGCTGATAGTATGTCAATGTCCACCAAAATTACTCAAAATAAAATTGAAATCCTGGCAGTGACAAGGCCCTATGTATATCACACACACACACACACACACACACACACACACACACACACACACACACACACACACACCAGTACCTCTAACCTTATCTCCTATCGTACCCCCTCTACTCACTGTGCTTTCTTGAATTTCCTTGGACAAACTAGACACACTCCTACCTTTGGGATTTTGCATTTTCTTCTCTTCGGAATGTTCTTTCTCCAGACTTCTATCTCACACCTGCTTCAGATCTTTACTCAAATGCCTACCCCTATAGAGATGCCTTCTGTAAGGTCATATTAAGACCAAAAACATCTTGCACTCTCAAGTCTTCCCTGCTCTTTTTTTTCCCATAGCACTTACACAATTTACCACACATTGCTTACATTTCTCTACTTTTTTCCCTCTACATTGCTTTCTATTTTTTATTATGTTCAATTAGCCAACATATAATATATCATTAGTTTTTGAAGTAGTGTTCAACTATTCATAGTTGTGTATAACACCCAGTGCACATCACATTTCTCTACTTTTATGGTCTGTCTCATCCCACTGGAATGTAAGCACCATTTATTACTCACAGTGATATTGGCAGATCCTAGAATGGTTTCCCAGGTCATAGTATAATCTCAATGCGTATGTGTTTACTGAATAAAATAGTACATGATGAAATGAAATATAACTGAAACTTTCATTTTCTGAAAGCAGAAAGACTCCTCCTTTAATTGCAGAAGCTCTTGTTCTTTTAAATTATTATTATTTAAATTCAATTAGCCAGCATACTTTATGATATAATGTTTAATAATTCATTAGTTGCGTATAACACCCTGTGCTCATCACATCACATACTCTCCTTAATGCCCATCACCAAGTTACCCTATCTCCCCACCCACCTTCCTTTCTGCAAACTTCAGTTTGTTTCCCAGAGCCCTTGTTCTTGACCTGAATGTACTACTTCACTGCCAGATTCCCTCTTCTGAGGATAAGTGAGTGATTTAGTAAGAAATATCTCAGGTATTTTTAAAAGATTAGGGTTTTTCCACAAATGCATGATAGCAGCATCTAGCAGATGTTTGTGTGGGATATGTTCTTGTCTACCTTATTTCCCTACAAAGAGGAAATGAGGCAACCCCACAGGGCATACTCTCTGTGTAAAGACTCAAGGTAATTTTCTAAACTAGAATGGTCCTGCATAGATTCACCACTAAGAAGGTAGGCTGTTTGAGCTGTGTCCCTACAGAAGGGAGTATGTCCTGACTTGTGCTCATGAAGATGTGCCCAGGTATCCTTGCCACCACCAACACCCAGGTGTGATGCTGGAAAGGGTTGTTCTACAAGAGTAAATAACTGTTCCTATAGCCTTCAAATATCATCTTGCATATATCAGCCCCAAACTGAGCCAATCAACTGAACAAACCAGGTCCCCCAGATCACATCAGAACTTCTACCTGTGCTGAGGATAACCAGTCTTACCAACTGTGTGCAGAGGTACTCACCCACATGTACTTTCAAAGAGATGTGCTCCATACCTTTCCTTCCTCCCAACTCTTATAATACAGTACTACACGGGTGAAAAAATGACATTTCTCTCCCTTCCTGGACAGCTCTTCTGAACTCTGATTCTTATATCTACTTATATTCAACACCTCCACTTGGATGTCCAATGGGCTTTTCCTACCTAAATTGACCAGACAGAACCATTGCTCTCCCCTGTGGAAACATCTGTTTTCCTATCTTCCCAGCTCAATTAATGGCAAGTCTGTCCGTTGCTCAAGACAACAACACATGGTATATCCTTGACTCCTCTCTTCTCACACATATCCTAACTTCAGAACCCCTGCTGGCTCTTCCTGAAGAATGTATTCACTCCTGGATACATCTCACTCCTGCAGGTCCCAGCTGACTACACTGTCATCACTGCTTCCCCGGATGATGGAAATGGCCTCTAGCTGGATTTCTCCCCCTTCTGAATCCTTGTTCCCACTTTAGTCTATTTGTACATAGCACTAGAGTGAAGTTGTTTCTATAAAATAAAAGACAAAATGCTTCAAGAATAAAGAAAGACTCATCTAGCTAGCACTCCATCATCACCCAGACCTCTTTTTCTTTTGCTTTCCGTGGAATTTCCTCTACTCTGGTATCACTGTTCTCCCTGCATTTCAGGAGGAATTGGTAAATGCTCTAACTTCCTCATGGAAGTCTCTTCCCAGATATGCTCAACATTGTTCCCTCACTTACTCCCCCAGGCCTTACTCAACACCTATTTGGAGTTGTCCTTCTTCCCTCCCCATTTCTTCCCTGGCCTTGTGCTTCTCAGAACACTCAACACCATCAGGCATTCCACATTTAATTTGCATGGATTTGTTTTCTGTTTTCCCAGCTAGAACCTATATTTTTGATGCCACATTTGTTCATGGGGGGATCCCGAGATCCTAGAGCAGTACTGGCATATATTATATTCTCAGTAAATGTTGTTGAATGATTAACTATAATATGCAAACATCTCAAGAAACAATTCTAGCATCTCACATGTTCAGTTCCTGCTCTCTAACTTCATTTATTTCATGGGTGTTTAGTTCATGGCTTCATTTTGTCCCTCACAATGACACCATAAAAGGAGCCACTTTGTCTCTACACTATAATTTTGGGGACAAGTTAATTTAACTCTATGTCTTATATCAGCTCTTCTGTCTTTCCTTCATCTGCATTTCTTTCCACTCATCCTTTGCCTTTCTGCTTTAGATCACTCTTTAACCCAGGAGCCCATCGCTGAGTCCCCTAATCCAGACAGATGGATAGAGAAATAGATCAAAGGAAGAGGACTAGAAGGAAGATCAGAGAGAGACATAACACTAGAAAGAATATGCTCAAGCCCTCCATCCCCCCCAAAAAAAAACTGAAGAAGGCAGATAATAAGAGGAAAGTGAAATGCTGATAAACAAATAGAAGTGGAGAAATGACCTGCAATCAGCAATAGAAACTGCAAGGAAAAGGTAAGGGGGTGATAGGGAAAAGACCCTCACTCACCTTTGAGTGGAATCCCTGGAAGAAAAAAATTCAGCAGATATCCCGTGGAGGAGTTTCTAACACCAAAATAATTTCATTGTCCTTCCTTGAGTTTGTACTACTGGATCAGAGGAGAGAAGGAGGAACCTTCCAGCTCTGTCCTTCCTCAGCCCCTCACTCACCTTTCAACCAGGCTACCAAAGCGCTTGTCACCCTCAGCACTCCTGTGGCTCTCTCACTCAGACAGTAAGACCCAAACAGACAATAGCCTCTTCTCAGGAAAAGTGGAAAGAAAGAAAGGATACTTAGTCAAGGAGATGGTGGTGGGCACAGAACCAGCACCTGTGCATCCCAGCCCACCCACAGATACCCATCCACCTTCAACAAGCTGCCTGTAACCCAGATTGCAGCTGTCTCCCACTGCCCATGCAGGTACTTAACACTGAACCTGAGCAAGAAGAATGAAGCTGATGGATCCCATGGGAGCCCACAAACTCCAGCTCTGGAATAGTAGTTCCCAAGCTTACAATTAAAGAAACCCAAACAGGGAACTTGGGAATAGGACCAGAGAAGGGCCAGTTGGGATAGTGTGAGGAAACCTGGCCAAGGGAGGGAAGCTTCTCTAGGTGCTCTACCTCCAACTGCAGACACATTCCTACTTCCCCAGGGACTCTAAGGACCCTCACTAGGTCTCCATCTGTGGCTGTCCCAGTAGTCTGTCCCTGTACCATGCAATCCACACATGTTCTTTACCTGTCCCATGAAGTCACCCTATATCTATGGAGGGCCTATAACACACAGCACACTAGGCGAGACATTGTATTTGAATGAAGGGTGGGAACAACGCAATCTAGCCTTATGGGTATTACAACCCAGTGTGAGGGAAAGAAGAATACCCACATTCAGAAGAGTCAGATGGTGGCAGAGAGCTGGTTGTCATCTCATAACTGTCAGATGTTTCCCTAAACTCAGTGCCCTTCACAGTTTGCTGTGGATAGCTCTATGGTCTACAGATATTATGCCTGTCTTTTTTTTTTTTAATATTTTATTTATTTATTCGTCAGATCGAGAGAGAGGGAGAGTGCACACAAGCAAGGGGAGCAGCAGGCAGAGAGAGAAGTAGGCTCCCCGCGGAGCAGGGAGCCCAATGCGGGACTCTATCCCAGGACCCTGGGATCATGACCTGAGCCGAAGGAAGACGCTCAACCAACTTAGCCACCCAGGCATCCCTATGCCTGTCTTCCCCAGAGTAATCATGGACAGCACTTTCTCACCATCGGAAGAGTATCCCAGGTTGGATGATAATTTTACAGTTGTCCTGTTTTTGGCCTTATTATCATGGAAGTAGGTCAATTTTCAAAATCCCAATTTCCTGGAAACCAATTGGCCAAATAGCCAATTTATCTTTTGAGTCTTTAGTTTTGTTTGACTGGTTTTCATTTGATTTTCACAATAGTAAAAAAAAAAAAAAAAAAAAAAAAGTTTTACCTGCCATGCAAAGCTCTTGGGGCTTCAGTTGGAGACTGATGCACAGAGAGGAGAAATTGGATCCGAGGGAGATTGGTGGAAGATGTTAGAAGACATAGGGAGGTGGAGATAGAGGCACCCAGAAAAAATAGGCCTTCTGCCAAATGTTCCAGGGAAACCAACCTGGCTTTTGAAGAAACTCCTTATAGCCATCTCGCACTCTTCTGTTCCAGCTTCCTTTTCTACTTTACTACCCACTAATCTCTCTGGTTACAATAATTAACTGAAGAATTCCCACCCCTACATTCTTGTTCAAGTTATTGTTCCACTGGAACTTAGTTTGCCAGCTTAGTATTTCCTATTGAAACTTAATTCATTCTATAAAGACTCATCTAAAGCTCATTGTTATTATTCTTATCTTCCACAGATTCGATCCACATCCACTTCAGCCTCTGTAAGCCCCTTTGGTCTATTGTCTGTACAATTTGCAATTATACTTGTTCTACCATATGAAATCTGTTAAATTACCATTTATCTAACCCACATAGTGATTGGGTGAAACTTGATTGCATACAAACAAAAATCAGCTTTACTTTAATCTAGGACCACCTTCATACCTGTAATCTTCTTGCCTACCTCTTGATGGATATAAGGCTGATTGCAGAGCTGTCTCGTCAGCTTCAGGTATAAGTCTTATCCCAATTAGCTAATCAAGACTGGCTTTCAGTAGGCTGTGATCCAGCCTTATCAAAGTTAAGTGAGGAAACCTCACTTAATCTGCCCATCTAATTCAAATCCTATCTGATTACCTCTGCTTAACTCAGGCCTGACAGGGTTTGGGGGCCCACCATGGGGAAGAAGCCAAGAGTCTTTCCTTTCACTATTTCTCCCGCTTCTTTCATTTTGATACTTAGGTCTCCCTCTTCCTTCCTTGGTTTGCTGGGGTTGGAAGAAGGATCATTGTTGTGCGTCAATGTGGGCAATCTGTTGGGGACTATAAGTATCTTCTGTATTGGGATATCCAAAGTCTAATGTGTGATCGATCTGTCTATCTACCTACATGTCTTCTATCATCTATCTATCTATATACCTATCTATCTATCATCTACCTATTATCTATCTATCATCTATCTATCTATCTATCATCTATCTATCTATCTATCATCTATCTATCTACATCTGTCATCTCTCCCTGTTGATCGATGTTGAATGCCCTCCCCACTCTGAGAACTCTACAGTAGCAATTCGCTGATATGGGTGGACAGTCTCCAGTTGACTTCTTGTGACCCCCTCACTTCCTATCCTGGAATTTTCTTTTAGCCCTTCACACTGACCACTCTCAGAGTTTTCAAGAAGCCTTGAGATAATGATTTTATGAAGCATCTACTTCGCAAATATGCAATCTAGTCATCTTGGCCCAGCACTTTTGCAGCACTTTGTTCTTCCCTTGTCAACATGAGCTGCTCCAGCTTGTCTCACAACTTCACAATTCTCCAAACACCAGTTCTATATTTGCTTATGTCTACAGTCTCCCTGAAAAACATAAGTAATCCTTGGAGATCTCTCACCTGCCTGACTCCATGGAATTAGGGTCATAAGTGTCTATAATTAGTGAGCCTCGTCCAGGATATGAGGAGCCAATTCCACTTCTAGGAGTGTACTCGAGGAGGGGAACTTTTAAGTTCTGTGTTAAGATGGTGGGGAAGTAAGGGACCCTAATTTAATCTGGTCACTGGAATTCAGCTAGATAGTTATCAAATCATTCTGGACACCTGCAAAATCAACCAGAGATCTGAGAAAAGAATTGCTGCAATTCTACAAGTAGAAAAACGACCACTTTTTGCAAGGTAGGAGGTGCAGAGATGTGAATCCAAGGTGATATATCAGAAAATGAACCACGGGGGCAGGGAGCCTCCATAAACTGGGAACTGGAAAGTGTTATAAACAGCAGAGCACAAAATCAGAACTTTTAGAAGACTGGTCCAGTGGGAGACATCCCTACCTGAAATGCACTCAGCAGGTGAAGGGGGGCAGAATCCCAGGTGGGACAGCATGGTCTCAAGATCCCCAGGGTCACAAAAAGAACTGGGGTGCCTGAGCATGGTGGAGTTTCCAAATATTGGAGTGGGGAAGCCAGTTGCAGGCAGGGTGTCCAGGCACCTACTGTCTGCTTGGTGTTGCCATAAACCAGGAACCACTGCACAGTCAGGCTACTGCTCTCCAAGTAGGGGCCCAACAAGAGGCAGAACCACAGCAAACCCAGGATGAGGAGTGCAGGGCATGCCACAGGAGTTCCTAAAGTTTGGATACTTGAAAAGGGATCACATGGCTGAGATATAAATGCTCGGTCACAAGCTGGGGGAACAGAGTTCTGACAGAAGCCAGGGAGACAAGAGTGACTGACTGTTTTTTTGTGAGGGCTTAATGAAGAGTAGGGGACACAAACTTTCAGCTCCAGGGATAGAGATCAGGGCACCACCATTTTCACCTCCCACATTGGCTCCAGAGCTGCTTACACTGAGCCCGGCCCCCTGGCAAGGGGGGTGCAATTGCACCTGGGCAAAGACTCATGCTCTCACTCTCTCACTCTCTCTCATAAATAAATAAATAAAATCTTTTTAAAAATGGAGGCTCTAACTGCTACAATAAACAAGGCAGAAGAGAGTGTCAGTGATATAGAAGACAAAATGGTGGAGAATAAGAAAGATAAGAGAAAGAGATATAAACAACTACTGGATCATGAAGGGAGAGTTTGAGAAACCAGCAATACCATAAAGTTAAAAAATATTAGAATAATTGGGGTCCCAGAGAAAGAGGAGAGAGGGGGCAGGAGGTTTATTTAAACAAATTATAACTGAGAACTTCCCTAACCTGGGGAAGAAAATAGGCATTCATCCAGGAGGCACAGACAACCCCTCTCAAAATCAATAAAAATAAATCAACACCCTGATATGTATGAATGAAGCTTGCAAATTTCAGAGATGAAGAGACAGTCCTGAAAGCAGCTCAAGACAGAGGTCCTTAATTTACAAAGGTAGAAATATAAGGCTCGTAGCAGACTCATACATAGAGACCTGGCAGGCCAGAAAGGATGGGCATGATATATTCAGGATGCTAAATGAGAAAAATATTCAGGCAAAAATACTTTATCCTACTAGGTGGTCATTCAGAAGAGAAGGAGAGATAAAGAGCCTCAAGGAAAACAGAAACTAAAAGAGTTTGTGATCACTAAACCAGAACTGAGAGAAATACTACAGGGGATCCTTTAAGGAAGAGAGAGCCCAAAGGTGACATAGACCAGACAGGAACAGAGACAATATACAGAAACAGGGACTTTACAGTGGCACTAAGTTCATATTTTCCAATAATTACTCTGAATGTAAATTGTCTAAATGTTCCAATCAAAAGACACAGTTTATCAGATTGGATAAAAAAATAAGACCCGTAAAACTCATTGATGCGCTGCTTATAAGAGACTCACTTTAGACCCAGAGACACCTCCAGATTGAAGGTGAGGAGGTGGACAACCATTTATCATGCTAATGGACATTAAAAGAAAGCTGAGGTAGCCATCCTTTTATCAGACAAATTAAAAAGGCTTTAATAAGAGTTGAAGGGGAGCACCTGGGTGCTCAGTCAGGTGGGCATCTGCATTCATCTCCAGCTATGATCCTGGGTTCCTGGGATCAAACCCCACATCAAGCTCTCTGCTCAGCAGGGAGTCTGCTTGTCCTTCTCCCTCTCCCCCCACCCTCTTGTGCTCTCACTCTCTCTCTCTCAAATAAATAAAGTCCTTTTTAAATTTTTTAAATTTTATTTTATTTTTCCAGTGTTCCAATAAAGTCCTTCTTTAAAAGAGTTAGACAAGGACTCTATATCATAATTAAGGGGACTATCCAACTAAAAGATCTAACAATTATAAATATTTATGCTCCAAACTTGAGAGCAGCCAATTTTATAAACCAAATAATAACGAAGTTAAAGAAACACCTTGATAATAATACAATAATAGTAGTGGACTTTAACACCCCCACACTGCAATGGACAGATCATCTAAGCAGAAGATCAACAGAGAACGAAGGCTTTGAATGAAACACTAGACATGATGGACTTCACAGATATATTCAGAGCATTTCATCCTAAAGCAACAGAATACCCATTCTTCTTGAGTGCACACGGAACATTCTCCAAAACAGATCACATACTGGGTCACAAGACAGGTCTCAACCCATACCAAAAGATTGCGATCATTCCCTGCATATTTTCAGACCACAATGTTTTAAAACTTGAACTCAATCACAAGAGAAAAATTGGAAGGAACACAAATACATGGAGGTTAAAGAGCACCCTGCTAAAGAATGAATGGGTCAACCAGGAAATGAAAAAAGAATTTTTAAAATTCATGTAAGCAAATGAAAATGAAAATAGAACTGTTCAAAACCTTTGCGATGCAGCAAAGGTGGTCTTAAGAGGGAAATTATATGACATTACAAGCCTTTCTCAAGAGACAAGGGAAGGAGGAGGAGCAAGATGGCAGAGGAGTAGGAGGCGGAGATAGTGTCTGATCCCAGAAGTTCAGCTAGATAGTTATCAAACAACTCTAAACAACTACAAACTTAGCAGGAGATAGAAGAGAAGAAGAACAGCAACTCTAGGAAC
>CM052895.1:2081774-2103500 GCA_028534135.1 Potos flavus | reverse complement strand
CTGCCATATGAGAGGAGCAGGTGGCAAAGGCCTTCTGCCGACCTTCAGCAGAACGCATGTGGAGCACAGCTACCAGGATCCGCAGGTAGGAAGCAGAGATGACAGAGAAGGGCAGGAGCAGCATTAGGATGCAACAGACATAGATCATGGTCTCATACAGGGAGGTGTCAGCACAGGCCAACTTCAGTATGGCCGGGACCTCACAGAAGAAGTGGTCGATCTCCTGAGAGCCACAGTAGGGGAAGCGAAGGGTGAAAATGGCTTGGATCAGTCCATCCACCAGACCAAAGAGCCAGGACCCTGCCACCATGAGCCAGCAAACACGGCGGCTCATGATCACTGAGTACCTCAATGGGTTGCTGATGGCCACATAGCGGTCATAGGCCATGAAGGCCAGCAGGAAGCATTCATCTCCCAGGAGGGTGAGGAAGAAGAGGATCTGGAGCCCACAGCCTGTGAAGGAGATGGAGCCATGGCCCAGGAGGAAGTCAGTGGCCATCCGTGGCACAATGGTGGAGATGAGCATGAGGTCCATGAGCGACAGCCAGCTGAGGAAGAAATACATGGGGTTGTGCAGACGGGAGTCGATGGTGATGAGGAGGATCATGAGCCCATTGCCAGAGAGGGCCACCAGGAACATGACCATTATGATGGAAAAGAAGAAGAGGTGTAGTGGCGAGCGGGTGAAAAGGCCCAAGAGGATGAAGTGGGAGATGAGAGTCTGGTTTCCCAACCAGACCATTGCTCCTACAGAAAGGTGAGCCAGACAACGTGTTGGGATCTGGAAGCAGGTGGTATATGTTTAGTGACACAATACTGAGGACATTAAAATTTTGCCCAATGTATTGTCCTCTTTAAATGCTACTTGGTTTAGAATAAATTCTCTACATTTCTCTTTTTTTTAAGTTTCAGAAGTAGAGTATAGTGATTCATCAGTCGCATATAACACCCAGTGCTCATTACATCAAGGGCCCTCCTTAATACCCATCACCCAGTTACCCCATCCCCCCACCCACCTCCATTCCAGCAACCCTCAGTTTGTTTCCTGTAGTTAAGAGTCTCTTATGGTTTTTCTCCCTCTCTTATTTTGACTTATTTTATTTTCCTTCCTTTCTCCTATTTTCATCTGTTTTGTGTCTTAAATTCCACATAGAGTGAAATCTTATGATAGTTGCCTCTCTCTGACTATTTCACTTAGGATAATACCCTCTAGTTCCATCCACATCATTGCAAATATAAGGTTTCATTCTTTTTGAAGGCTGAGTAATATTCATATATATATGCATATTTTATATATATGTGTGTATATATATATATATATATATATATATATATATATATATATATACCACCTCTTCTTTATCCACTCATCTTTTGATGGACATCTGGCTCTTTCCATAGTTTGGCTATTGTGGACATTGCTGCTACAAACATTGGGGTGTATGTGCTCCTTAGAATCACTATGTTTGTATCCTTTGGATAAATACCTAGTAGTGTAATTGCTGGGTCATAGGGTAGCTCTATTTTTAAGTTTTTGAGGAACTTCCATACTGTTTTCAGAGTGGCTGCACCAGTTTGCATTCCCACCAACAGTGTAAGAGGGTTCCCCTTTCCCCAAATCCTCTTTAAGAAAAAGAATCTCTAACAAAAATGAAGAATGTTCACTGCTCCTGTATTGGAAGAATATATATTGTTAAAATGTCCATACTGCCCAAAGCAATCTACACATTCAAAGCAATCTCTACCAAAATACCATCAACTTTTTTCACAGAGCTGGAACAAACAATCCTAAAATTTGCGTGGAACCAGAAGAACCCCAAAGAGCCAAAGGAACATTGAAAGAGAAAACCAAAGCTGGAGGTATCACAATTCCAGACTTCAAGCTATATTACAAAGCTGTAATCATCAAGATAGTATGGTACTGGAACAAAAATAGACACATAGATCAAGGGAACAGAATAGAGAACCCAGAAATGGACCCTCAACTCTATGGCCAACTAATCTTTGACAAAGCAGGAAATAATATCCAATGGAAAAAAAGAGAGTCTCTTCAACAAATGGTGTTGGGAAAACTGGACGACCATATGCAATAGAATGGAACTGGACACTTTATTAATTCAAAATGGATGAAAGACCTGAATGTGAGGCAGGAATCTATCAAAATCCTAGAGGGGAACACAGGCAGCAACCTCTTCGACCTTGGCCACAGCAACTCCTTGGTAGAAACATCTCCAAGGCAAGGGAAACAAAACAAAAATGAACTATTGGGACTTCAAGGTAAAAAGCTTTTGCATAGCAAAAGAAACAGTGAACAAAACTAAAAGGCAACTTTTGGAATGGGATAAGATGCTTACAAATGAAATATCAGATAAAGGGTTGGTGTCAAAATCTATAAAGAATTTATTGAACTCAACACCCAAAAAACAAAGTATCCAGTCAAGAAATGGGCAGAAGACGTGAACAGCCATTTCTCCAAAGAAGACATACACATGACTAACACACACACACACAAATGTCAACATCATTTGGCATCAGGAAAATACAAATCAAAACCACAATGAGACACCACCTCACAATGGTCAGGATGGCTAAAATTAACAACTCAGGAAACAACAGATGTTGGTGAGAATACAGAGTAAGGAGAACCCTCTACACTATTGGTAGGAATGCAAACTGGTGTAGTCACTCTGGAGAAGTGTATGGAGGTTCCTCAAAAAGTTAAAAATAGAGCTACCCTACAACCCAGCAATTGCACTACTAGGTATTTATCCAAAGGATACAAGCATAGTGATTCTAAGGGGCACATGCACCCCAATGTTTATAGCAGCAATGTCCACAGCCAAACTGTGGAAAGAGACCAGATGTCCATGGGCAGATGAATGGATAAAGAAGATGTGGTATATACATACAATGGAATACTACTCAGCCATCAAAAAGAATGACATCTTGCCATTTGCAAAGACTTGGGTGGAACTAGAGGGTATTATTCTAAGCAAAATAAGTCAGAGAAAGACAAATACCATATGATTTCACTCATATGTGCAATTTAAGAAACAGAACAAGTAAACATATGGGAAGGGAAGGAAAAAAATAAGATGAAATAAGAGAGGGAGACAAAGCATAAGAGACTCTTAACTATAGTAAACAAACTGACAGTTGCCGAAGGGCAGGTGGGTGAGGGAATGGGGTAATTGGGTGATGGGCGTTAAGGAGGGCAGTTGAAGTAATGAGCACTGGGTGTTATATGATGTTATATGTTATATGATGAATCACTAAATTATATATATGTCATATATATATAAATATAAATTATTTTATATTTATATATATAAATAATATATATAAGTATATAAAACATATAACATATGTTATATGATGAATCAATAAATTCTACTTCTGAAACTAATAATATACTATATGTTAACTAAATTGGATTTAAATTAAAATTTTTATTTTTATTTTTTTTTAAGATTATTTATTTATTTATTTGACAGAGAGAGAGATCACAAGTAGGCAGAGAGGCAGGCAGAGAGAGAGGGGGATGCAGGCTCCCTGCCGAGCAGAGAGCCCGATGCAGGGCTCGATCCCACGACCCTGAGATCATGACCTGAGCTGAAGGCAGAGGCTTTAACCCACTGAGCCACCCAGGCGCCCCTTAAATTAAAATTTTTAAAAAGAACTCTAAGATATACAAAGAACTCCACCTCTGGATTAAAATATTTATAAATACATTTGTATAAATGCAAAATGTCACATAGACAAGATAGTTTGGTGTGGATTTGTTTATAATAGGAAAAGACTGCTGATGATCTAAATATCTCTCAATAAATTGAATAAGCAATGGATTAATAGGCAAATAAGAAACATAATAAAGTTGCTTTTTTTATTTTGGAAACAAGTCTATTATTAGATAGTTTTTTTTAATTTAAATTCAATTAGCCAACATATACTACATCATTAGTTTCAGATGTAGTGTTCAATGATTCATCAGTTGCGTTTAACACCCTGTGCTCATCGCATCACATGCCCTCCTTAATGCCCATCACCCAATTATCCCATCCACCCACCCGCCTCCCCTCCGGCAACCCTCAGTGTGTTTCCTATAGTTAAGAGTCTCTTATGGTTTGTCGCCCCCTCTGATTTTGTCTTATTTTACTTTTCCATCCCTTACCCTAGGTTCATCTGCTTTGTTTCCTGTAATTAATTGTCTCTCGTGATTTTTCTCTCTCTCTGATGACTTCCCATTCAGTTTTCCCTCCCTTCCCCTATGATGCTCTTTGCTGTTTCTTATATTCCACAAATGAGTGAAACCACATGATAATTATCTTTCTCTAATTGTCCTATTCATGAAGTTGTTTTTTATGTGTTGATATAGAATTTTCTTTAATTATACTGTTCAGTGAAAACAGCACAGAACAGAGCAATGCATTTATTATAATTGTACATATAACTTGTTATATTACATACTGTACAGGTGTATGCCATAATTGTTTTACATATTATTATATAAATTATATATATATATATATATAACTATACAATATTATATATTATATCATTTTTTTACATTTTTTTTTACATTTTACATTTGTGTATGTAAAAAAGAAATGTCTGTGTATATTTATATCTATAGAAAAATCTCTGAAATTAAATAAAAAAACTAGTAACACTGTTTGCCTCAGTGGAAAGAATCATAAAAATCAGATTGAAGGGATCTAGAGTAGGAAAGAGTCTTTATGGCTTTGTGCCTCTTGAATTGTATTCTGTGAGACACCTACATAGTCTAAAAAAATACATAAATATAATGTTGAAATGATGCTCAACAGGATTTGTCATGGAAATCAATAAAGTGAAAAGCAACATTGTATTGTGTGTTTCATAAATATTTGCTTAAAAAAATAGCCAAAGTAATTTTGAAGAAAGTAGCACACTGTTCAAAGAAAAAGTAAAACTGACTTGTCATTAATCAAAAAATAAAAAGTCTAGTATTGGTGAAGGAATAAGCAAATTGACAGAACAGAGTAAGTCCAGAATCTGACCCATATGCGCATGAAAATTTACAGTACAATTTAAATAATATGGTGTAAAATCTGAAGGAAAAAAGGCTATTCAATAAATGGTTTGGAAAATTTTTTCACCTCTTTTGAAAAAAAAAAATTTAGATCCTTACCTCATACCACACACAAAAATAAATTCCTACCAGGTTAAAGAACTAAGTAGAGAAACTTTAACATGGTCAGAAGAAAGTAATAATGTGTTTATGACTTCAGAATGGGGACAATCTCATTGAATAAGACATAAAATTAAAATATTTACAAGATATATTATTATGATAAGTATTTACAATATATTATACAATACATAATAGAAAAGGATTCATAGATCTTCATATATATCTTCCAAAAGATATAAAGAACACCCATAAATCAATAAGAAAGAGGAGTAAAAAAAATCAGCAGTAATTCTCAGAAAAGAAAAAACTGGGTGATGGGAATTAAAGAGGGCACATGATATGATGAGCACTGGGTGTTACATTCAACCAATGAATCACTGAATATTATATCAAAACTAATGATGTCAGCCAGCATAAGCAGGCTAATTGAACATAATAAAAAGATTAATTAATTAAATCTTTAAAAAAAACTAATGATAGTATCTTGGCTAATTTAATTTAAATTAAAAAATAAATTAATTTTAAAAGACTGCTATATTTTATTTACTAGTAACTAGAAAACATAGATACAAATTTTCACCCACAAAAGTTGATATAAATTTAGTAATATTAAATGTTTTCAGGCAGGAATATGAGAAAGAAATACACATAAACTGAAGGACATGGAGTATGATAACAGTATGTTACCCTGCAGAGAGGGTTAAGACAGTGGGGATCAGGGTCAAAGAGAGACCCTAGCTTGACCTGTAATATTTGAATTTTTGGCAAGAATGTCTTCAGGTATTCCTTGAACTTAAGTGAAGATTGTCATATGAGCAGGTAACTGATGTACCTGGAAGATCTTTTCTCTTTAAACTTCTTTTGTAGCATAACATTTAAAAAACCTATGCAAGTAAAAACTAGGATTTTTCAAGCAAAAGTAATAAATTCATATTTTTAAACTTTTTTTTTACAGAAAAAGTAACACTGATTGTATACTATTATCAGTGTCACATCTAGGGGTGTTGTAGGGGATCCCTGTTGCCAAAGCTACCTGGTTATATGCACTGCAGTCATAGCACTTAGAGCAGATTGAGAGCCCCAACGTAGGGCACGACAGTAGACCTCAGAGTGACCACACAGAATGCAGTGACTCATGAGAGAAGGGGTGGGGGATTAGAAAGGAGAGGAACATTAAGAGGAGATGAAGGGAGGATGGGAGAGATGAAAGCAGTAATGGGAAGATGTTAAGGAAAAGGAGACAAGGGAAAGGGATGTGATAAAATAGAGAAAAATAAAGAAGGAAAATGTTAGACTGTCAGAAATGACCCCAGAAGAGACCAAAAGTAAGAAAACAAAGTGCAATAGAGTGCAGGGAACATAGACACAGTGAGAAAGAGAGAACACAGATGCTAAGAGAGAAGGAACAAGGGAAAGGCACTGACACAGGTGGGATGAGGGACAGACAGAACAGGGGCACCTGAGTGAAGTGGGTAGCCAGGCAGAGCACTCCTGTTATCAATGCCGCAATAAGCTCTCTGACTTCCAGGACTCTGGCGGATGTGAAAGCCCAGAATCTCTGACTCTCCTATCCTGTTGGGAAAGACTGTGGAGCAGACCACAATGCTTACAAACCCCTCTGACTCTCTTTGGAAGTCCTGCCCATCGAGGTCTTCCATAGCTGACCCAGGCCTCTCAGGCACCAGAAACAGGTGCTTCCAATATGCACAGAGGCAATAGTCATGGCCTGACCCTCCTAGCTTCCTCCAACAGAGAGGCAAATTTCTCGTCGTAAAGTCTTACCAGGTGGCTACAACACATTTTTTTCAGTTGGACAATATTGGGAGATATTTTATAGCAAGAAGGTCATCCCCCACCCCTCAGATCAGAATTGTCAAAGCCCTAAGCTGTGTGTAAGAGACTCCTAAAGAGGTGCACTGGAAATTGTGTTGGTCATACCCGCAGCAGAGAGTAGTCAGATTCATGGGAGAGCTATGAAATGAAAGGATATTGTGGAATGGAAACAGAAGTGAGCAAGGCACCAAAGTATGCTTTTCAAAATAACAACATGGCCCTAAATGTCCTTCAAGAAGAAGGGGTATAGGGAAAAATATCCACATGGAATAATGCATATAAGGTGTGGAGGAGCAGCACACAGAAAGTTTTCCCCAAGAGTTAGAAATAAAACTGAATTTAAATTTTTAAAAAAATAAATAAATAATAAATTATCTGCCACATAAAGAAAAAAAAAGAAAAAGAAATATAGGCCCATGTGGTGGGTCAGCAGGAGACTACTTCACCACTCTCATTCAAAATCTAACAGCCAGATGTCATCAGGGTAGATAGCTTTCCCAGTAACATGGGGGGGGGGGGGGACAGTTTCAGAAGGTCCAGTCATTGTCACATCCTTTCCAGACTTGAAAAGACAAAACGGTGCCCATCCTTCCTAAAACCTGTGGTGCGACCCTGAGAAATTCACTTCCTCTCCTTGGTCTCAGTGGGCTCCTCTCCCAAGCAGCAACATGACAGATTGGATGAAACAGCCCTGTGGTCATTTCTAGTTCTACACACAGAATAAAGAATTGGGAGGCAAAACAACATTCCAGAAACAAAATCTAACCACACAAGAGGTCTGTACCTCAAGAGAAATAGCAAGCAGAATGGCAAAGGTAGTTGTGAATAAACAAGCATTTTAAGCATTTGATAACAGAGAGGGGAAATACAAGACACATAGAGGGAAAAACCTTACCTGAAACCATGTAATCAATGACACAAGAAAGTGCTAGCGAGTGATGGGGGAAGATCAGGAGACTGGAGCCCTATGTCCTTGGAAAATAGACTTCACCACAAGGGAGGGCTGCTCTAATCAGTCAGTTGGGTCTGCAATGGGTCTCTCTCAGTGCAGGGAAGCCAGCAAACCTCCATCTCCTTAGGAGGAAATGGGACTGAAATGGAAAAAGGACATTCTCTTAGAGGAGAAATTTTCCAAAATTAAAAAAAAAAAAATGCTTGTGTGGTCAGAACTTCTCCAGAATCTTTCATATCCTGTGAAAATGGGAGTTGACTACGGTGCTTGGGGCACCTTTTAATGGGGAGGAAATCCCTGATGTCTTCCATAAGGGCTGTGGAGAGATTTTGAAGAAATGTTTAAGATTGGTTAAAATGGAGGGGCACCTGGGTGGTTCAGTCGCTTAAGCATCTGACTTTGATTCAGGTAAGGATCTTGGGGTCCTGGGATTGAGCCCCGTGGCAGGCTTCCTGTTTAGTGGGGAGACTGCTTCTCCCTCTGCCTCTGTGCTCCCCCCTGCTTGTGCTCTCTTTCTCTCAAATAAATAAACAAAATATTAAAAAATAAAATTGGTTAAAATGGGAGGAAAATGGGTTCTGAATAGAAGAACAAAAACAAATAAACAAAAACCTAGAAGAGTCAGCCTCATGCTAAAATACAGACAGTATCTATATGGTTAAGAAAAAGCCTTCCGGAACAACAATTATAGTACAGAGATATCATATGTCCCTCATCCATAAGAGGAGCATCCAGAGTAACCTGGACAAGGAGAGGAAGAGGCATTCACTGGGAGCCAGCAGGAAGCCCCTCACCTGTGGAAGAGACCCTTTGTTGGGCCAGGTCCAGTGCTAGGTTAAAAGGTTTTATTCCCTCACTCCTCATTGCTACCCATTGTTCTCCTCCTATACTGTGACTAAGGAAAGTTGTTTCTATATTTACAAATCCTTGGAGACCCCTCCTCTGCCACATCTCTGTCCCCAGTCTCTGGCAATTAAATTCCCAGGGAAAGGAGCCTCTTACAAAGTTCTCTGCTCATCTCAGCTACACCAACAAACAAATCTCCCAGGAGAAGGATAAGAAAACTGAGGAGGGTTTCTATGGGTCAACCTGAGAGGAATCAGCTCTCTCTCTCTATTCCAAAAGGGTATGGGGAACATTGGCTTTTGTGTTGTGGCCCACCTTGAGAAAGCCCACTAAATACTGTATGTAAGCAAAGGACATCCAGTGACTTCCAGACCATCATCTCTCTGCACTTTTCTGCCTCCTCCCAGAACCTTGGACTAATGAGGAGGCAACCATTCAAGATCACACTGACCCTTTTGATCTCAGAGCTTAATTCCACTCAAATTCAAAACAGTCCCTAAGAGGTTAAGGATTCAACAAACACTCTACTATGACCAGAGTTCCTCTGTCCCCAGCACTTACCACCTTCTCCCACTCTCCTGTCAGCTCCCACCCACTTCACTTTCTCTCATACTAAGAAATTCACACAAACAAAGGTAACATGGCACAGACACTTGACCTCGAAGTCAGACAGAGCTGGGTGGGAATCTTGTGTAGACTTGACCTTGGGCAAGGGATTAATCTGAACCTGTTTCCTCATGTATAAAATAAGAATGATGATGTTCACTAAAAATATATGTTGTGAGAATTAGAAGGAATAAAGTTTCTAAAGTGTTCTCCCTGTTATAGGTTCTAAGAATTGTAGTTGCTAGTGTCATTGCCCTCCCATCTCTCTAAAGCTAGAAAGCAGAGACAAAAATACACACCTTATTAAAATAGAACTCACTAAACAAATGACGTAGCCCAAAGATTAACTAATGGATTAATTAACTATACAAATAAATAAATTGGAAGGAGGAGCAAGATGGCGGAGGAGTAGGAGACCTAAATATCATCAGGTCCCAGGAGTTCAGCTAGATAGTTATCAAACCATTCTGAACACCTACAAACTCAACAGGAGATCAAAGAGAAGAAAAGTAGCAATTCTAGGAACAGAAAATTAACCACTTTCTGGAAGGTAGGACATGTGGAGAAGTGACTCCAAAACAATATATGGAAAGAGTGACCACGGGGGGAGACGCCAGCTCCCAGCAAGTGGTAGAGCAGTGGAGCGCAAAATCAGAACTTCTAGAACTCTGCTTCACTGAGGGATGTCACTCCAGAGCCTTAGCGGAGGGGAGGGGAGGGGGTGTGGAGCCCTCGCGGGGACAGTGTGGCCTCAGGACCCCTGGGGTCACAAAAAGACCAGGGGTGTCTGAGTGTGGCAGAGCTCCCAGGTATCAGAGCAGGGAAGCCAACTGCAGAGATGGAGCCAATGAGTGGGCTCTCAGCTTGGGTGTACCGTAAACATGATCTGAGGCACAGTCGGGCCACTTCTCTTCGACCAGGGACCCCACAAGTGGCAGATTTGGGGAGACCCCCTCCTTCCTCCTCTGGGAGGATCAGCATGGGAGCGCGCTGCAGGAATCTGCTGGATTTGGAGGCTCCAGAGGGGGCTGTAAGCCAGAGATAGAAACACTCGTTACAGGTTGGGTGAGCACAGAGTGTGGCCAGAGACCAGGGAGACAGGAGTGATTGACTGCTTTTCTCTGAGGCACACTGAGGAGTGGGGCCCTGAGCTCTCAGCTCCTATGGTGCCGGAGATTGGGAGGCCGCCATCTTCATTCCCGTCCAAAGCTGTACAGAAAGCATTCAGGGAACAAAATCTCCCGAGAGCGAACCTGAGCAGATTACTTAGCATGGCCCCTGGCAAGGGTGGTGCAGTTCTGCCTCGGGCAAAGACATTTGAGAATCATGGCAACAGGCCCCTCCCCCAGAAGATTAGCAAGAACATCCAGCCAAGAACAAATTCACCAATCTCTGAGACATGTGGAACTCCAGAGCTGGGGGAAAGCAACACATAGCATTCATGGCTTTTTTTTCCAATGAGTCTTTAGTCTTTCAAAGGTAAATTAAAAAATTTTTTTTTCTTATCCTATTTTTTAAAAATTTTTCCTTTTTCTTTTTAATGTTTCTTAACTATTTTATCTTATCGATAACTTTTTAAAAACCTTTTTAAAATTTCATTGTTACAGTCATATTCTATCCCTTCATTGTATTTAACCTTATGTTTTGTATACATATAGGTTTTTCTTTTTTTTTTTTTATGATTTTATTTATCCATTTGACCGAGAGATAGAGAGTGAGCACAAGCAGGCAGAGTGGCAGACAGAGGGAGAGGGAGAAGCAGGCTCTCTGCTGAGCAGGGTGCCCAACGCAGGGCTCGATCCCAGGACCCCGGGACCATGACCCGAGCCAAAGGCAGACGCCCAACCAACTGAGCCACCCAGGCTCCCCTAGGTTTTTCTTTCTTTAAAATTTTGGGATACAGTTTCTTCTAATATCAAAATATACCCTAAATCTAGCACATGGTTTTGTTCTAGTCTCCAGGCTGATCACATTCTTTCCTCTCTTTTTTTTTCTTTTTTCAACCAACTTCTTATCTTATCAATTCCTTTTTTAGAATCTTTTTAAAATTTCATCTTTACAGTCATATTCCATCCCTTCATCATGTTTACCCTTGTTTTTGTATATATATAAGTTTTTCTTTCTTTAAAATTTTGGAGGTTTTCTTCCAACAGACCAAAATACACCCAAAATCAAGTGTATGGCTCTGTTCTACTCATCAGTCATATATACATACATACATATATATATATATATATATATATATATATATATATATAAATTTTTTTTTCCTCCTCCTTTCTACTCCCCCTGGTTTCAGATCTCTTTCGATTTGGTTAGTGTAAATTTTTCTGGGGTCATTGCTACCCTTTTAGCATTTTGTTCTCTCATTCATCTATTCTTATCTGGATAAAATGACAAGGCAGAAAAACTAACCACACCAAAAAAACCCAAAAAAAGAACAAGAGGCAGTACTGATGGCTAAGGACCTAATCAATATGGACATTAGTAATATCTCAGAGCTAGAGTTCAGAATGACAATTATCAAGGTGCTAGCTGGGCTCAAAAAAGCATGGAAGATACTAGAGAATCTCTTTCTGGAGAAATAAAATCCCTTTCTGGAGAATAAAAAGAACTAAAATCTAACCAAGTTGAAATAAAAAAAGCTATTAATGAGGTGCAACCAAAAATGGAGGCTCCTACTGCTAGGATGAATAAAACAGAAGAGAAAATTAGTGATATAGAAGACCAAATGATGGAGAATAAAGAAACTGAGAAAAAGAGAGACAAACAACTAGGGGACCACAAGGGGAGAATTCAAGAGATAAGTGATACCATAAGATGAAGTAATATTAAAATAATTGGGATCCCAGAAGAAGAGGAAAGATAAAGAGGGGCAGAAGGTATATTGGAGCAAATTATAGCAGAGAATTTCCCTAATTTGGCGAAGGGAACAAGCATCAAAATCCAGGAGGCACAGAGAACCCCCCTCAAAATCAATAAAAATAGGTCCACATTCCATCATCTAATAGTAAAACTTACAAGTCTCAGCGCCAAAGAGAAAATCCTGAAAGCAGCTCAGGACAAGAGGTCTGAAACATACAGTGGTAGAAATATTAGATTGGCAGCAGACCTATCCACAGAGACCTGCAGGCCAGAAAGGACTGACATGATATATTCAGAGCACTAAACAAGAAAAATATTCAGACAAGAATACTGTATCCAGCTAGGCTCCCATTGAAAATAGAGGGAGAGATAAAAACCTTCTAGGACAAACAAAATCTAAAAGAATTTGCAAACACCAAACCAGCCCTACAAGAAATATTGAAAGGGTCCTCTAAGCAAAGAGAAAGCCTAAAAGTAACCAACCAGAAAGGAACAGAGACAATATATAGTAACAGTCACCTTACAGGCAATAAAATGGCACTAAATTCATATCCTTCAGTAGTTACCCTGAATGTAAATGGGCCAAATGCCCCAATCAAAAGACACAGGGTATCAGAATGGATTAAAAAACAAGACCCATTGATATGCTGTTTGCAAGAAATTCATTTTAGACCCAAAGACACCTCCAGATTTAAAGTGAGGGGGTGGAAAACAATTTACCATGCTAATGGACATCAAAAGAAAGCTGGGGTGGCAATCCTTATATCAGATAAATTAGATTTTAAGCCAAAGACTATAATACGAGATGAGAAAGGACACTATATCATACTTAAAGGGTCTGTCCAACAAGAAGATCTAACAATTTTAAATATCTATGCCCTTAACATGGGAGCAACCAATTATATAAACCAATTAATAACACAATCAAAGAAACATATCAACAGTAATACAATAATAGTAGGGGACTTTAACACCCCCTTAACTGAAATGGACAGATCGTCTAAGCAAAAGATCAATAAGGAAATAAAAGCTTTAAATGACACACTGGACCAGATGGACATCACAGATATATTTAGAACATTCCATCCCAAAGCAACAGAATACACATTCTTCTCTAGTGCCCATGGAACATTCTCCAGAATAGATCACATCCTGGGTCACGAATCAGGTCTCAACCAGTACCAAAAGATTGGAATCATTCCCTGCATATTTTTAGACCACAATGCTTTGTGGGGGTTTTTTTGTTTGTTTTTTTTAATTGAGAAAATATTTTATTTATTTTTTTAAATTAATTTTATTTTATTTTTTCAGTGTTCCAAGATTCATTGTTTATGCACCACACCCAGTGCTCCATGCAGTAGGTGCCCTCCATTCCTCCATCCCCCTCCCTTCCAAAAAGCTCAGTTTGTTTCTCAGAGTCCACAGTCTCTCATGGTTTGTCTCCCCCTTCGATTTCCCCCAATGCTTTGAAACTAGAATGCAATGACAAGAGGAAAGTTGGAAAGAACGCCAATACATGGAGGCTAAAGAGCATCCTACTAAAGAATGAAAGACTCAACCAGGAAATTAAAGAAGAATGAAAAAAATTCACAGAAACAAATGAAAATGAAAACACAACTGTTCCAAATCTTTGGGACACATCAAAGGCGGTCCTGAGAGGAAAGTATATAGCAATACAAGCCCTTCCCAAGAAATAAGAAAAGTCCTGAATACACAACCTAGTTTCACACCTAAAGGAGCTGGAGAAAGAACAGCAAAGAAAGCCTAAACCCAGCAGAAGAAGAGAAATAATAAAGATCAGAACAGAAATGAATGAAATAGAAACCAAAAGAACAATAGAACAAATCAACAACATTAGAAGCTTGTTCTTTGAAAGAATTAATAAGATTGATAAACCCCTGGCCAGACTTATCAAAAAGAAAAGAAAAATGACCCAAATTAATAAAATCATGAGTGAAAGAGGAGAGATCACAACCACCACCAAAGAAATACAAACAATTATAAGAACATATTATGAGCAACTATATAGCAGCAAATTTGACAATCTGGAAGAAATGGATGCATTCCTAGAGACCTATAAACTACCAAAACTGAACCAGGAAGAAATAGAAAACCTGAACAGACCCATAACCAGTAAGGAGATTGAAGCAGTCATCAAAAATCTCCCAACAAACAAGAGCCCAGGGCCAGACGGCTTCCCTGAGGAATTCTACCAAACATTTAAAGAATTAATATATATTCTCCTGTAACTGTTCCAAAAAATAGAAATGTAAGGAAAACTTCCAAACTCATTTTCTGAGGCCAGCATTACCTTGATCCCAAAACCAAAGACCCCATCAAAAAGGAGAATTACAGACCAATATCCTTGATGAACACGGATGCAAAAATTCTCACCAAAATACGAGCCAATAGGATCCAACAGTCCATTAAAAGGATTATTCACCACGACCAAGTGGTATTTATTCCTGGATTCCAAGATTGGTTCACCATTCACCAATCAATCAATGTGACACATTAATAAAAGAAAGAACAAGAACCATATGATACTCTCAATAGATGATGAAAAAGCATTTGACAAAGTACAGCATCCTTTCTTGATCAAAACTCTTCACAGTGTAGGGATAGAGGGTACATACCTCAACATCATCAAAGCTATCTATGAAAAATCCGCAGCGAATATCATTCTCAATGGGGGAAAAACCGAGAGCTTTTCCCCTAAGATCAGGAACACAGCAGGGCTGTCCTCTATCTCCACTGCTATTCAACATAGTGCTAGAAGTCCTAGCCTCAGCAAACAGACAACAAAAAGAAATAAAAGGCATCCAAATTGGCAAAGAAGAAGTCAAACTCTCACTCTTTGCAGATGATATGATACTTTATGTGGAAAACCCAAAAGACTCCACTCCAAGACTGCTAGAACTCATCCAGGAATTCAGTAAAGTGTCAGGATATAAAATCAATGCACAGAAATCAGTTGCATTTCTATACACCAACAGCAAGACAGAAGAAAGAGAAATTAAGGAGTCGATCCCATTTACAATTGCATTCAAAACCATAAGATACCTAGGAATAAACTTAACCAAAGAGGCAAAAAATCTGTACTCAGAAAACTATAAAGTGCTCATGAAAGAGATTGAGGAAGACACAAATAAATGGAAAAACGTTCCATGCTCATGGATTGGAAGTGAAAATGTCTATGCTACCTAAAGCAATCTACACATTTAATGCAATCCCTATCAAAATACCATCAATATATTTCAAAGAAATGGAACAAATAACCCTAAAATTTATATGGAACCAGAAAAGACCCAGAATAGCCAGAAAATGTTGAAAAAGAGAATCAAAGTTGGCGGCATCACAACTCTAGACTTCAAGCTCTATTACAAAGCTGTAATCATCGACAGTATGCTACTGGCACAAAAACAGACACATAGATCAGTGGAACAGAATAAAGGCCCACCTCAACTCTACGGTCAACTAACCTTTGACAAAGCAGGAAAGAATGTTCAATGGAAAAAAGACAGTCTCTTCAACAAATGGTGTTGGAAAAATTGGACAGCCACATGCAGAAGAATGAAACTGGACCATTTCCTTACACCACACACAAAAATGGACTCAAAATGGATGAAAGACCTCAGTGTGAGACAGGAATCCATCTAAATCCTTGAGGAGAACACAGGCAGCAACCTCTTCGACCTCAGCTGCAGCAACTTCGTCCTAGAAACATTGCCAAAGACAACGGAAGCAAGGGCAAAAATGAACTATTGGGACTTCATCAAGATCAAAAGCTTTTGCACAGCATAGGAAACAATCAACAAAACCCAAAGACAACTGACAGAATGGGAGAAGATATTTGCAAATGACATATCAGGTAAAGGTTTGGTATCCAAAATCTATAAAGAACTTACCAAACTCAACACCCAAAGAACAAATAATCCAATCAAGAAATGGGCAGAAGACATGAACAGACATTTCTGCAAAGAAGACATCCAAATGGCCAACAGACACATGAAAAAGTGCTCAACATCACTCAGCATCAGGGAAATACAAATCAAAACCATAGTGAGACTGAGTGTGGTGCATGAACAATGAATCTTGGAACACTGAAAAAATAAAATTAAAATTTAAAAGAAACAAAAACAAAAACATAGTGAGATACCATCTCGCAGCAGTCAGAATGGCCAAAATTAACAAGTCAGGAAACAACAGATGTTGGCAAGGATGTGGAGAAAGGGGAACCTTCCTACATTGTTGGTGGGAATGCAAGCTGGTGCAGCCACTCTGGAAAACAGTGTGGATGTTCCTCAAAAAGTTGAAAATAGAGTTTGGCTATTGTGGACATTGCTGCTATGAACATTGGGGTACATGTGGCCCTTCTTTTCACTACATCTGTATCTTTGGGGTAAATACCCAGTAGTGCAATTGCTGGGTCACAGGGTAGCTCTATTTTTAATTTCTTCAGGAATCTCCACACTGTTTTCCAAAGAGGCTGTATCAACTTGCATTCCCACCAACAGTGGAAGAGGGTTCCCCTTTCTCACATCCTCTCCAACACTTATTTACTGTCTTGTTGATTTTGCCCATTCTAACTGGTGTAAGGTGGTATCTCAATGTGGCTTTGATTTTCACCTCCTTGATGGCTAATGATGATGAACATTTTTTCATTTGACTGTTAGCCATTTGTATGTCTTCTTTGGAGAAGTGTCTGTTCATGTCTTCTGCCCATTTTTTGATGTGATTATCTGCTTTTTGAGTGTTGAGTTTGAGGACTTCTTTATAGATCATATGGTTTCACTTACTTGTGGAACACAAGGAAAAACATGAAGGACATTAGGAGAAGGAAAGGAAAAGTGAATTGGGGGAAATTGGAGGGGGAGACAAAACATGAGAGCCTGTGGACTCTGAGATACCAGCCCTTTGTCTGTAGTGTCATTTGTGAATATCTTCTCCCATTCTGTGGGTTGCCGCTTTGTTTTGTTGACTATTTCCTTTGCTGTGCAGGAGCTTTTTATCTTGATGAAGTCCCAAAAGTTCATTTTTGCTTTTATTTCCTTTGACTTTGGAGACATGTCCTGAGAGAAGTTGCTGTGGCCGATGTCGAAGAGGTTACTGCCTATGTTCTCCTCTAGGATTTTGATAGATTCCTGCCTCATGTTGAGGTCTTTTATCCATTTCAAGTTGATCTTTGTGTATGGTGTAAGAGAATGGTCGAGTTTCATTCTTCTATTATAGCTGTCCTATTTTCCCAGCACTATTTATTGAAGAGACTGTCTTTTTTCCACTGGATATCTTTTCTTGCTACTAAACCTAAATTAAACAGCCAAAACTATAAAACTTCTAAAAGAATGCATAAGATTAAAAAAAAAAAGAATGCATAAGATTAAATTTTATTGACTTTGATTTAGCCAAAATTTCTTAAACAAAACACAGTAAGCATGAACTACCAAATGAACTATCAGTCATTTGGATTTCATGAAATGAAACACTTTCATTCTTCAAAAGAATTTGTTATGAAAATGAAAAGGCAAGCCAGAGACTGGGAGTATATATTTGCAAAATTTATATCTGATGGCTTGTATCTAGAATACATGAAGAACTTTTATACTCACCAATTAGAAGACATAAAAAGACAAACAGCCTAGGTAAAAAGTAGATAAAGTATTTGAACAGATATTTCTTCAAAAAGATATATGGATGTATTTGGGAAAAGATAAAAAATAAAAAACGAAAAATAAAAAAAACTGGTTAAAAATTTTAAAAAAATCATTTTTAAACCTCAAAAAAAAAAAAAGAAAAAGATATATGGATGGAAAATCAACACATGAAAATATGCTCAACAATATTAGTTCTTAGGAAATGCAAACTTATAAAAAGAGAGCTACCTATAATCCAGCAATTGTGCTACTGGGTATTTACCACAAAGATACAGATGTAGTGAAATGAAGGGGCACCTTCATATTCACCAATATTCAGAGCAGCAATGTCCACAATAGCCAAACTGTGGAAGAAGCTGAGAAGTCCTTCAGCAGATGGAAGGATACAGAAGATGTGGTTCATGTATTCAATGGAATATTACTCAGCCATCAGAAAGGATGAAACCCACCATTTACATAGACATGGATGGAACTGGATGGTATTCTGCTAAGTGAAATAAGTCAATCAGAGAAACATAATTATCAAATGGTTTCACTCATATGTGGAGCATAAGGAATAGTGCAAAAAACAGTAGGAGTTGGGGGGGCACTGAATGTGAAGATATCAGAGAGGGGGACAAACCATATGAGACTTGAGTCTGGGAAACAAACTGAGGGTTGTGGAAAGTGAGGTGGGTGGGGGAATGGGGTAACTGGGTGATGGGCATTAAAGAGGGCACATGATATGATGAGCACTGGGTGTTATACTGAACTAATGAATCATTGAGCATTATATCAAAAACTAATGATGTACTATACGTTGGCTAATTGAATTTAAATAAAATAAAATAAGATGTGCTATATACATACAATGGAATATTGTATGTATAGCCATCAGAAAGGGGAATACCTACAATTTACATTGATGTGGATGAAACTGGAGGGTATTACGCTAAGTGAAATAAGTCAGTTGGAGAAAGACAATTATCATAGGTTTCACTCATATGTGGAATATAAGAAAAAGTGCAGAAGATCATAGGGGAAGAGAAGGAAAGCTGAATGGGAAGAAATCAGAGAGGGAGACAAACAATGAGAGACTCTTTTTTTTTTTCCCCTGAGCTATCCATTTCTTTCTTTATTTTTTTAATTTATTTTTATTTTTTCAGTGTTCCAAGATTCATTGTTTATGCACCACACTATGGGAAACAAAGTGAGGGTTGCGGAAGGGGTGAGGGTGGAGGGATGGGATAGCTGATGGGCATTAAGGAGACACATGATGTGATGAGCACTGGGTGTTATACACAACTGATGGATTATTGAACACTACATCTGAAACTGATGTACTATATGTTGGCTAATTGAATTTGAGTTTAAAAAAAAATGCAAGGAAGGGGGTGGAGGGATGGGTTGGCCCAGCGATGGGTATTAAGGAGGGCATGTATTGTATGGAGCACTGGGTGTTATCCATAAACAATGAATCCTGGAACACTACATCAAAAACTAATGCCGTACTGTATAGTGACTAACATAACATAATCTTGGAACACTGAAAAAATAAAATAAAATAATAATAATAATAAGAAGAAGAAATGAAAATTAAAACAGGAAAATACTACACACCTATTAGAATGGTTATATCAAGAAGTCTGGCCATTCCAAGCATTGGACACAATATGAATGAGCTGGAAATCTTGCTCACTGCTGATTGAAATGTAATATGAGGTAACTACTTGGAAAACTGTTTGGCATTTCTTAATAAGTTAAACATATACATACCATATGACCCATTCATTTCACTCCTAGAAATTTATCTAAGAGAACTGAAAGCATATGTTCAAGATTTTATACAAATGTTCATAGAAGCTTTATTTTTTTTATTATGTTCAGTTAGCCAACATAGACTACATTTAGTTTTTGATATAATGTTCAATGACATTATGTTCATTAGTTGCTTATAACACCCTATGCTCATCACAACACATGCCCTCCTTAATGCCCATCACCCAGTTACCCCATCCTCTCATACCCCCTCCCTTCTGTAACCCTCAGTTTGTTTCCCAGAGTCCAAAGTCTCTCATAGTTTGTCTCCCCCTCCGATTTCTTCCCATTCAGTTTTCTCTTCCTTACCCTATGGTTTTCTAAGCTATTCCTTATATTCCACATACGAGTGAAACTATATGATAATTGTGTTTCTCTCCTTGACTTATTTCACTTCGCATAAATAAAGCTTCATAAATGAAGCTTTATTTCAAATAGCCAAAAACTGGAAGCAACCCAAACATCCACTGAATAAACAAATTGTGGTGTATACATATATAGTATGCTACACAGCAACAAAAAGGAATGCCAAACAACCAGATGTCAATATTTATAAAAGAAGCCAGATGGCCCCCCCATCAAAAAAAAAAAAAAAAAGAAAAAAAAGGTTTTTTGGTATGATTACATTTATATAAAGTTCTACAAATTGTAAATGAATTTATAGTGACAGAAAGCACATTACTGGTTCCTGTTGACATTGAAGGGATAATCATGAGAAGGACAGGAGGGACTACAAAGGATATGAGGAAATTTTAAGAGATTATGGATATGTTCATTAGATTGATTGTTGTTTTCCATTATATTGAAAATTTCACATGTATATACTTAGGTAAAAATGTGTCAAATTGTACACTTTAAACATAAGCAGTTTATTGTAGGTCAATTATATTTCAGTAAAGCTAAAAAACAAAAGAGGACAACAGCATGGCTGACAGGTATATAAAAATATGCAAATAAAAAATAAAATCACCTGTTACAGTTTGATTTTAAAAATATACAAATAGGGGCGCCTGGGTGGCTCAGTGGGTTAAGCCTCTGCCTTCGGCTCAGGTCATGATCTCAGCATCCTGGGATTGAGCCCTGTATTGGGCTCTCTGCTCAGCGGGGAGCCTGCTTCCCCCTCTCTCTCTGCCTGCCTCTCTGCCTACTTGTGATCTCTCTCTCTCTCTGCCAAATAAATAAAATCTTTAAAATATATATGTATACAAATAGAGGCACCTGGGTGGCTCAGTCAGTTAAGCGTCCAACTCTTGATTTCAGCTCAAGTCATAATCTCAAGGTTGTGAGATCGAGCCCCATGTGGGGGTCTGTGCTCAGCACAGTCTGCTTGAGATTCTCTTTCTCCCTTCGCCTCTGCCCCTACCCCCACTTGTGCTCTAAATTTAATAAATAAATGAATAAATAAATATATTTTTTTTAAAAAAATGTGCACAACAGCACTAGAAAACAGCTTCAGGAGAATGCAATTTAAACCTCAGTGAGATACCACTACACACTCAAAACAATAGCTAAAATTTAAAAGGCTAATCCAGGTAGCCGTGACCCAGAGCCTACATCCACAGGTGCCGGTGTCAACGTAGCCCTGCTCCTGCAACACAGGGACACCTCCCCAGGAGTTTCCTGAGAGCCCCAGCCACTTCCTTGTTCCTCAGGCTGTAGATGAGTGGGTTAAGCATAGGGGTGATCATCGTATAGAAGGCCGAGACCACCTTGTCCTGCTTGGAGGAATGGTAGGTCTGGGGCCGCATGTAGGTGATCATGGAAGCCCCATAGAAGAGAGAAACCACTGCCATGTGAGAGAAGCAGGTGGCAAAGGCCTTCTGCCGACCTTCAGCAGAACGCATGTGGAGCACAGCTACCAGGATCCGCAGGTAGGAAGCAGAGATGACAGAGAAGGGCAGGAGCAGCATTAGGATGCAACAGACATAGATCATGGTCTCATACAGGGAGGTGTCAGCACAGGCCAACTTCAGTATGGCCGGGACATCACAAAAGAAGTG
>CM052895.1:2062412-2081274 GCA_028534135.1 Potos flavus | reverse complement strand
CCTGCAGGAGTCTGGCCACAGATACAAAGTGTTCCAGGCAGAGGGGACAGTATTCTTGAGCACAGAGATCCAGGGATAAAGCAAAAGAGAGCTAACCAGAGGGAATGGGGCCCACATTGCCTAGGTCCTGGTAGGGCATTGTAAGATGATCAGACTTTGAGCAGAGGGGAGATATGATCCACCCTAAGGCTTCATAGGACCACTGTGGCTGTTGTGTAAGGTCCATAGTGATGCTCATATAATAAGTCAGGTGAGAAATGATGGCAGTTGGACCAGGGTAGAAATAGAAGGTGGCAGAAGTTGATAGGTTTCAGATATAATTTGAAAGTGAAGCCCACAGAAGTTTCTGCCTTACTGGAGCTGAAGATGTTGTTAGTTCACAAGGTTTTACGAGGGACAAAATGAGAAATTACATTGAACTTGTTTGGCATTCTGAATTCTTTGTTAGCTCCTTTTATTAAAATGCACATGTGCTTCATTAATTAACCCTTTTCTTAAAAATTATATACAACTCTACGCCATTTTAAGGAAGCAAATTTTCAAGTAGTTGTCTAATTTCAGTACATTATAAAGTGGATGTATTATAGATCATTGTACGTGTTGCCCAACATTCATTCCTGCACCTTCCCTGGGTCCCGTTTAGATTGGGGACATCTCAGCCCAGCTCCATGTGGAGCACCACCCGCCTTTCCAGCTCCAATCAGAATTTTGACATCATTTCCATTTTCTTTTTTCTTTCTTTTTTTTTCTTTTTTCTTTTTTTTTCCCAAATACTTTTATTTTATTTTTTCAGTGTTACAAGATTCACCGTTTATGTACCACACCCAGTGCTCCATGCAATACGTGCCCTCCGCAATACCCACCACCAGGCTCGCCCATCCCCCCACTCCCTCCCCTCCAAAACCCTCAGTCCCTTGTTCTGAGTTCACAGTCTCTCATGGTTCTTCACCTCTCCAATTTAAAAGATTTTATTTATTTATTTGACAGAGAGAAAGAGTTCACAAGTAGGCAGAGAGGCAGGCAGAGGGAGAGGGAGAAGCAGGCTCCCTGCTGAGCAGAGAGCCCGTTGCGGGGCTTGATCCCAGGACCCTGAGATCATGACCTGAGCCAAAGGCAGAGGCTTTAACCTACTGAGTCACCCAGGCGCCCTGACATCGTTTCCATTTTCAAAGAGCCAGAACCCCTCAGCCCCACAGCCCCCTCCGCAGGACACAAGGCTGTGGCAGCCTTGGCTTCTCCATCCTCCCTACTGTTCACAGCTGTAAATCTCCTGGGGTACTGGGATAGCACCCCCTCTCCAGGTTAATTCCCA
Organism: Potos flavus; assembly: GCA_028534135.1. Lineage (NCBI taxonomy): Eukaryota > Metazoa > Chordata > Mammalia > Carnivora > Procyonidae > Potos > Potos flavus. Next base: position 2,079,962 of record CM052895.1, on the reverse strand, counting down.
CATTTGGGGATTTCAGCAGAGGAGGTAGGCAGGTGGTTACCATTGGGTACCCCAGGCCCAAGACCAGACCTCCTTGCGCCTGCCAGATGGTTGGCACAGGAGGGTGAAGTGGCTGGTGCTTGGGGGCTTCGCATCTCCCTGAAGCTCAGGAACACCTTCTTCAATGCCACAGCCATGCATGGGTAGGAATTCTTCCAGCAGGAGGTGCCCTTCCGGCTGACTGTGAAGGTCACCTGGGGCGGTGACCCAGGACAGGCACCCACTTCATGGGACAAGAGCTCAGCCCTGTGCATAAAGGTCTGGGGTCTTCAAGCTCTGCTGTCTTCCACTGGAACTGAGGCTACGGCTTTGCCAAAGTGTGGTAGCCCTAGAGGAAGAGAGGTTTGTGTATTTATCTGTGGGAGATTAGGGGTGATTAGTGCAACAAGTGGCTTCCAGGTACTAAGTACTAGAGGAAACTCTCCCCATATCCCTGGTCTACCTGCTTTGGTATCTGTCTCAGCTATGGAGAACTGATGACCAAGGCACAGGAGTGGCATAAGTTACAGTTTTCTCCTATCCCGTTTCCTTCCCTCCTGGTTTTCCAAGCAGACTCCTGGACCCCATTCTCCTATTATCTTTGGTGGTTTTGCAGGGTGAACGTGATATACCTGGGTGTTTTTGTTTGGTTGGTTTTGGTTGTTTGCATTTATTTTGTGTGGTCCTCTCTTACCCTCCCTGATGGCTGCTTGTTTGGGTGTCTGACACTAATTTGGGGGAAATTCTCCTGTCATTACTGCCTCAATTGTTTCTTCTGTTCTTGTCTCTCTTCTGCTGGTATTCACCTTACACACTTGTTACACCTTTGCAGTTGTCTCACAATTCTTGGATATTCTGTTCCTCTCCCACCCCCACCCCCACCATTTTTTCTCTTTACTTTTCAGTTTTCAAAGTTTCTGTTGCCATATTCTCAAGTTCAGAGATTCTCTCTCCATCTGTGTCCAGTCTACCAGTGAGACCATCGAAGGCATTCTTCCTTTCCTTTAGTGTGTTTGAACTCTAGCGTTCTTCTTGGTTCTTAGAATTTCCATCTCTATGTATATTACTCATATCTTCTTACATGTTGTCTACGTTTTCCATTAGAGCCCTGTTTTCCATTAGAGCCCTTAGAACCTTAATCATAACTGTTTTTAATTCCCAGTCTGATCATTCCAACACTCTTGCCATACCCAAATGTGGTTAGGATCCATGCTCTATCTCTTTAAATTGTTTTTTAACCTCTTGGTATGCGTCATAATTTTTTGTTGACAGGCAGACAGACATGATGACCTGGGTAAAAGGGATAGCTCTTAATAGGTCTTTAGTGATGTGGCTTTCAAGTGTGGAAGGAGAAGCATTCTACAATTCTATGATTAGGTCTCCATCTTTTCATGAGCCTGTGTCCAAAACTATGAGCTTCAAGTGTTTTTCAGTGTTTTCCCACCCTTAGGTGGGTCAAAATGGCTACCAAGGGCTGGAGTTGGGTATTTCTCCTCTGTCAAGTTGGTTAGGCTCTGGTAAAAGATACTCTCTTAAAAAAAAATTATTTATTTGAGAGAGAGAAAGACAGAGAGCAAGAGCAAGCAAAAGCAGGAAAGGGGGCATAGGGAGAGAGAGGGAACCTTCAGCAGACTCCCCACTGAGCAGAGATCCTGATATGGGGCTCGGTCCTATGACCCTGAGGTCATGACCTGAGCTGAAATCGAGTCAGATGCTCAACTGACTGAGTCACTCAGGCGCCTGGTAAAAGAACCTCTTGAGGACAGGCTTTTTAAAGAACAGAATGCCCAAGTGTATTTCGAAATAACTATTTTCCTCACCCCCGTGCTGGAATTGGGAGGGAATTTTTCTTGGCTCCTCACTCTGAGGACCTGGTAGTACTCCTGGAGGTAAAACAAAAGTGTGGGGGAGTCCCCTTCTGACTGGAGGCCCCCCCCGAAGTTGCACCTAGAAGTGCAATTGCTGTGAAATAGGGTGGTTCTATTTTTAACTTTTTGAGGAACCTCCATACTATCTTCCAGAGTGGCTGCACTAGTTTGCATTTCTACCAACAGTGTAAGAGTGTTCCCCTTTCTCGGCATCCTCACTAATATTTGTTGTTTCCTGATTTGTTAATTTTAGTTATTCTGACCAGTGTGAAGTGATATCTCATTGTGGATTTGATTTTCAGTTCCCCTACACCAAGTGACTTTGAGCATTTTTGCTTGCAAATGTTGGCCATTTGTATGTCGTCTTTGAAGAAATATCTGTTCATGTCTTTTGCCCTTTTCTTTACTGGATTTTTTTTTTCAGGGTGTTGAGTTTGATAAGTTCTTTATAGATTTTGGGTACTAGCACTTTATCTGATAAGACATTTACAAATATAATCTCCCATCCTATAGGTTGCCTTTTAATTTTGTTGACGGTTTCCCTGATGTGCAAAACCTTTTAATCCCAATGAAGTCCCAATAGTTCTTTTGCTTTTGTTTCCCTTGACTTTGGAAATGTGTCTAGCAAGAATTTGCTGTGGCTGAGGTCAAAGAGGATGTTGCCTGTGTTCTCCTCTAGGATTTTGATGGATTCCTGTCTCACATTGGTGGTGAGAGTATGTGGTGTACTTTCACTCTTCTGCCTGTGGCTGCCCAATTTTCCCAGCACTATTTCTTGAAGAGACTGTCTTTTTCCAGTGGATATTCATTAGTGCTTTGTTGAAGATTAGTTGACCATAGATTCGAGGGTCCACTTCTGGGTTCTCTGCTCTGCATCATTGAACTGTATCTGTTTTTTTATTTTTTTTATTTTTTTTATTTTTTCAGTGTTCCAAGATTCATTGTTCATGCACCACACCCAGTGCTCCATGTAATACGTGCCCTCCTCAATACCCACCACCAGGCACACCCAACCCCCAACCCCCTCCCATCCAAAACCCTCAGTTTGTTTAACAGAGTCCACAGTCTCTCATGTTTCATCTCCCCTTCCAATTTCTTCCAATTCACCCTTCCTTTCCTTCTCCCAATGTCCTCCATATTTTTTCCCTATGCTCCACACGTAAGTGAAACCGTATGATAATTGACTCTCTCCTTGACTTATTTCACTCAACATAATCTCTTCCAGTCCTGTCCATGTTGATATAAAAGTTGGGTATTCATCCTTTCTGATGGAGGCATAATATTCCGTTGTACATATAAACCATATCTTCTTTATCCATTCATTTGTTGAAGGGCATCTTGGCTCTTTCCACAGTTTGGCTATTGTGGCCATTGCTGCAATGAACATTGGGGTACATGTGGCCCTTCTTTGCACTACATCAGTATCTTTGGGGTAAATACCCAGTAGTGCAATTGCAAGGTCATAGGGTAGCTCTATTTTTAATTTCTTGAGGAATCTCCACACTGTTTTCCAAAGTGGCTGCACCAACTTGCATTCCCACCAACAGTGGAAGAGGGTTCCCCTTTCTCCACATCCTCTCCAACACTTGTTGTTTACTGTCTTGTTGATTTGGGCCATTCTAATTGGTGTAAGGTGGTATCTCAATGTGGTTTTGATTTGAATCTCCCTGATGACTAATGATGATGAACATTTTTTATGTGTCTGCTAGCCATTTGCATGTCTTCTTTGGAGAAGTGTCTTTTCATGTCTTCTGCCCATTTTTTGACATGATTATCTGTTTTTGGGATGTTGAGTTTGAGAAGTTCTTTATAGCTCTTGGATATCAGCCCTTTGTCTGTAGTGTCATTTGTGAATATCTTCTCCTATTCTGTGGGTTGCCTCTTTGTGTGTTAACTGTTTCCTTTGCTGTGCAGAAGCCTTTTATCTTGATGAAGTCCCAATAGTTCATTTTCGCTTTTGTTTTCTTTCGCCTTTGGAGACGTGTCTTGAAAGAGGTTGCTGTGGCAAATGTCAAAGAGGTTATTGCCTATGTTCTCCTCTAGGATTTTGATGGATTCATGTCTTGCGTTGAGGTCTTTCATCCATTTTGAGTTTATCTTTGTGTGTGCTGTAAGAGAATGGTCAAATTTTATTCTTCTATATGTAACTGTCCAATTTTCCCAGCACCATTTATTGAAGAGGCTGCCCTTTTTCCGTTGGATATTTTTTCCCGCTTTGTTGAGGATTAGTTGACCATAGAGTTGAGGGTCCACATCTGGGATCTCTACTCTCTTCCATTGGTCTATGTATCTGTTTTTGTGCCAGTACCATGCTGTCTTGGTGATCACAGCTTTGTAATATAGCTTGAAATCAGGCAACGTGATGCCCCCAGCTTTGTTTTTCTTTTTCGGTGATGATTCAGTGACCCAATCATTCTTTAGCAGGATGCTCCTTACCTTCTGTGTGTTTGAGTTCCTACCTAATTTCTTCTTGTAATTAAGCTCCAGTTTTAAGGCACTGTGGTCTGATAACATGCAGAGAATATCAATCAATTGGTATCAGTTGAGACCTGCTTTGTGATCCAGTACGTGGTCTATTCTGGAGAAAGTTCCATGTGCACTCAAGAAGAATGAGTATTCTGTTATTTCAGGATGGAATGTTCTGTATATATCTACAAAGTCCATCTGGTCCAGTGTGTTATTCAAAGCTCTTGTTTCTTTGTTGATCTTCTGCTTAGATGACCTCTCCATTGCTGAGAGTGGAGATTTGAGGTCTCCTACTATTAATGTATTATTATCAATATATTTCTTCATTTTGGTTACTAATTGGCTTATATCATTGGCTGCTCCCATGTTGGTGGCATAGATATTTATACTTGTTAGATTTCCTTTTGGATAGACCTATTATGTATGATATAGTGTTCCTCTATACCTCTTACTACAGTCTTTGGTTTGCAATCTAATATGTCTGATATGAGGGTTGCTACCCCAGCTTTCTTGGGGTCCATTAATGTGGTAAATAGTTCTCCATCCCCTCACTTTCAACCTGGAGATGTCTTTGGGTAGAATGAGTCTCTTGGAAGCAGAATCTAAATGAGTCTTGTTTTTTTCTTTTTAATGCATTTGATACCCTATGTCTTTTCATTGGACTATTTAGTTCACTTACATTTAGAGTAATTATTGAAAGATATGAATTTAATGCCATTGTATCACCTATAAGGTCACTTGTCCTGTAGATCGTCTCTGTTCCTCTCTCGTTTTTGTTACTTTTGGTCTCTCTCTCTCTCCCTGCTCAATGGGCTTAATATTCCATTCAGGGCTGGTTTAGTGCTCATAAATTCCTTTAGCTTTTGTCTTGGAAATTCTTTATCCCTCCTCCTATTCTGAATAACAGCCTTAGTGTATAAAATATTCTTAGCTGCATATTTTTTTCTCATTTAGCACATGGAATATATCATGGCAATCTTTTCTGGCCTGCCAGGTTTCTGTGGACACATCTGCTGTCAGCCTTATGTGTCTATCCTTGCCAGTTAAAGACCTCTTGTCTGAGTTGCTTTCAGAATTTTCTTTTTTTTTTTTTTAAAGATTTTATTTATTTATTTGTCAGAGAGAGAGAGAGCACAAGCAGTGGGAGCAGCAGGCAGAGAAGGCAGAGGGAGAAGCTGGCTCCCTGCTGAGCAAGGAGCCGGATGTGGGACTCGATCCCAGGACCTTGGGATCATGACCTGAGCTGAAGGCAGTGTCTCAACCAACTGAGCCACCCAGGCGTCCCCAGAATTTTCTCTTTACCTTTGTAATTTGCAATTTTTACTATAATAGGTTGATTCATTGGCTTATTTTTGTTAATTTTGAGTACAGGTCTCTGTGTGTCTTGGACTTGAATGCCTGTTTCCTTCCCCAGATTATACAAGTTCTGAGTTATAATTTGTTCCAATAATCCTTCTGCCCCCTTTTCTCACCCTTCATCTTTGGGAGTTCTATAATATGGATATTATTTTGCCTTACAGAATCACTGAGTTTTCAAGTTTACCCTCATGATGTTGTAGTTTTCTTTTCCTCTTCTTTTCAGCTTATTTTCTAACATTTTATTTTCTACATCACAGATTCACTCTTTTGCTTTGTTCATCTTTGCTTTTTTGGCCTCCACTTGTGACTTCATCTTGGTAATAGCATTTTTAAAATTCGATCTGACTATATTTTAGTTCTTTTATCTCTAAAGTAAGTGATTGTGTCTTCTATGTTTTTTTTAACCCCAGCTAGTATCTTCATAACCTATTTAAAATCTAGTTTAGACATCTTACTTATTTCCCTATTGATTAAATCCCTGTAGTGAGTACTACTTATTCTTTCTTTTGGGGTTTATTTCTTCATCTTGTCATTTCATCTTGATAAGAAAGAAAAGAATTAACAACAACAACCACACATATAAAACTAAATCCTGGGTTTGTTTTGGGCTTCTTAGTACAAGAAACTAGATCCCTTAATAAGAAGAAAAAGAAAAACAGGAGGAGGGGCAAGATGGCAGAGGAGTGGGGGACTCCGTTTCACCCGGTACCCTGAATTTAGCTGGATATGTACCAAGTCAGTCTCAACACCCACGAAATCAGCCTGGGAGGTAAGATTATACATCTGGATCTCTATGGGGGCAGAGGATCTTCAGTTGAGAAGTACAAAGGATGGAGTTGTGATTACACAGTTATTGGAGGATAAACAGAAGGGGGAGGGGGGCCATCAGAAGCTAGTCACTGGAAAGTAAAATAATACTCAAGTGCAAAAGTGTCCTGTACCTGGGGACCAGCTATAGCTTGCAGAGCTGTGGTGGTGGGACAGGAAGTGCCCGGATAACAGTGCTCAAATAGAATCTGGGAGTTTAACGGGAAAATGTTGGGACCAGGGCGGCCACTTTTGTGGAACTGAGCCTGCAGATCTGGGGGGCTGGCTGTCGCTGCAGCCACTACGACTCCTGCAGCCACACCCACACTTGCCCAAACTGGGATCACTAGTGGTTTTAGAGGCACAGGGTGCAGAGACAAGGAGGGCCTTGATCAAACACTGAGAGGATCGCTGGGGGCATGCACTGCCTGTGGGAGGCTGTGGTTTTCAGTGGCACTCACAGAGGGAGAGACTGTGTGTTCTGGAGGGTTCGGAGAGGAGCAGACTGTGGCTTCTCTCCTCTGGGGTGGTGGTCCGGGTGTGGACATTTTCCTTTGCCCTGACCCTCCAAAAAGGTGTGAAAAGCCACCAGAGAACAAAAGCCACCAGAGAACAAAACCCCACGAAACCGGTTTCCATGGAGCCCAGCCCCTTGGACAGGGCAACTCCACTGAAGCAAGACTTCCTGAAAAACAATGCAGCAGACCCCTCTCCCAGAAGACAAGCTGGAGGAACAAGAAGATGACAATCCGAGGATCCCCATGAAACTGTAAAACCCAAACACCAGGGGAAAATAGTATACTTAGCTCCTGGTGTTGCCTTGTGACCTGTGTATTTCTTAGATACAACTTTTTTATTCATTTTCATGTTTCTCCTCTGTTTTTTCATTTTACCTACTTAGTATTTCAACTAGATGCTACAACAGATTTCATAGCAACTTTTTAACTTCTAGTGTTTCATACATATACTTTTTTCTCTTTTTCCTTTTTTAATATATAGATATAAGCTTCAATGTAGTCCTTTTTTCCCTATTCAATAGTGCCTTTATATATATACACCAGTTTTAATTTCCCTGTAACTCTGGGAAGTAGTGTTCTCTAACAACGAGAACAAAATACATCCAGGAAAATCTGAAACACCCTACCTCACCCGCATTAAGAGATTATAGCTCCCCCACCCCTCTTTTTTCCCGTAACTTTATAAATCTTATTCTTGGGTTGCATTTTGACTGGGTTTTCTTGGTGGTGGCTTCTGATCGCTCTGAATTTTCCCAGGGTGCAACTTGCCTGGATTGGGGTTGATATTTTCAGGTCTGTACATTCCCTCAACCACTCCTCAACAGAATGACTAGGAGGGGGAACTCCCAACAAAGAAAAGAACCAGAGACAGTGGCTTTTCCTGCAGACCTAATGGATATGGATATAAGCAAGATGTCAGAAATAGATTTCAGGGCAAAATTTATAAAGACAATTAATAGGCTGGAGAAAACCATTAATGGTAACACAGATTCTCTAAAGGTAGAAATGAGAGCTGATCTGGCAAAACTTAAGATGCCATCAATGAGATACAATCTAATCTAGATACCATAACAGCTAAGGTAAATGAGGCAGAAGAATGAATTAGTGATCTAGAAGACAAACTGATAGAAAAAAAAAGAAATGGGGGGAGGCCTGGAACAAACATCTTAAAATCCATAAAAGCAGAATTAGAGAAATAAACGATACTATGAAATGTTTCAATGTCAGACTTATTGGGATCCCCAGGGGGCGGGGGTGAAGAGAGAGAAAGAGGGCTAGAAGATATATTTGACTAAATCATAGCTGAGAACTTCCCTAATATGGGGAAGGAAACAAGCATTACTGTCCAAGAGGCAGAGAGGACCCTTCCTAATACCAAGGAGACCAGACAAATGCCCTGGCATGTAATAGTAAAACTCACAAATCTTAGAACCAAGGAAAGCATTTTAAGGGCAGTTAGGGGGAAGAGATTCCTTACACACAGAGGGAGGAACATCAGGTTAATGCCAGAGAGACCTGGCAAGCCAGAAAGGGCTGGCAAGACATATTCAGGGTACTAAATGAGAAGAACATGCAGCCAAGGATACTTTATCCAGCAAGGCTGTCATTCAGAATGGATGGAGTGATGAGCTTCCAGGACCAGCAGAGACTGAAAGAATATGTGACCACCAAGCCAGCCCTGCAAGAAATATTAAGGGGGGGGTGCTATAAAAGGAGGAAGATCCCAAGAGTGATATAGAACAGAAATTTACAGAAACAATCTATAGAAATGAGGACTTCACAGGCAACATGATGGCAATAAAATCATATCTTTCAGTAATGACTCTCAATGTGATCAGCTTAAATGCTCCCGTGAAACAGTACAGGGTTGCAAACTGGATAAAAAGACAGGACCCATCCATATGCTGTCTACAAGAGAGTCATTTTGAAGGGACGGGGAACCATTTTTCATGCCAATGGACCTCAAGAGAAAGCTGGGGTAACACTTCTCATCAGACAAATTAGATTTTAAGCTAAAGACTGTAATAAGAGATACAGAAGGACACTATGTCATTCTTAAAGGGTCTATCCAACGAGAGGAACTAGCAATTGTAACCATCTATGCCCCCAACATGGGAGCAATCAACGACACAAGCCAAATGTTAACCAAAATAAAGAGACGTATTGATAATAATACGTTAATAGTAAGAGACCTCAACACTCCACTCTCATCAATAGATGGATCATCAAAGCAGAAAATCAACAAAGAAACAAGAGCTTTGAATGACACACTGGACCAGATGGACGTCATAGATGTATATACAGAACATTCCACCCTAAAACAACAGAATACTCATTCTTCTCGAGTGCACATGGAACTTTCTCCAGAATAGACCACATACCGGTCACAAAGCAGGTCTCAATCGATATCAAAAGATTGAGATTATTCCCTGCATATGCTCAGACCACAATGCTTTGAAACTGGAATTCAATCACAAGAATAAATTTGGAAGAAATTCAAACACTTGGAAGCTAAAGACCATCTTGCTCAAGAATGTTTGGGTCAACCAGGAAATCAAAGAACTTAAACAATTCATGGAAACTGATGAGAACAAAAGAACATCAGTCCAAAACCCATGGGATATGGCAAAGGTGGTCCTAAGGGGGAAATCAATAGCCATCCAAGCCTCACTCAAAAAAATAAAAAAAATCCCGAATTCACCAAGTAACTTTTTTCTTTTTTTTTTCCAGTTTTTATTTAAATTCCAGTTAATTAACATATAGTGTCATATTAGTTTCAGGTGTACGATGTAGTAATTAAACACTTCCACACATCACCCTGTGCTCATCACAAGTGCACTTCTTAATCTCCATCCCCTATTTCACCAACTAACTTTAAACCTTAAAGAACTGGAGAGGGGCACCTGGGTGGCTCAGTGGGTTAAGCCTCTGCCTTCGGCTCAGGTCATGGTCTCAGGGTCCTGGGATCGAGCCCCGCATTGGGCTCTCTGCTCAGCGGGGAGCCTGCTTCCCCCTCTCTCTCTGCCTGCCTCTCTGCCTACTTGTGATCTCTCTCTGTCAAATAAATAAATAAAATCTTTAAAAAAAAAAATCTTTTAAGAACTGGAGAAAAAACAACTAATGATGCCTAAGCCATGCATGAGGAGAGAAATAATTAAAATTAGAGCAGAGATCAATGGATTAGAAACCAGAAATACAGTAGAGAAGATCAATGAAACTAGAAGCTGGTTCTTTGAAAGAATTAATGAAATCAATAAACCTCTGGCTAGACTTATCCAAAAGAAAAGAGAAAGGACCCAAGTTAATAAAAGTATGAATGAAAGGGGTGAGATCACGACTAACACAAAGGAAATAGAAACAATTATCAGAAATTATTACCAACAACTCTATACCAATAAGTTAAGCAACCTGGAAGAAATGGATGCCTTCCTGGAAACCTGTAAATTACCAAGACTGAAACAGGAAGTAATTGACAATCTGAATAGACCAATAACCAGTAATGAGATTGAAGCAGTGATCAAAAACCTCCAAAAAACAAGAGTCCAGGACCCGATGGATTCCCTGGGAAATTCTACTAAACATTCAAAAAACAAATAATACCTACTCTCCTGACCTCTTCGACATAGGCCACAACGTCTTTCAAGACATGTCTCCAAAGGCAAGGGATACAAAAGCAAAAATGAACTTTTGGGACTTCATCAAGATAAAAAGCTTCTACTCATGAAACAAACTGAGGGTGGCTAGGGGGAAGGAGGGGTAGGGATAGGGGGGCTGGGTTATGGACATTGGAAAGGGTATGTGCTACGGTAAGTGCTGTGAAATGTGAAATATGTAAGCGTGATGATTCACAGACATGTACCCTAGGGAAAATAATGCATTATATGTTAATTAAAAAAAAAGATAAAAAGCTTCTGCACAGCAAAGGAAGCAATCAACAAAACAAAGAGGCAACCCACGGAATGGGAGAAGATATTCACAAATGACACTACAGATAAAGGGCTGGTATCCAAGATCTATAAAGAACTTCTCAAAATCAACATCCAAACAACAGATAATCATGTCAAAAAATGGTCAGAAAACATGAATAGACACTTCTCCAATGAAGACACACAAATGGCTAACAGACACATGAAAAACTATTCATCATCATTAGCCATCAGGGAAATTCCTATCAAAACCACATTGAGATACCACCTTACACCAGTTAGATTGGCAAAAATTGACAAGGCAAGAACAAGTGTTAGAGAGGTTGTGGAGAAAAGGGAACACTGTTGGTGAGAATGCAAGTTGGTGCAGCCACTTTGGAAAACAATGTGGAGGTTTCTCAAAAAGTTAAAAATAGAGCTACCCTATGACCTGGCAATTGCACTACTGAGAATTTGCCCCAAAGACACAGATGTTGTGAAAAGAAGGGCCACATGCACCCCAGTGTTCATAGCAGCAATGTCCACAATAGCGAAACTGTGGAAAGAGCTGAGGTGCCTTCCAACAGATGAATGGATAAAGAAGATGTGGTCCATATATACAATGGGATATTACTGAGGCATTAGAAAGGATGAATACCCAACTTTTGCATCACCGTGGATGGAATTGGAGGAGATTATGCTAAATGAAATAAGTCAAGTAGAGAAAGTCAATTATCATATGTTTTCACTTATTTGTGGAAAATAAGGAATAGCATGGAGGTCATTAGGAGAAGGAAGGGAAAAATGAAGGAGGAAGTCAGAGGGGAAAATGGACCATGAGAAACCATGGACTCTGAGAAACAAACAGGGTTTTAGAGGGGAGGATGGTGGGGGGATTGGTTAAGCCATTGGTAAGTAATAAGGAGGGTATGTATTGCATGGAGAACTAGGTGTTATACCCAAACAATGAATCATGGAACACTACATCAAAAATTAAAGATGTACTGTATGGTGACTAATATAACATAATAAAAAATAAATAAATGATTAAGAAAGGAAAAATAAAAACAACAGGATCAAGAGGAGGGGCAGACGGCAGCAGAATAAGGGACGTTGTTTCATCTGGTCCCTCGAATTTAGCTGGATATCTATCAAAGCATTCTAAACACACAGGAAGTCAACCTGAGTTGTAATTAAATATATATAGATCTCTAGAAGCAGAAAAACCATTACTTTTTGCAAGGTAGGAGGTGTGGAATCTTGACTCTTTGGGGGAAATATCGGAAGATAAATGGAAGGTGAAGGGAGCCTCCATAAATCAGCTACCAGAAAGTGATATAACACCAGAGTACAAAATAGGGACCCTTAGAAATCTGCATCAGTGAGAGACATCCCTTTCTGAAAAGGGCAAAGGGATGAACAGGTCAGAATTCTAGGTTGGTCATTGTGCTCTCAGGATCCCAGGAGACCCTGAAAGAATGGGGGAGCCTGAACCGATAGAGTGCCCAAGCAGTGGAGTGGGGAAACTTGTTATGGTCAGCAAGTCCAGAAGGGACTCCCAACTCTGATTGCCATAAACCTCGAACCAGATTGGAAGGGAGACCGCTCTTTGCCTGAGCACCTTGAAAAGGACTGGAATGAGTGGGCTATTTAACATCCCCAGGGAGGTCCTAAATGGCTGTGCCCATGACCAAGGGCAACAGCTCTCAGGGTGGCAGCAACCCCAAGAAGGGCACTAGGGTGGCACTCAGCCTCATAGATTGCCTAGAGCAATCTACAGTCCTTTTCTTATTTCAAAAAGATTATTTCCCAACTTATATTTTTAAGTCTATTTTAACTCTTTTTTCATGTCAACATTTTATAGATTTGTGCTGCATTCTAGTCTGCTTTTCATTCTGTTCAATTTTACTGTGATATATGTATAAGTTTTTATTTCCTGGCAATTTTGGGATATAGTGTCCTCTAACACAGACCAAAATTCAGTTAGGAACAGGAGGATCACTCTGCTTTGTCCACCCTGAGAAATTATAGACTCTCTTCCCCTCCTTTTTATTTTTATTTTCATTTTTTTAAAGATTTTATTTATTTATTTGACAGAAAGAGAGATCACAAGTAGGCAGAGAGGCAGGCAGAGAGAGAGGGGGAAGCAGGCTCCCTGCTGAGTAGAGAGCCCGATGTGGGGCTCGATTCCAGGACCCTGAGATCATGACCCTAGCCGAAGGCAGAGGCTTTAACCCACAGAGCCACCCAGGCGCCCCTCTCTCTCCTTTTAAAAAAATTATTGTTTTGGATCATTTTGGCTTTGTTTGTGTATCTGTGGTGGCTTCTGAACACTTCAGATTTTTTCTAGGTTGCATTTTGCTTGGGTCGTGCTTGATGTTTTGGACTCCGTTCATTTGCTTACCCATCTTTTGCTGGGCAGAATGACTAGGCAGAAGAACTCATAACGAAGAAAAGAACCAGAGGCAATGTCCTCTGCCATAGAGCTAATGAATATGGATATAAGCAAAATGTCAGAGATACAATGTTTAAACACCCCAATGTTTATAGCAGCAGTATCCACAATTGCCAAACTGTGGAAAGAGCTGGGATGTCCATCGACAGATAAATGGATAAAGAAGATGTGGTATATGTATACTATGGAATATTATTCTGCCATCATAAAGGATGAATAATTACTATTTATATTGACGTGGGTGGAACTGGAGGGTATTATGCTGAGAGAAATAAGTCAGAGAAATACATTATCATATGGTTTCACTCATGTGGAATATAAGAAACAGCACAGAGGATGTTGGGGAAGGGAAGGAAAAGTGAATGGGAAGGCATCAGAGAGGGAGAAAAACCATGAAAGACTTAACTATAGGAAACAAACTGAAGGTTGCTGGAGGGGAGGTTGGTGGGGTGATAGGGTAATTGGGTGATGCGCATTAAAGAGGGCATGTGATGTGATGAGCACTGGGTGTTATACATAACTGATAAATTATTGAACACTACACCTGGATCTAATGATGTACCAGATTTTTACTCATTGAATTTAAAATAAAAGAAGGAAAAAAACTTATAAAACTCAACACCCCAAAATGGATAATCCTAAAAAATGGGCAAAAGATGTGAATAGACATTTTTCCAAAGAAGACGCACAGATGGTCAAAAGACACATGAAAATGTGCTCACAATCACTCATCACCAGGGAAATGCAAATCAAAACTACAATAAGATATCACATCACACCTCTCAACATGGTTAAAAGAAACAACACAAGAATTAACATGTGTTGACAAGGATGGAGGAGGGGGAATCCTCTTGCACTGCTGGTGAGAATGCAAACTGGTGTAGCTATTGTGGGAAACAGTATAGAAGCCCTAAAAAGTTAAAAATAGAGTTATTATGATCCAATTGCTCTACTAGGTATTCATTCAAAAAATGCAAAGGAATACAAGCACTCTGAAATTGGTAGCAGCATTATCTACAATACCCAAATATGGAAATAGCCCAAGTGTCCACCAACTGATGAATGGATAAAGAAGTGGCATATATACACAATGGAATATTACTCAGCCATAAATAAGATTGAAATCTTGACATTTGTCATGACATGAATGGAGCTAGAGAATATTATGCTAAGCAAAATAAGTCAGTCAGAGATGGACAAATGCCATATGATTTCACTTATATGTGGAATTTAAGAAACAAATGAGAAGTGGGGGAAAAAAGAGAGAGACAAACCAAGAAACAGAGTGTTAACTATAGAGGAGAAATTAATGGTTATCAGAAGGGAAGTGGGTGGGGGATGGGTTATGTAGATGATAGGGAGTAAAGAGTGCACTTGTGATGAGCACCAGATGCTATATGAGAGTTTTGAATTACTATATTGTATATCTGAAAATAATATTACACGTATGTTAGCTAACCTGAATTTAAAAACTTTTTTTTTTTAAATGCTGAAGTGCAGAATTGTATGAGGTGCCCTTGATTGAGCACCACCCATTGGGTCTAGGCATTCATAATTGCTTTGTACAACAGCAAACCTTACTACAAACACCCTGACTCTATGCCTGAATGCCTTCTCTGGACAGCGTGTGGATTTAGCCACCTACAGGGAAGACCAGTGGAGTAGGGGTATTGATATGCCTGAGCACAGCCTACAACCAGTTCACCCAACAGTTGGTAATGACTCAGCTTCCTTGCCTCTTGAGGTGGACTCTGTGAACAACTTGCAAGCATGTACTGCATGCTCCCTGAAGTCCTCACAGGACTGAGCCTCACTCCATAATAGTAACCCTGTATCAGCCTTTTCCTACCATGTGTAACTCCCACTTTTCTCGATATGCTTTCTGTGTTCACCTCTCAAATATAATACTTTCTTACATTCCTAGCTCCAGCTATGGCAACTTAAGATAAATGCTGATGGTTGGGATGTGTAGGACTCTCTTCTCTTCGACTGATCTTGATAACCTAGTGGGTATTAAAAGAACTGAACACAAAAAGTAGAAAGATGAGAAAAACTAAAAATAAAGAGAAGCTTAAATTAATTTTGAAAAGAGGTGAAGTCTGGTGAGTTGAATGGGGTTGGGAAGTGCCGGAGCGGGTGAGGGAAGACCTGACAGATGAGAGATGAAAAGTGACCAGCAAGTGGGAGAGGTTTGTCCAACAAAGTTTGTCCAACTTTGTCACACCAAGGGAGAGAGAAAAGCACAGAGATGCATTATCTTGCATGATTCTGAGCACTTTCCTGGGATATATAAGTGATAACAAGGTTAAGAAGGAAAGAGAAAATTGGTGAATTTTGGCGTTTTATATCTTGCCTCCAAGAGGCCAACCCCATCCTTGATAGGATGCTATCAACTTCTCAAAGTACACAGAAAGACCACAGATGTCTAGTCCCCACTGCAGGTGAGCCTAGCATTCTTCCCATCCTCTTTGGTTTAGATTTCACCTATGAGTTGGTCTATCGGATGAACTTCATGTTGAATGAGCTGATCTCTTTTGAGCTGGATCCTCACAGACTGGAAGTAGGAATGAGCAGAAGATGAGCAACACAATCCTATGCCAACTCGAGACCTTAGAGCAGAGCAAGGTAGTTGAGAAGCCATTTATTGATTTCCTAAGGGAAGTGGGTAACATCGACAGCAGAGCGCATCAAGGAGATTCGCCTCAAGGATGCATTTGAGTCTTTCCTCTGATTCCTCTTTCAGAAGACATAGATGAGAATTGAAAGACAGCCAAGGGCATCCTTTAACACGGTCTTAATCGAGAAAAGAGGCTGGTTTATCTAATCCTTCTCCCAATGCTTCTCAAGCTTTACCAGGGCAAAATAACCACCTGCTGAATACTGCTCAATAATATAGAGTCCAAGTTCCTCCTTCCAAGGATGAGAAGTCAGTCAGTCACATTTATAGGTGCTGAGAGACTAAATAACAGACACAAATGGATAATGGTGTAAAAAACAATTCTGACCCACAAACTGCAGGCATATGCCCAGGACCATCCCCCTTATCTATGATAAACAGTTCGGGAAGCCAGTTGCCACCAGTTCAACTTGGAAGAAGTCGGATCGCTAACTTTAGCAAAAATCTAGGAAGCTAAATAATACTTTCCTTTTTTTTTTTAAAGATTTTATTTATTTGACAGACAGACAGACATGGCGAGAAAAGGAACACAAGCAGGTGGAGTGGGAAAGGGAGAAGCAGGCTTCCCGCCGAGCAGGGAGCCCAATGGCGTGACTCTGGGATCATGACCTGAACCAAAGGCAGGCATTTAATGACTGAGCCACCCAGACGCCCCTAAACAATACTTACTATAGCAATAGTCTCCAAATCAACAAATTTTGGTTATTAACAGCTTTCCCAAATTTTGTTCCCACTTCATTTTAGGGCAAACCAGAGAAATCCAAATATGTACCCCTAACCAATACCCCTGCTTTCAGTTAGCCTACCGCCAGGGTCCCCATGCCAACAGCTTCCATCAGAAGCAATCTGAAGCTTCTTTTTTTCTACTCTAAAGCTTTCCCACTCCTCTCTCTGTCATTGAGACTCTGCCAAAATACAACTGAGAGTGGCTGACTGCCTTGCTATAGTGAGCTTTGAAGAAATAACATTTTCTTCACTCATCTGGATGTCCTCATTCATTTTCACAGTGCTCAGTAATTATTTCTTGAATGAACAATAAATAATAATTGAGTACAAAAAAGTATAAGATCCCAATTGAGTACAAGTTTCACAAAATAACTTGGTGGTGGGTATTGAGGGGGACACGTATTGCATTGGAGCACTGGGTGTGGTGCATGAACAATGAATCTTGGAACACTGAAAAAATAAAATAAAAATTAAAATAAAATAAAATAAAATTACCATTAAAATAAAAATAAAAATAAAAATCATCAAGGGAGAAAAAATAAATAACTGACCGGCTCCACTTCCTGTCATGCATGATGAAACTCCCAGATTATAGTTTAGATATTGACTCTGACCCTCAGTGGTGATCATGTTCTCTCCCAGCCCCAGGCGCAGGTAAGGGTAAAGACTCTAAGACAAGTGTGGGTGGATATGTCAGGTGATATCCCATGGGTGCCCTTTTCCTTTCTTTAGGGGCAGTCTGGGGTGTTTT
>CM052895.1:2006097-2061912 GCA_028534135.1 Potos flavus | reverse complement strand
GACTTTGAGCAGAGGGGAGATATGATCCACCCTAAGGCTTCATAGGATCACTGTGGCTGTTGTGTAAGGTCCATAGTGATGCTCATATAAGTCAGGTGAGAAATGATGGCACTTAGACCAGGGTTCAGGTGGTAAAGGTAAAGGAGGTGGCAGAAGTTGACAGGTTTCAGATATAATTTGAAAGTGAAGCCCACAGAAGTTTCTGCCTTACTGGAGCTGAAGATATTGTTAGTTCACAAGGTTTTATGAGGGATAAATGAGAAATTACATTTAACTTGTTTGGCACTCTGAGCTCTTTGTTAGCTTCTTTTATTAAAATGCACATGTGGGCGCCTGGGTGGTTCAGTCAATTAAGCGTCTGCCTTCTGCACAGGTCAATATTCCAGGATCCAGGGATGGAGTCTCACATTGGGCTCCCTGTTCAAAAAAGAGTCTGCTTCTCCCTCTGCCCATCCCCTTGCTCCTGCCCTCCTTTTTCTCTCTCTCCCTCTCTCTATTGTGAAAATATATAAATAAAATCTTTAAAAAAATAAAATGTGCATATGCATCAGTAATTAATCCTTTTCTTAAAAATGACATACAACTGTATGCCATTTTAAGGAAGCTAATTTTCAAGTAGTTGTCTAATTTCAGTGCATTACAGAATGGATGTGTTCCCCCCCCCATTTTTTTATTGTTATGTTAGACACCATTCAGTACACCCTTAGTTTTTTATGTAGTGTTCCATGATTCATTGTTTGCATATGGCACCCAGTGCTCCATGTAGTCCATGCTCTCCTTAATACCCACCACCAGGCTCACCCATCCCCCACACCCCACCCTTCTAAAACTCTCCGTTTGTTTCCTGGAGTCCATAGTCTCTCATGGTTCGTGTCCCCCTCTGATTTCTCCCCCTTCATTTTTCCCTTCTCCTAATGTCCTCCATGCTATTCCTTATGTTCCACAAATAAGTGAAACCATATGATAATTGACTTTCTTTATTTGACTTATTTCACTTAGCATAATCTCCTCCAGTCCCATCCAAGTTGATGTAAAAGTTGAGTATTCATCCTTTCTGATGGCCAAGTAATATTCCATTGTGTGTATGGACCACATCTTTATCGATTCATCTGTAGAAGGGCTTCTTGGCTCTTTCCACATTTTGGCTATTGTGGGCATTGCTGCTATGAACATTGGGGGTGCATATGGCCCTTCAAGCTATATCACAAAGCTGTGATCACCAAGACAGCATGGTACTGGCACAAAAACAGACATATGGACCAATGGAACAGAGTAGAGAGCCCAGGTATGGACTCTCACTGCTATGGTCAAATAATCTTCAACAAACCAGGAAAAATATTCAATGGAAAAAAAGACAGTCTCTTCAATAAATGGTGCTGGGAAAATTGGACAGCTATATACAGAAGAATGAAACTTGACCATTCTCTCACAGGACACACAAAGATAAACTCTAAATGGATGAATGATCTCAACATGAGATAGGAATCCATCAAAATCCTAGAGGAGAACATAGGCAGTAACCTCTTTGACATCGGCCACAGCAACTTCTTTCAAGACACGTCTCCAAAGGCAAAGGAAACAAAAGTGAAAATGAACTTTTGGGACTTCATCAAGATAAAAATCTGCACAGCAAAGGAAACAGTCAACAAAACAAACAGGCAACCCATGGAATGGGAGAAGATATTTGCAAATGACACTACAGACAAAGGTCTGATATCTAAGATCTATAAAGAACTTCTCAAACTCAACACCCAAACAACAGATAATCATGTCAAAAAATGGGAAAAAGACATGAGCAGAGACTTCTCCAAAGAAGACATACAAATGGCTAACAGACACATGAAAAAGTGTTCATCATCATTAGCCATCAGGGCAATTCAAATCAAAACCATGCTGAGATACCACCTTACACCAGTTAGAATGGCAAAAGTTGACAAGGCAAGAAACAACAAATGTTGGAGAAGTTGTGGAGAAAGGGAAACCCTCTTACACTGTTGGTGGAAATGCAGCCATTTTAGAGTGGATGTATTATAGACTATTGTAAGTATTGCCCAACATTCATTCCTGCACCTTCCCTGGGTCCTGTTTAGATTGGAGACACCTCAGAGTTAGGGGCTAGATGGCAGATAAGTAGGAGACCCTGTATCAACTGGTCCCCTAAAGTGAGCTAAATATCTACCAGAACACTCTGAACACCCATGCAATCAGCCTGAGATGTAAGATTATACACTTCTGGATCTCTACGGGAGCAGAAGACAGCAATGGAGAGGTAAAACGGAGTGGGAACACTTAGACTGATATTGGAGGAAAAACAGAAGGGGGAGGGAGCCACCAGAAGTGACCCAAAGAAAGTAATATCCCAATGCAAAAGTGCCCTGTGATTGGGGATGAGCATTAACTTGGAGTTTGGTAAAAAAAACACTCAAAAAGAGCAAAGGATCGTAAGGGGCAACTGGTGGAATAGGGTGGTCACGGGCATGAGCCTAAGCCCACGGACCCAGGACCATCACCACATGCGACCACCCGTGTCAGAGAGAGATCAGCAGGGGTCCAGTCTGTGGTCCATGAGCCTGCAGCTTTCCGCTGCTTGCACCACCACTCAAGCTGGGCACACTCCCGCACGTGCCTAAGAGAGCATGGTGTGGCCGCCAGCTGGCAGTCTCTATGACCTCAGTCCTCTGTGTCCCACCACAGGGTCTGAGCACTCCCAGCCCAAGGCTGAGAGAACACGGAGCAATCTCGGGATGGGATACCTCCGCAGCTTGCACCACCTGCGGGGTCTGAGCACACCCAGCATGGGCCTGGACCCCAGAAAGCAGTCCCAGCAATGGCAGCACCCATGGTTTTAGTGGCATGGGGGTGCAGAGATGAGCGGGGACCTCTGGCGACCCCTGGGACGGTGGCTGGGGGTGTGCACTGCCTGCAGGAGGCTGTGGTGTACAGCGGAGTTTGCAGAGAGGGAGTCTGTGTGTTCTGGACCACCCAGAGGGGAGCAGACTGAGACTTCTCTCTGAAGCGGAGGTCTGGGTACAGGCAGATTCTTTGCTCAGACCCTCCAAAAAGCCTCAAAAAGCTACAAAAGAACAACAACCTCCAGAGAGCAAAAGGCTGAAAAACCAGTTTCCACAGATCCCAGCCCCTTGATAGCTAGCAGGGCGACTCAACCCAAGTAAGACTGACTGAAAAACAACGTGGCAGGCCCCTCCCCCAGAAGACAAGCGAAAAGCAAGAGGACAATAACCACAGGGTCCCCATAAAACTGTAAAACCCCAACATCAGGGGAAAACAATATATTAAGCTCCCGGTATTGCCCTAAAACATGTATATTTCACAGATACAAGTTTTTTTGGGGGTTTTCGGGAGTTTTTTTTTTTTTATTCGTTCTCACGATCCTTGCTCTTTTAATTTTTAAAACTATTTAACATTACAACTAGGGGCTTAATACAACGATACACGCAGGAAGATACAAAATACCTTCCTCGTCCACATCGAGGATTTATAACCACCCTCCCATCTTATTCTTCTGTCAGTGTTTCTGTGTATTTGCTTTTGTTCTGGTGTTATATAAATCTTATCCTTGGGGTTCATTTTGGCTGGGTTCTTTTTTTTCCTTGTCATTTACTTTTGTTGGTCTTTTTGTTTGTTCATGTGGGTTTATATACCTTATAAATCTTACTTTTGAGGCTCATTTTGGCTGGGATTTCTCTTTTTTCTCTCATTTTCTCGCTTTTTTTTTTTTTTCATTCTTTTTGGTGGTGAATTCTGATTGCTCCAAAACCCTTCAGGGTGCACCCTGCCTGGATCATGGGTGGTATATTCAGCTATACATCCCCTCAACCACTTCTCATCAGAATGACTAGGAGGAGGAACAACCAACAGAGGAAAAATCCAGAGACTGCACCCTCTCCCTCAGAACTATTGGATATGGACATAAACAGTATGTCAGAAAGGGAATTCAGGGTAACAATTATCCAGGCAATGGCTAGGTTGGAGAAAAACTTTAGTGACACCATAGAATCTCTAAGGGCAGAACTGAGAGCCAATATGGCTGATGTTAAAAATGCTATCAATGAGATCCAATCTAATTAAATACTCTAACAGCTAGGGTAACCGAGGCAGAAGATAGAACTAGTGATCTAGAGGACAAGGTGATAGAAAAGAAAGATCAGGAGGAGGGCTGGAACCAACTGCTTAGAAGCCATGAAAACAGAATTAGGGAAATAAATGATGCCACAGAATGTTCCAACGTCAGAATTATTGGAATCCCTGAGGCAGTGGAGAAAGACAGAAGACTAGAAGATATAGCTGAACAAATTTTGGATGAAAATTTCCCTGATCTGGGGAATGGAACATGTGTTCATGTCCTAGAGGCAGAAAGGACCCCCCCCCCCACAAGATCAACGAGTCTAGAAAGACATCTAGACACTTGATTGTGAGATTCACGAATTACACTTTTAGACAAGAGGTCCTGAGGGCAGCTAGGGGGAAGAGATTCCATATGTAGAGAGGAAGGCCCATCAGAATAATGTCAGACCTGTCCAGAGAAACATGGCAAGCCAGAAAGGGCTGGCAAGAATATTCAGGGCACTCAATGAGAAGAACATGCAGCCAAGAATACTTTATCCAGCAAGGCTGACATTCAAAATGGATAGAGAGATAAGGAGCTTCCAAGACTGCAAGGTTTAAAAGAATATGAAACCACCAAGCCAGCACTACAAGAAATATTAAGGGGGGTTCTATAAGAGAAGAAAGAACCCAAGAGGGACATAGAACAGAAACTTACAGAGACAACCTATAGAAACAAGGACTTCACAGGGAACATGATGTCAATAAAAACTTATCTTTCACTAATCACTCTCAATGTGACAGCCTAAATGCTCCCATAAAACGACACAGGGTTTCAGACTGGATAAAACAACAGGACCCGTCCATATGTTGTCTACAAGAGACACATTTGGAACCTAAAGATACATCCAGACTGAAAGTGAAGGGATGGAGAACCATCTTTCATGCCAATGGGCCTCAAAAGAAAGCTGGGGTAGTGATTCTCATATCAGACAAATTAGATTTTAAGCTAAAGACTGTAATCAGAGATACAAAAGGACACTACATCATTCTTAAAGGGTCTATCCTCCAAGAAGATCTAACAATTGTAAATATTTATGCCCTGATAGAGGAGCAGTCAACTACACAAGCCAATTGTTAATCAAAATAGTCATATTGATATGAATACATTAATTGTAGGGGATCTTAACATGCCACTCTCAGTAACAGACAGATCATCCAAACAGAAAATCAATAAAGAAACAAGAGCTTTGAATGACACCCTGGACCAGATGGACCTCACAGATATATACAGAACATTCTACCCTAAAACAACAGAATACTCATTCTTCTCGAGTGCACGTGGAACTTTCTTCAGAATAGACCACATACTGGGGCACAAATCAGGACTCAACAGATACCAAAAGATTGAGATGATTCCCTGCATATTCTCAGACCACAATGCTTTGAAACCGGAACTCAACCACAAGAAAAAGTGTGGAAGGAATTCAAAAACTTGGAGGCTAAAGACCAACCTGCTCAAGAATGTTTGGATCAACCAGGAAATCAAAGATGAACTTAAACAATTCATGGAAACCAATGAGAATGAAGACACATTGGTCCAAAACCTATGGGATCCAGAAAAGGTGGTCCTAAGGGGGAAATGCATAGCCATCCAAGCCTCACTCAAAAAAAATTGAAAAGTCCCAAATATACCAGCTCTCTTTACACCTTAAAGAACTGGAAAATCAACAACAAATTAAGCCAACCCCACGCACAAGAAGGGAAATAATCAAGATTAGAGCAGAGATCAACGAGTTAGAAACTAGAGAAACAGTAGAATGCATTAACGAAACCAGAAGTTGGTTTTTTGAAAGAATCAATGAGATTGATAAACCACTGGCCAAACTAATCCAAAAGAAAAGAGAGAGGACCCAAATTAACAAAATTATGAATGAAAGGGCAGAGATCACGACCAACACCAAGGAAATAGAAACAGTCATCAGAAATTATTATGAACAGCTATATGCCAATAAGTTAAGTAACCTAGAAGAAATGGATGCATTCCTCGAAACCTATAAACTTCCAAGACTGAAACAGGAAGAAAATGACAATCTGAATAGACCAATATCTAGTAACAAGATTGAAGCAGTGATCAAAAACCTCCAAAGGGGTGCCTGGGTGGCTCAGTGGGTTAAAGCCTCTGCCTTAGGCTCAGGTCATGATCTCAGGGTCCTGGGATTGAGGCCCCGCATCGGGCTCTCTGCTCAGCACGGAGCCTGCTTCTCCCTCTCTCTGCCTGCCTCTCTGCCTACTTGTGATCCCTCTCTCTCTGTCAAATAAATAAATAAAATCTTAAAAAAAAAAAAAAATCCCAAAAAAACAAGAGTCCAGGACCTGACAGATCCCCTGGGGAATTCTACCAAACATTCAAAGAAGAAATAATACCTATTCTCCTAATGCTGTTTCAAAAAATAGAAACAGAAGGAAAACTTCCAGACTCTTTCTATGAAGCCAACATTACCCTGATCTCCAAAGCAGGCAAAGACCCCATCAAAAAGAATTTCAGACCAATATCCCTGATGAGTATGGATGCCAAGATTCTCAACAAGATCCTAGCAAATAGGATCCAACAGCACATTAAAAAGTTTATCCACCATGACCAGGTGAGATTTATCCCTGGGATGCAAGGGTGGTTCAACATTCGCAAATCAATCAATGTGATAGAACAAATCAGTAAGAGAAGAGAGTTATCAGTTACTTAAAAATAATGTAACTTGCCTTTTGTATCAGCTATATGTTTGCTTTTCTTATTTAATGTATAAAAACGATCAAAGGAATAATAATCATTGTATACAGTCAAGGAACGTTATTTTTAATGTTATCATATAATATTTGTGAGTAGGACCCCAAAATATTTGCACACTAATGCAAATGATTACAGAAAACTAACTTTTTCTGAATATCACACATGGTATGTTAATAAGACTATAATTTTTTAAGTTTTTATTTTAATTCTGGTTGTTAATACAGTGTTATATTAGTTTCAGGTGTACAATATAGTAATTCAACAATTCATACATCACCAGGTACTCATCACAAGTGCTCTCATTAATCCCCATCACCTATTTCACCCATCCCATCAACTCTCTCCCCTCTGGTAACCATTAGTTTGTTCTCTATAATTAAGGTCTCTCTCTTGGTTTGTCTCTCTTTATTCCCCCTTTGCTCATTTTTTTCTTAAATTCCACATATGAGTGTAATCATACAGTATTTGTCTTTCTCTGACATATTTCACTTAGCATCTTTTAAAGTTTTTATTATTTTTTAAAATTTTTAAAAAGTTTTTATTTAAAGTCTACTTAGTTAACATAGAGGGTAATATTAGTTTTACGTGTACAATATAGTGATTCAGTACTTCCATACAACAGCGGTACTCATCACAGCAAGTGCCCTCCTTAATCCCCATCACCTATTTAATCCATTCCCCCATCACCCCTCTCGGGTAACCACCAGTTTGTTCTCTATAATTAAGAGTGTTTCTTGGTTTGTCTTTTTTCCCTTTGCTCATTTCTTTTGTTTCTTAAATTCCTCATATGAGTGAAATCATGTGGTGTTTGTCTTTCTCTGACTGATTTCCGTTAGCATTATACTCTTTAGCTCTATCCATGTCATTGCAAATGGCAAGATTTCATTTTTATTCCATTGTACATATATACCACCTCCTCTGTATCCATTCATCAACTGATGGACATTTGGTTTGCTTCCATATCTTAGCTATTGTAAATAATGGAGCAATAAACATGGGGGCGCATGTATCCCTCTGAATTAGTGTTCTTGTATTCTCAGTATTCTCAGTAGTGCTATTGCTGGATCATAAGGTAGTTCTATTTCTAAGTTTTTGAGGAACCTCCATACTGTTTTTCCAGAGTGGTGTACCAGTTTGTATTCCCACCAACAGTGTAAGAGGTCTCTCCTTTCTCCACATTCTCACCAACACCTATTGTTTGCTGTTTGTTCATTTCAGCCATTCTGACAGGTGCGAGATAATATCTCCCTGTAGTTTTGATTTGCATTTCCCTGATGATGACTGATGTTGAGCATTTTTTCATGTGTCTGTTGGCCACCTGTATGTCTCCTTTGGAAAAATGTCTTTTCGTGTCTTCTGACCATTTTTTAACTGGATTATTTGTTTTTTGGGGGTGTTGAGTTTTATAAATTCTTTCTAGATTTTGGATACTAACCCTTTATCAGATATGTCCTTTGCAAATATCCTCTCCCACTCAGTAGATCGCCTTTTAGTTTTGTTGATTATTTCCCTCACTGTGCAGAAGCTTCTTATCAGGATGAAGTCCCAGTAGTTTATTTTTGCTTTCGTTTCCCTTGCCTCCAGAGATGTGTCTAGTAAGAAGTTGCTGTGGCCAATGTCAAAGAAGGTACTGCCTGTGTTCTCCTTTAGGATTTTGATGGCTTCCTCTCTCAAATTTAGGTCTCTCATCCATTTTGAGTTTTTGTGTGTGGTTTAAGAAAATAGTCCAGTTTCATTCTTTTCATGTGCTGTCCAGTTTTCCCAACACCGTGTGTTAAAGAGACTCTCTTTTTCCATTGGGTATTCTTTCCTGCTTTGTAGAAGATTAATTGACCACATAGGTGTGGTCCCACAATCGGTGACTGAACTTAATCTCCAGCCTCTTCACTCTGAGTTCAGAGGTGGATGGAAAGGGGCTAAAGTTCAACCTTTTAATCACATAGTCGGTTCCTCTGAAAACCAGCTCCACCCTTAGGGGGCTTTCCAAAAGTCATTTCATTAACATAAATGAGGTGTGGTTGAAAGGGACTTGTTATAAATATCAAAAGACACCCTGATAGCTCTTATCACTTAGGAAATCTTAAGGGTTTTAGGAGTTCGGTGCCAGAATCTAGGTGGAAGACCCTATACTTTTCATTAATCATAATTATCACAGCTATCTTGCATTTTCCCCTGACTCAGCCCTGGAGTTCACCACTTCTCGAAGGAGCCTTGGTTCCTTATAGTACTAAAAACTAAGTTCTGGATGCTAGGTGTGCTCATTGGTACTGCAATGTTATTGTTCTTAAGCTGTCAAAACTGACAGAGCCAGGAACCATATGTGTGCACAGACACATCTATCTACCTATTTATCGTGTGTGTGTGTGTGTGTGTGTGTGTGTGCGTGTGTGTGCTCCATCTACCTGTACATTGTAAAAACCGTGAGTTCACAGTTACTCTTTCATTTTCTTTTTGCCTCTTTCTGTAGTTCTGTATTTCATCTCTGACTGAAAAACCTCTCGGCATACACAGATAATTTTCTTATTTGCCCAATCCCTTGTTTATCAATTCTTGTCATTATTCATCCTTGTCATGATTCATTTTAAAATTCAACTTGTCCCTTAACTGGTCAGTGGATCCTCTTCACCCCGGTTCCTGTGGCCCCATCAGTTTCTGAGCACATTTGAACACAAGATGTTCTAACCCTGGAACTTCTCTGCTCCAACCCTGGAATCAGCCATTTCTCCAAGTTCATTTCAGTGGGAAATGACATTTAAAACTGGGATCTAAGCCCTAAGTGAACTCACTACTTATGAGGTGTCATTGCTTCCAGACATTTTGGAGATAGAATATATATTTAAAAAGTATTTAAAAAATACAAGTTAACTGATACCTCTTATCCAATCCAGTAAGGTTTTCCACCATCTTTCCCCCGTTCCAGTTGCTTTCTCGTCTCCCACAGTACACACTGTGGCTCCCAACAACATGAATTTATTGTTCCTCCTTTGCTTAGTCCTACCATACACACAAACAAGCTTTGGAATTCCCTCTATTCATTAAAGAAATCATATATGTATGCATACACCTATAGGCAAAGTTTCCTTTTTGTTTGCTTCTGCTGGGCTGAGTCATTAGCTTTTGCTAACATTTTGGTGATGTTTCCTCCAGTCCAGAGGAAGTGGGAGAGCAAATCCTAGCCAGGGATCCAGGAAGCTGCCAAAGACCCAGACCTGCAGGCAAAAGAGTGCCTCACCACAGGCCCAGGGTGGGATCCGAGGGCTCATAGGGCTGTAACCAGGCATCAATCTCATCCTCTTCAAGGATGCGTGTCCTTCTGACAGGCAACGGGCAGATGGTGAGGGGATCTGGGTGTTCACCACCATCGTGAGCTCTGGGCCTGAAATACGCACAGAGCGTCCCTGAGAAGGTGTCGGTGAAGGTGAAGATGTGCGAGCCGTCTGATACATTGAAAAAGGACAGTTTTCCTGCCTCCCAATCCAGGAAGATGCCCACACGCCGTGGCGGTACACGCAGGGTGAGAGCAATGCGGTGTGGGTCCAGGATGAAGTACTCGCAGCAGTTCCACAGGCCCATCACCCAGTAGCCATTGGCTGGGCTTAGGTGCACGGGCCCCGAGCGCGGCACTGAGGCCAGACACACACCCAGGAACCAGCGGCTGCGCCTGCCCACATGCACTTCCCAGTAGTGGCAGCCAGCAGAGAAATGCTGACAGCTCAGCACACATGTCTGCTCAGAGAACTGCTGGGGGTCCCCTTCCACGGGGCCGAGTACTGCTGGGCAGGAGGACACGCTCTTGCCATCCTCAGAGACTTCCAGGCTGCGGTGTGCCGACGCTGGATCAAGGGTTACGTCCACTGTGCACAGGCACAGAGTTAGTGCCTCTGAAGGGTGGTTCTGGGCCCTGCCTGTCCCTTTCCCTCTGGCGCTCCTGCTGGTCACTCCCACCCCTGAAACCACCCCTGTGTATCGAAGCAGCTTGCAAGGCACTTCTGAGCACTTGAAAGCCATTGGAAGAATCTTATTTATTTCCTGAACTGGAAGTTTCCTAAATGCCATACTAGGTGCCATGGAGAGCAGAGATAGAAAACAAGGTAAATTCGTCGGGATGGATGTGGGCTCATCTCCCCCCAATTCCTGGTCAAGGGGAAGGGACTCCAGGCTGGTTCAATTCCTCACTGATGACCTTGAGATAATCACGTGAGCTCTGAGCCTCAGTTTTATAGCAATGTTAGGATTTTAAAACTAAAAGGGACCTCTGAGATCATCCAGTCCAGTGCCCTGCCCTCCAATACCCCACCCCTCAAAGCACACCCAGTTGATAGATGGGAACCCCAAGGATCTCTTCTGTCAAATGAGAAGTTCCTACAAACTGGCCCTAGCAGACTTCTTGCCAGATGGAAACATATCTAGTAAAACCCAGAAAGTAATGTGCTTTTAGGAGGAGATGCGTGCACACAAAAAAGTGCATGTGTGAGTGTAATCAGATGTGTGCATGCAAGCATATATGTGTGCATGTGTGCACATGTAGGCATATGTGTCATGTTGTGTATGTGCAAAAGTAGGCTTATGTGTTTGTGTGTGTAGGCTCCATACTTGGTTCCTGGACAGATCCTTCCTCCGATCTCAGATCTTTCCACCTCCCTTCTGTTTAAGATCCAACCAATCCCAGTCACAAGGTCACAGTCCCTTGACTTCAGTTACCTGCATATTGTTGGGCTGCTCTCCACTCTGAAACCAAACAGAAGAAAAAAAGAGTTTCAAAGATCTGGGTCAGTAACTCTGCAACCTTGAAGGAGGCTCAAAATGCATGAGGGATGCTACAAAACCAATGATCTCATTCCCACTATGGCAGCTAGTTGGGAGTCCAGAATGGTCTGGGCTCACAGTGGCATTTCTCCGGGAATTTAGGATTAGGTAAGTGGTTGGTGTCAGCGCTGGGTTATACCAAATCTGCATGCCATCTAACCTGGTACTGAAAAAGGCAGGAGAACAAAGCATGTGGGCAAAGAGAACCAATACAGGTGACTGGGATGCCCTGAAGGTTGCACAAGAAGTTTTAATCTCTGACCAGCAGGCTCAGTCTGAGGAAGACTGGCTGAGCGTGGCTCCTGTCCTAAAATGTCCTTTAGGCATCCTGTTTTGCCTCCTTTCTTAACATGAACCATTCTGGATGGATTTCTGTTTTATTTTATCTTATTCTGCTTTGTAACAGAGAGATCAACAAGTCACAAAATAGCAAAAGTAAAAGAAGTTTTCAGAGCTCCATAAATTTACAGCAGGGCCCTTAAATCCTGGGTTTACAACAGAATAACTAGCAGAACTTTAAAAACATATAGCTCTTGCATAGAATAACTCAATTCTATAAAGATGTTGATTCTTTCTAAATTTATCTATAAATTCAAAGCAATCCCGTGCAAAACTGCTTTTGGATTTTTTTAAAGGAATTTTGTAAACGTATCCTAAAATTTAAAATGGACCTAAAAAGGTCCATTCACTTTTAAAAGGAAGCAGAAATGGAGGAAAACTTGTACTTTTGGGTACTATAAAAGCCATAACAGTGCAAACAATGAAGTACTAGGTGGTCAACCGATAGATCCATCTACACACGAGAACCAAATATGAACTAAAGGCAAAACCCACATCAATGGGGAAGTCATGGTCGCTGTAGTAGATGGCACTGGGAAAACTGACTCTATGAAGAAGAACAGCTGTATTCTCACCTGGCACCAAACAAGATGGCAAATTTCAGATGTCAGTTTAAAGACATACACATAACACATGTAAAGTAAATAGAAGAAAGTAGAAGAGAATATCTTTATGACCTAAGTGTGAGGAAGGTTTTCTTCAACAAAACTTCAAAAACATATGCCATAAGGTACAAATTTGATGAATATATATCTGTATAAGGATGTTAATCCCTCATTGGTATTAAACACTGTGAATTCCTTCTTCTAGTCTGTCACCTGCTATTAGCTATGTCCTTGGTTTCCCACTGAAAAGAAACCATTAATTTTGATAAAATTGAATTCATCAAATTTTTACCTAATGACTTGTGTTTCTGAGACTTTGTTGATCTGTATATATGTATGTCAACATATATGACAATATATGTTGATACGACATATATGACATATATACTGTCATTATGTACATATATATGTCATGTCCCCTTGAATTGATAAAAAATAGCAACCTTATACTAAAAACAGCCAAAAGGGGCACCTGGGTAGCTCAGTTAGTTAAGCTTCTGACTCTTGATCTCAGCTCGGGTCTTGATCTCAGGGTTGTGAGTTTGAGCCCCACATTGGGCTCCACACCAGGCATGGGAGTCTTCTTAAAAAAAATGGCCAAAGGACATGAACTGGTAATATGCAAGAGAGGGGGCGCCTGGGTGGCACAGTGGGTTAAAGTGGGTTGAACCTGCTTCCCCCTCTCTCTCTGCCTACTTGTGATCTCTATCTGTCAAATAAATAAATAAAATCTTTAAAAAAAAAATATGCAAGAGAGGAAGCCCCAAAAGTCAACTAGCATATGAAAAGATGCCCAAACTTAGCGTTCAGAGGAGAACGGACTGAAAGAACAATGAACAATCACTCATCCCCATCAACTGGCTAACTCAGAAAGTGGCTTATATGGGATGTGAGCACATGGAGTCTCCATGCACTGCCAATGGCAGGATGATGACACTGCCTTTGGGGGATCCCTCTCTCCCACTTAGTGACATATACCCCACGGGCCAGCAATTCCCTTCCTGGGTATACATCCCAGAGAATCTCCACATAAGGCCAGAAGGTGACACATTTGAAGCTATTCATTCAGCCTTGTGTGTGGTGGTGTGGAGTTAGAGGCAGGCTGGATATCTATTTGAAGAATGTGGCTGGCTAACAGAGTACACTGTAGCAAGGAGATACAGACCACATATGGTGGCAGGGATGGATACTAAAACACAGTGATAAGCGAGAAAAGCAAGGAACAGCACGAGACTGTAAACATCACCTACAGAAATGAAAATGCTGTGCACAAAGCCAAAATTCACCTTTTGCAAGAATCCATACAAAATAAAGCTACACATCAGACTGTTTGCTTTATGTGGGGAATGGAGGAAGGGACAGGGAAAATATTTCCATATAGAGTAACATGCCCAATCTAGACCGACAAGTCAATCTTTGAAGGTGGGTGCCAGGATCTAGGTGATTCTGATGTGCAACCAGAATTGGCACCAATGGTTTATAATATGCTTATACCTCAAAACAATATAAAAGTAAATAGAAAATTAATACTTGAATATAACCTCTAGTAAGTGACATACATTAATACATGCCATTTGCCTGTGGAAGAAGCCAGAATGAAGTATGTTTGATTAGTCAGAGTGAGTGACTAGGATGTTGAAATGTAAAGTGGACAATGGGAGGGACATGAGCTTCACTTACCAGCCTGGCCTTCAGCCCTTCTCCAGTCTGAAGCAGCCATGGAAAAACAGAATTAGAACACAAGGTCAGTGCTGCTTCCCTGCTCCCACATTGCATTTTGCACCCACCCCTGCCCTTCTCTCCTTTCTCCTGCCACCCACATGGCTAGCAGGGTTCCATCCTGGGCATCATACCTGGTTGGGAAATGGGAAGAACATACATGGAAAATCAGATGCTAAAAGGTGGACAAGAAGAAATAACCTGAAGAAGGATCACTTACCAAGCTCTGTCTGAAGCTTCCCTGTAAGCAAAACACAGAAAACATCAGTCTTTGGGTGAGGGGCACCACCATCCCAAAGTAGTTAGGTCACTGGGAAGAGGTTCCTTAGTTTTCAACCACTGCTCACCCCAATTCCATCTTAGTCTCTGTACCACCCATCGGCATGATTCTTATGCTTCATTCTATTCTTTGCTCTAAGGCAGAAATCTGCACAGGGCTAGAAAAGGAAAACAGGTCCTGGTTCTGAGAGGCCTCTTCCTGGGGCTCAAGTCTAGTTTGAAAGGCTACTGTTCATCTGCCCTGAAATAAGAAACTTTTCCTGAGGAGGAAGTCCTTCATAAATCCAGGCACTGAGCACACCCTGTGTAACCCTCAGGGTCACTTACTGTGTACATTATTTAAAGGACTGGGAGGACATCACACTCAATTATTTCCCCTGGCCAGATATTAAAACTTTGATATTCTGCCACTAGGAATGCACTCCTTTGACTTCTCCACCTTATGTCTTTTTTTTTAATTTACTTTTTACTTTTTTTAAATGATTATTTATTTATTTGAGAGAGAGAGAGCGAGAGATAGAGGACAAGCAGGGGAGAGAGGGAGAAGCAGCCTCCCCACTGAGCAGAGAGCCCAATGCGGGGCTCGATCCCAAGACCCTGGGATCATGACCTGAGCCCAAGGCAGATGCTTAACCAACTGAGCCACCCAGGTGCCCCTCTTACGTCTTGTTTTAAAAGTAAATCATTCTGGCTAGAGGTTTGGGAAGATAGTGGAGTAGGAGGACCCTGAGTTCACCCCTTCCCATGTTTTCAACTAGCTATCTCTCACATCCAAGACTGGCAGAGAGATCCAAAGACTGGCAGAAAAAAATTCCACAACTAAATATAGAGACAGGGACGCCTGGGTGGCTCAGTTGGTTGAGCGGCTGCCTTCGGCTCGGGTCATGATCCCGGGTTCCTGGGATCGGGTCCCGCATCGGGCTCCTTGCTTGGCAGGGAGCCTGCTTCTGCCTCTGCCTCTGCCGGCCTCTCTGCCTGCTTGTGCTCTCTCTCTCTCTGACAAATAAATAAATAAAAAATCTTTAAAAAAATAAAATAAAATAAATAAATAAATAAATACAGAGACAAAACTGCATCTGAAAGGTGAGGATGGTCAGAAAGGTGGAGAGAGCAGAGAAATGGGCCCTCATGCCAGGGAGCCCACACAGGGAAGACTGATCCTCATAACATTTTGGCTTTAAAAACCAGAGGGTCTGAATTCTGTGAATTTATAAAACCAGCAGGACTTGGAAGTCTGGTGCTTTAAAAGTCAGCTGACATAGCACTGGGTGAGCCCAGAGGGCAAGTGATAGCTGGGTCACTGCCTTTAAGGAGATAGCAGCCCACACAGAGAGGCAATATAAAAATGGCAGTTTACATAACACTGGGGGCAAATGGGAGATTTGTTCATAAAGATTTTGGAGCATGTTAGGGGACTTCAAAAATGAGGGAGCTGGCAGGCACTATTTTCCTTTCCTGAGCCCCCAGCATAAACACAGAGCCAACTGTGGGAGGTTGAGGCTGCATAGACACTTGCTACCTAACCCATTAGCAGTGTGCCATGCCCACAAGTTCTCCTGAGGACTAGACCATGCTAAGCTCGCTAGCTTTGACCATGGGCTCAGGGAAAATATTGTGGTTTTTAAAATTTTTTTTAAAGAATTTATTTATTTATTTGACAGAGAGAGACACAGCAAGAGAGGGGACACAAGCAGGGAGAGTGGGAGAGGGAGAAGCAGGCTTCCCACTGAGCAGGGAGCCTGATGGGGGGCTCAATCCCAGGACCCTGGGATCACCATCTGAGCTGAAGGCAGATGTCTAATGACTGAGCCACCCAGGTGCCCCTGAGGAGAAATATTGTTAAAGCTACACCACCCCCAGCCATGCACCCCCAACCAGCACTGTGCACCGGCCCCAGATGTGCCCAGCCATCCTCATGTTCTGCACCCAGCCTCATGGCCCCAGGAGCTCCAGCAAACAACCACCAGCCACTGCAGTGCTTCAGGGGGTCCAACATAGGACCAGTGGCCCAGTGCAAATTTTGCTAATACTGCAGCCCCACTCCTAAGTTCCCAAGGAGGCACGCCCCATCAGAGCTGGCCTGCCTGGGTCCTATTAACACCACAGAGAGCAAGCACAGCCCACAACAGCCCACAACAGCCCACAACAGCCCACAATAGGCAGAGGGCCACTGCAGATGACTACGCTAAAAGGAAAAATGACTCAAACACAACAGTGGGGTGTAAGCAACACAGATAAGATACTCTCCTGACTTTCATGACAGATAGAAACACACACAGAGAGGCAGACAAAATGAGGAGACAGAGAAATTTACTACAAATGAAAGAACAGGACAAGTCCAAGGCAGAGATCTAAGCAAAACAGATATAAGTAGGGGCGCCTGGGTGGCTCAGTGGGTTAAAGCCTCTGCCTTCGGCTCAGGTCATGATCTCCGGTCCTGGGATTGAGCCCCACATCGGGCTCTCTGCTCAGCAGGGAGCCTGCTTCACCCTCTCTCTCTGCCTGCCTCTCTGCCTACTTGTGATCTCTCTCTCTCTCTTTCTCTCTCTGTCAAATAAACAAATAAATAAAATCTTTAAAAAAAAAACGGATATAAGTAACATGTCTGACTGAAAATTTAAAGCAATGATTCTGAGGGACTCACTCGACTTGAGAAAAGACTAGAAGACATGACTGAGATCCTTAACACAGAGATAAGGAAAAACATAGCAGAGATATGGGGCACAATAAACGAAATTAAAACATGTTTGATGGAATGAACAGCAGGTTGGAAAAAGCAGAGGAATGAATTAGTGACCTAGAAGACAGAGTAATGGAAAGCCAACAAGCTGAACAAAAGAGAGAGAAAAGCATTATGCAAAATGAGAACAGACTTAGGGAACTCAGTGACTGCATCGAACATAATAACATTCATATTATAGGAGTCCCAAAACAGGAAGAGAGAGAAAAGGGAGCAGAAAATTTATTTAAAGAAATAATAGCTGAAAACTTCCCTAATCTGGGGAAGATAACAGATATGCAGTCCAGGAGATACAGAGAACTCCCTTCAAAATCAATAAGAGCAGACCTGATGAAGACATATAGTAATTAAATTCACAAAATATAGTTA
This sequence comes from Potos flavus, assembly GCA_028534135.1. NCBI lineage: Eukaryota > Metazoa > Chordata > Mammalia > Carnivora > Procyonidae > Potos > Potos flavus. The sequence goes on along the minus strand of CM052895.1, from coordinate 2,044,202 downwards.
CAAAGAAAAAATTTTCAAAGCAGCAAGACAAAAGAAGTCAATAACTTAGAAGAGAAAACCAATAAGACTACCAGGACATTTTTCAACAGAAACTTTGCAAGCCAGAACAAAGTAGCATGACATATTCAAAGCACTAAGTGGAAAAGATCTGCAGCCAAGAATACCCTATCCAGCAAGACTATCATTCAGAATAGAAGGAGAGATAAAGTTGAAGAGGGCACGTATTGCATGGAGCACTGGGTGCGGTACATGAACAATGAATTTTGGAACACAGAAAAAATAAAAGAAAATTAATTAATTAAAAAAAATAAAAGTTAAAACTTAAAAAAAAAAAAAGACCTACCCAGACAAACAAAAATTAAAGGACTTTATGACCACTAAACAAGCTCCGCAAGAATTATTAAAATAGACTCCTGAAGATGTGGTGTATATATATAATGGAATATTACTCAGGCATAAAAAGAATGAAATCTTGCCATTTGCAAGATATAGGTGGACATAGATGGAGCTAGAGAGTATTACGGGAAGCAAAGTAAGTCAGCCAGAGAAAGACAAATACCATATGATCTCGCTCATCTGTGGAATTTAAGAAAGAAAGCAAAGGAGCAAAGGGGGAAAAAGAAAGGGAAAGGCAAACGAAGAACCAGGTCTTAACTACAGAGAACAAACTGGCTACCAGAGGGGAGGTGGGTTGGAGACGGGTTAAATACATGATTAGGGTTAAGGAGTGTACTTGTTGTGATGAGCACTGGGAGTTATATGGAAGTGCTGAATCACTACATTGTTCACCTGAAACTAGTAGTACAATGTATGTTAACTGACTGGAATTTCATTAAAAACAACAACAAAAAAGACACAGAGTGACAAAATGGATAAAAAAAAGAAGACCATCTATATGCTGCCTACAAGAGACCCATTTTAGGGGCACCAGCATGACTCAGTCAGTTAAGCATCTGCCTTTGGCTCAGGTCATGATCCCAGAGTCCTGGGATGGAGCCCTGCATTGGCCTGCTTCTCCCTCTCCCTCTGCCTGCCCATGCTCTCTCTCACTCACTCCCTCTCTCAAATAAAGAAATAAAATCTTTTTTAAAAAAGAGACCCATTTTAGACTTAACACAGCTGAGACCAAAAGTGAGAGGATACAGAAACATGTGTCATTCAAATGGATGTCAAGAGAGCCAAAGTAGCAATTATATTGGACAAAAAAGACTTAAAAGAAAGACTGTAAAAATTGATTTAGAAGGACACTATGTAACAATAAAGGGGACAATTCAACAAGAAGATATAACAATTGTAAATATTTATGTACCCCAAATGGGAGCACCCAAATACATAAAACAGTTAATAACAAACATAAAGGAACTAATCAGTAATAATGCAATAATAGTAAGGGACTTTAACATCCTACTTACAGCAATGGACAGACCATCAAAACAGAAAATCAGTAAGAAAACAATGGCTTTGAATGACACAATGGAACAAATGGATTTGATAGATATATTCAGAACATTTCATCCTAAAACAGCAGAATATACACTCTCTTCAAGTGCACAGGGAACCTTCTCCAGAGTAGATCATATACGGAGTCACAAATCAGGCCTGAAAAATTCAAGATCTAAGTTATACCATGCAACTTTTCTGACCACAGTGCTATGAAACTAGAAGTCAACCAGAAGAAAAGTCTGGAAAGACCACAAACACATGGAAGTTAAAAAAAAATGCTACTAAACGATGAATGGATCAACCAGAAGTCAAAGAAGAAATAAAAAAGTACACGGAAACAAATGAAAATGAAACCACATTGGTCTAAACCTTTGGGATGCAGCAAAACTGGTCCTAGGAGGCAAATATATAGCAATACAGACCTACCTCAAGGGGCAAGAAAAAGCTCAAATAAACATCCCAACCTTGCACCTAGAGGAAAAAGAACAACAAACAAAACCTAAAGCCAGCAGAAGGAAGGAAATAATTAAGATGAGAGTAGAAATGAATGATATAGAAACTATAAAAACAATAGAACAGATCGATGAAACCAGGAGCTGTTCTTTGAAAAAAATCAATAAAATTTATAGCCCTCTAGCTATGCTTATCAAGGAAAGCGAGAAAGGACTCAAATAAATAAAATCACAAATAGGGAAGAAATAACAACCAACACCACAGAAATACAATCACCAGAGAGTGGTATGATAAACTGTAGACCAACAAATTGAACAATCTAGAAGAAATGGATAAATTCCTAGAAACATATAAAATACCAAAACTGAAAAGGCAAGAAATGGAAAACTTGAACAGACTAATAACCAGCAAAGAAACTGAATCAGTAATTTAAACAATTCCCAACAGATTAAAATCACAATGAGATACCACCTCACACCAGTCAGAATGGCTAAAATTAACAAGTCGGGAAATAACAGATATTGGCGAGGATGTGGAGAAAAGGGAACTCTCTTATACTGTTGGTGGGAATGCAAACTGGTGCAGCCACTCTGGAAAACAGTATGAAGGTTCCTTAAAAACTTAAAAATAGAGCTACCATACGACCCAGCAATTGCATATCTAGGTATTTATCCAAAGGATATAAACTTAGTGATTCAAAGGGGCACATGGACCCCAATGTTCATAGCAGCAATGTCCACAGTAGCCAAACTATGGAAAAAGCTGAGATGTCCATCAATGGATGAATGGATAAAGATGTGGTCTATTAGGAGAAGGAAAGGAAAAGTGAATTGGGGAAAATCGGAGGGGAAGATGAACCATGAGAGACTGTGGACTCTGAGAAATAAACTGAGGGTTTTGGAAGGGAGGGGGTCGGGGGATGGGTGAGCCTGGTGGTGGGTATTAAGGAGGGCACGTATTGCATGGAGCACTAGGTGTGGTGCATAAACAATGAATCTTGGAACACTGAAAAAATAAAATTAAATAAAAAAAAGAAGATGTGGTCTATATATACAGTGGAATATTATCCAGCCATCAAAAAGCATGAAATCTTACCATTTTGCAATGATGTGTATGGAACTAGAGGGTATTATGCTAAGTGAAATAAGTCTATCAGAGAAAGACAAATACCATATGATTTCATTCATATGTGGAATTTAAGAAACAAAACAGAGGAATATAGGAGAAGGGAAGGAAAAATAAAATAAGACGAAATCAGAGGGAGACAAACCATAAGTGACTCTTAACTATAGGAAACAAACTAAGGGTTGCTGGAGGGGAGGGGGGGTGATAGGCTAACTGGGTGATGGGCATTAAGGAGGGCACTTGATGGAATGAGCACTGGGTATTATATGCAACTGATGAATCACTTAACTCTACCTCTGAAACTAATAATACACTATATGTTAATCAATTGATTTTAAATTTAAAAAACTCCCAATAAACAAAAATTCAGGACCAGGTGGCTTCAAAGGTAAATTCTACCACAAATTTAAAGATGAGTTAGAACTTACTCTTCTCCAACTATTTTAAAAAATAGAAAAGGAAATTCATTCTGTGAGGCCAGCATTACCCCAACACCAAAACCAGATAAAGATACCAAAAGAGAGAGAGACAGAGAGAGAGCACTACATGTCAATATCCCTGATGAACATAGATGCAAAAATCCTCAACAAAATCTTAACAAATTGAATCCAACAATACATTAAAAAAATCATCACCACAATCAAGTGGGATTTATTCCTGGGCTGCGAGTGTGGTTCAACATCTATAATCAGTCAATGTGATACATCACATCAATATGAAAAAGAATAAGAACCATATGATCATTTCAATAAATACAGAAAGACAAAGTACAACAGTGATTCATGACAAAAACTGTCAACCAAGTACGTTTAGAAGGAACATACCTCAACATAACAAAGGCCATCTATGAAAAACCCACAGCTGATATCATCCTCAATGGAGAAAAACTGAGAGCTTTTCCCTCTATGGTCAGGAACAAGACAGGGATGTCCACTCTCACCACTATTATTTAACATAGTACTAGAAGTCCTCACCTCAGCAAGCAGACAACGAAAAGAAATAAAAGGAATCCAAATTGGCAAGGAAGAAGTCAAACTTTCACCATCTGTAAATGGCATGATACTTTGTAGAGAAAACCTGAAAGACTCCACCAAAAAATTGCTAGACCTGATACACAAATTCAGCAAAGTTACAGGATACAAAATCGATGTACAGAAATCTGTTGTATTTCTATACACCAACAATAAAAAAGCAGAAAGAGAAAATAAGGGAACAATCCCACTTACAACTGCACCCAAAACAATAAAATATCTAGGAATAAATCTAACCAAAGAGGTGAAACACCTGTTCTCTGAAAACTCTAATACATGGATGAAAGAAATTAAAGATGACACAAAGAAATGGAAAGACATTTAATGCTCATGGATTGGAATAACAAATATTGTTAAAATATCTACACTACCCAAATCAATCTACAAATTTAATGCAATCCCTATCAAAATACCAACAGCATTTTTCACAGAACTAGTACCAACAGTTCTAAAATTTGTATGGAACCACTAAAGACTCTGAATAGCCAAAGCCATCTTGAAAAGGAAAAACAAAGCTGGGGCATCACAATTCTGGACTTTAAGTTACAATACAAAGCTGTAGTAATCAAAACAGTTTGGCACTGGCACAAAAATCAATGGAACAGAATAGAAAACCCAGAAATGAACCCAAAACTAAATGGTCCATTAATCTTCAACAAAGCATGAAAGAATATCCAATGGGAAAAAGACAGTTTCTTCAACAAATGGTGTTGGGAAAACTGGACAACCACATGCAAAAGAGTGAAACTAGACCACTTTTTACACCATACACAAAAATAAATTCAAAATGGATGAGAGACCTAAATGTGTGTCAGGAAACCACAGAAATGCTTGAGGAAAACATAGGCAGAGAAAACATAGGTAACTTCTTTGGCATAGGCCTTAGCAACTTTTTCTAGATAGGTCTCCTGAGTCAAGGTAAATAAAGGCAAAAACAAACTATTGGGATTTCATCAAATTAAAAGCATCTGCACAGCATAGGACACAATCAACAAAACTAAAAGGCAACCTACTGAATGAGAAGATATTTGCAAATGACATATCTGATGAAGGGTTAGTATCCAAAATCTAGAAAGAACTTCTTGAACTCAACACCCAAAAAAGAAATAATCCAATTAAAAATGGGCAGAAAGCAAAAAATGTCTACATTTCTCCAAAGAAGACATACAGAGGGCCAACAGACATATGAAAAGATGCTCATCATCACTTAACATTAGGGAAATGCAAATCAAATCTATAATAAGATATCATTTCCCACCTGTCAGAATGGCTAATATCAACAATACAAGAAACAACAGGTGTTAGTGACGATGTGGAGAAAAAGGAACCCTCTTGCATTGTGGGTGGGAATGCATACTGAAAAACCCGCTCTTGAAAACAGTATGGAGGTTCCTCAAAATGTTAAAAATAGGACTACTTTATGATCCAGCAATGACACTACTGGGTATTTACCCAAAGAATACAAGAACACTAACTGAAGGGGATACATGTACTCCAATATTTATAGCAGTATTATTTACAACAGCTAAGATATGGAAGCAGCCCAAGTGTACACCGACTGATGAATGGATAATGTGGTATACATACATACATACGTATAATGGAATATTACTCAGCCATAAAAAATGAATTCTTGCCATTTGCAACATCATGGATGGAACTAGAGACTAGAGAATATAATGCTAATGGAAATAAGTCGGTCAGAGAAAGACAAAGACCGTATGATTTCACTCATGTGGAATTTAAGAAACGAAACAAACAAGCAAAAGGAAAATATATATATAGAGAGAGAGAAAGACAAATCAAGAAACAGACTCCTAATTATAGAGAACCAAGTGATGGTTACCAGAGGGGAGGTGCGTGGGGATTTGGGTTAGATAGGTGATGGGTATTAAGGAGTAAACTTTTCTGTATGAGCACAGGGTGATGTATGGAAGTGTGGAATCACTATATTATACATGTAAAACTAATATTACACTGTATGTTAATTAACTGGAATTAAAATAAAAACTTAAAAAAACGTAATCCCTCATGGGAAAGGTAACACTGTATGCTAATTTAGACAATGGTGTTAATTACTTTTTATAGCTGGCCTTCCACAGCACTAGGTGGACTAGGAGACAAGCTTCTCCAACCTCATAATTTTTTCTGGAGTTTTACTGGGGCATAAAAGGTGGTTCTTGAGGTCTTCCCCACTCCATCTGCTCCCCCACCCCATGGTTTCAAGTCCCCTGGGGAGAAAAGCGAACCTGATAAATTAGTCACACTTTGGTGCAAATTAAAGGGTGCCTTCCTTCCCTGTGGCATTCAATATAAAAAGAGAAAGATATCCTAGGAAGGTGAACCAGTGGGATCAAGCGTTTAATGGTGGAATTGTAAACAAATCGTGTAACTTGCAGGAAAGGGCCAGGCCCGGTTTGTGGGAGGGTCTGAAGTCAGACCTCCTTGGCAGCTACACGTGAATCCTTTGGGAGTGGAGAGGTGGGAGGCGCAGAAGGATGGATTTAGAATTACATTGTTGCCGTCCGTCGCTCTCCACTGGGCGCCTGAAGCTACTGAACACTTTCCACCGCGCATGCACCGGGTTCCCCACTAGTGCGCAGCCAGCACTGTGGGCGCGGCACCCAGAACTTACCCAGTTCTGCTGTGAGTCTCTCTGGAGAAGAAACGAAGAAAAGAGGAAAATCTCAGTGGATGAACACTGAGGCCTCACTTCCCTAAAGCGCACAGACTCGGGGCCCGTGCGTTCTGGGGAACCAGGACCGGCTGCATGCGTTGGAGGAGTGGGCTCGTCGGCGCGGGAAGTGGCAAAGCAAACCTCCCCCACCCTGCTCCCAAACGCCCCGGGGTCTGAAGTCCTTAGCTCCCCGACCCAGCAAATCCCCCCACCCCACCGCCACCACCGCCGCCACTTTCTGCTACCTAGGGAAGCGGGCTAAGAGTGCGCCCCTCTCCCTGCTTACCTTTGTCCTTCTCCGCCTGCTTCCTCAGCTGTTCTGAAAGGTCGAAGGAAGGGGAGCGCAGGTGAGGGCGAGTGCTCGCCCTTCCTCTGCAGGGCCCAGCCCAGCCCCGCCTCGCCGCAGGACCGCGCCGCTCGGGGGGGCCCCTCCGCCTCCAGCGCTTTCTTCCCAGCGAAGCGCGCGCCAGGCGGGAGGACCTCCCCCCACCCCCCCAGCCTGCCAGGTACCTCGGCACCGCCGTTGCTTCTGAAAGAAGTAGAGCGCCAGCGTCACGAGGAGAGCCAGGAGGAGCGGCAGTCCCACCAGTGTCCCGAGGAAAGCCCTCTTCCAAGGGGAGCTTCCGGGTAAAAAGGCGTCTGGAAAACACCTCGCAGGGAGTTGTTTCGCCCTAGGCGGCCCTAAACACTTCAGGGACAAGCCTATTCTGGACCCAGCGTGCCGGGAATCCTTCCACGTTGTTAGGCGTTAAACCTCGTGGGCAATCTGTAAAATGGGCCCGAGGGCGGCCGCGCCGGCGCTCTCCGCAGCTCTCCGCCGGGAGGACCCCGAGGAATAGTGGTGGACTCAAGCAGCCATAGCAGAATGCGAACTGAAGGGTGTGGAAAGGGGGGGCTGATGGACCCCACCCGTTCCCCAGATTTTAACTTCTGGGGCCTTGGCCCGGTCCGTCTCTCCACCTCCCGCCCTACACATCTCCCCACAATTGTCCTACTTCTGAACACGAAAATCGAAGGTGTTGGTATCCGAAAACCAGTGAATTATTGCTCTCTACCCCCACGGTCAAACCCACAAGTCATTTTCCCCGCTTTTTTTTTTTTTTTAACTGACACTATATAGTTATGCAGAAAAATCCTAAAAAAAAAAAAAAAAAGACTGAACAAAATAAATAAATAAATCTACCAGTGTTTCAGGATACAAAATCAGAATACAAACATCAATTCGGAATTTGTTGCATTAGCAACAACTTAAAAATAATTTTTTTTTCAAATACCAGTTACGTATTATCAAAAATCTTAAAATATTTCAGAAGAATTTTATGATAGTGACCTATCATTTTCCCGCTTCTTGCAAACACTTGCTTCTAGTTCTCATCACAACTTTGGAAGAATTGACTCACTGGGCAGGCTTTGCCCTCAGGTAGGATGTGGCCCAGGCCTCCTCCCACAGGGGCCAGTCGGAACACCGAAAAAATAAAATAAAAGTTAAAAAAAAAATACATGCAAAATGGAAAGTAGCACTTTAGAAACTCTTGTGGCAATTTAAGGTAATAATTTGGTGTCTGTTGAAGATTATTATTTTAAAAGTGGTGGTTTTATCTCAGTGGTCTTTTTAAAAATATAGTTTTCTTTTTTGATTGTAGTAAAATATAAAATTTTCCATCTTAACCATTTTTAAAGGTACAATTCAATGGCATTAAGTTTCTTTCACATTGTTGTTATCATCATCATCGTCCATATCCAGAACTCTTCTGGTGTCCCAAAGTGAAATTCTACCCTTTAAACACTAACTCCCCATTTCCTGCTCCCCACCCACCTTGGACTCCAGCAACTGACAACTTCTATTCTACTTTCCATCTTTATGAATTTGACTACACAAGTACCTCCCTTTAAGTGAATTGAACGGTATTTGTCCTTTGGTGTCTGGCTATTTCACTTAGCATTATGTGGTTCTTTTTTTTCTTTTTCAATTTAACTTTTCTAGCAGTGCATTTTTATTGACTTGTACAAAAGTATTGAGCCACAAGGGACTGGTCCTTCACTATGGATGGTTTGCCAAGCTCTGACCTACAGGTTAAGAGCAAGGGCTCCAGGTTCAATGCCTCCCTGACGTGCTATCCTAGACCTTGTCCTTTTGTTCAAGCTTCTCCTGCCTCCTTCCTATTCCCTCAGTGGCCATACACATTCCCATTCCCATCACAGGAACTTTGCATTTGCTGTTCCCTCTACCTGAATGTGCTCCTCACAGATAAACACGTGAACCACATCCTCTTCTGAAAAGGATAAATACAAATCAAAAAAGAAAGAATTGGACTTGGAAAGAGACTCCCTCCTTTTCCCTTTTCTTAGGACATTTCCTTCATAAAACTCAAAAAAATTTTTTCTCTGTCCCTCTGAGATATATGTAAATGTTTTTGAAAGCTAAATAAGCTCTTGCTAGCTTTACGACCCAGAAATGTTTTTCTTAAGGAGTTCAGAGCCATTTCTTTGAAATGTAAATATCAAGGAGAAAGTGTCCCTGTGTCTTATCTCATGGGGGTTTAAGGTGCCTGGCTCCAAGTTGTGACTATATGCTTGTCATAGAGATAGAAGACGCTTTATTTTTCCTTTGGATAATACAATCAGCTAACCCAAATGGCCACCCCAATGACACTACATTTTCAATGAACTATGTGTGACATGTGGTGGTGTTGGGTCCTCTTACCCAGTGACAAGTTATCGTTTAGAAGGTTCAGATATCTTTCTGTTATTATACAGTTGACCCTTGAACAACACAGATTTGAACTGTGTGGGTCCAGTAGATCTATTTTTAATATAAATATAACACAGTACTCTAAATGTATTTTCCCCTTATGATTTTCTTTTTTTAAAGTTTTTATTTTAATTCCAGTTAGCTAACTAACATATAGTGTAATATCAGTTTCAGTTGTACAATATAGTGATTCAATACTTCCATACATCACCCTATACTCATCCCTACAAGCCCTCCTTAACCCCCATCACCTGTTTAACCCATCTCCCGGATTGACCTCCCTTCTGCTAACCATCAGTTTGTTCTCTATAGTTAAGAGATTGTTTCTTGGTTTCTCTCTCTCCCTCTCTCTTATTTTTTTCCCTTTGCTTGTTTGTGTTGTTTCTTAAATTCCATATATGAATGAAATCATATGGTATTTGTCTTTCTCTGACTTATTTTGCTTAGCATAATACTCTCTAGATCCATCCATGTCATTGCAAATAGCAAGATTTCATTCTTTTTATGGCTGAACAATATTCCAGTGTGTGTGTGTGTATGTGTGTGTGTGTGTGTGTGTATAATTTCTTTATTCATTCATCAATCGATGGATACTTGGGCTGCTTCCATATTCTGGGTATTGCAAATAATGCTACTATAAGCATCAGGGGGCCTGTTTCCCTTCAGATTAGTGTTCTTGTATTCTCTGGGTAAATACCAAGTAGAGAACTTGCAGGATCGTAAGGTAGCTCCATTTTTAACTTTTTCAGGATCCTTCATACTGTTTTCCACAGTGGCTGCACCAGTTTACATTCCCACCAACAGTGCAAGAGGGTTTGTTCTCCTTCCTCCACATCCTCGCCAACACCTGTTGTTTCTTGTGTTGTTGATTTTAGCCATCTGACAGGTGTGAGGCGATATCTCCCTGTAGTTTTGATTTACATTTCTCTGATGGTGATGTTGAGCATCTTTTCTATTTTGTTCGTAGATTCCATATCATTGATTTCTGCTCTAGTCTTTATTATTTCCTTCCTTCTGCTGGTTTTCGGTTTTGTTTGTTTTTTCTCTAGCTCCTTTAAGTGCAAGGTGAAATCATTACCTTTGAGCTTTTTCTTACTTCTTGGAGTAGGCCTGTATTGCTATATACTTCCCTCTTGGATCCACTTTTGCTGCATCCCAGAGGTTTTAGACTGTTGTGGTTCCATTTTCATTTGTTTCCATGTATTTGTGAAGTTCTTCTTTGATTTCCTGGTTGACCCATTCCTTTGTTTAGTAGCGTGTTATTTGACCTCCGTGTGTTTGTGTTCTTTCCAGATTTTGTCTCCTTGGCTTCAAGTTTCACAGCATTGTGGTCAGAAGAGATACATGGTGTGATTTCAATCTTCTTGAATTTGTTGAGGTTTTTGGTCTGCTAATATGTGATCTATTCTGGAGAATGTTCTGTGTGTACTTAAAAAGAATATGTGTCCTGCTGTTTTAGGATGGAATGTTCTGAATACATCTGTTAAGTCCATCTGGTCCTGTTTGTCTTTCAAAGCCATTGTTTCCTTGTTGATTTTCTGTGTAGATGATCTGTCCATTGATGTAAGTGGGGTGTTACCGTCCCTACTCTTATTGTATTATTATCAATGAGTTCTTTTATGTTTGTTATTAATCAGTAATCTATTTGTGTGCTCCTATGTTGGGTACGTAAATATTTACAATTGTTATATGTTCTTGTTGTATAGACCCCTTTATTATTAAATAGTGTCCTTTGTCTCTTTTTACAGTCTTTGTTTTAAAGTCCATCTTTTCCAATGTAAATACCATCGCTCCAGCTTTCTTTTGACATCCCCGTGCGTGAGAGATGTTTCTCCATCCCCTCACTTTCAATCTGCAGGTGTCTTTAGGTCTAAAATGGATCTCTTGTAGGCAGCATATAGATGGGTCTTGTTTTTTATCCATTCTGTCACCCTGTATCTTTTGATTGGAACGTTTCGTCCTTTTACATTCATGTTTTTCCTTATCTCTGTGTTAAATGTCTCAGTCATGTCCTCCAGTCTTCTCAAGTCTGGTGAGTATGCTTATGATCATTGCTTTATTTTTTTCCCTAGTTTCCTTAAAGATTTATTGGATTTTTTTTATTAACATATAATGTATTATTCGTCTCAGGGGTACAGGACTGTGAATTATCAATCTTACACAATTCACAGCACTCACCATAGCACATACCCTCCCCAGTGTCCATCACCCAGCCACCCTATCCCTCCCCCCCCCCCACCTCGGCAGCCCTATGATCATTGCTTTAAATTTTCTGTCATACATGTTACTTACATCTTGTTTCATTTAGCTCTCTACCCTGGCCTTATTTCATTCTCTCATTTGTGATAAATTTCTCTGTCTCCTCATTTTGTCTGCGTCTCTGTGTCTATTTCTGTGTATTAAGAACGTCTTCTGCTTTTGAAAGCAGTGACTTTATGAAGAGTAGTTCCTGGAGTGCCTTGCAGGATAATGTCCCCTGTTACCAGGAACTGGCATTTTAGCAAAGCATCTTATGTGTTCTACTTATGCCTTCCTGTTGGGTCTGAGCCACTTTTCTTTTCACTGTAGTTGTCCACCCTCACTCTCTTCCTGCTGTGGGTGTGCTTATGAGTGAGACCCCGGCATGCCAGCTCTGAAGGTGTGTGCCCACTGGGGAACTTGGGAGTGCGGTGGTGGTATTAGCAGTATTTGCATTGGGCCATGAGTCCAATGCCAGAATCCGAAAGCACTACGGTGGCTGGGAGCTCTTGCCAGGCTGGCGGGGGTACAAGGCCGGTCGCAGTGCTCGATGATGGCTGGGTGCAGCTGAGGCTGGTATGTGAGGTGGCTGGCGGTGCACGGCTGGGAACTGCACCGCAGCTGGGCACGCGGTGTTGTGGCAGCTGTGTACCTGTTGGCTGGCCAGGGAGCATGGGCAGCTTTAACAAAATTTGCCCTGAACTCGGAGTCAAGACTCTAAGCGTCTGTGCAGCCCCACCTCCCACAGGTGGCTCTGTGTTTCTGCTGGGATCGGGGGAGGAAAATGGTGCCTGCCAGCTCCCTTATTTTTAGAGAAGTCCCCCAACACTCTCTGAAATCAGGATGAACAGATCTGACTCCCACTTACCCCAGCTTTGTGCAAACTGCCCTTTTTACGTTGCCTCTCTGTGCGGTCTGCTGTCTCTCTGAAGACAGTGACCCAGCTGCTACTCACACTGCCAGCTCACCCAGTGCGTGGTCAGCTGACTTTTAAAGCTCCAGGCTCCAAATCCCACTGTTTTTACAAACTTACAGAACGCACCCTGTATAGTGTTTAATGACAAACATATGGGAAATAGTCTTCCCTGGGTGAACTCCCTGGTACAAGGGCCCGTTTTCCTGCCTTCTCTGTGCACACAGCCTCCCTCTGCCTTTTGACCTTCCCAACTTTTCAGCTGCAGCTTCTTCTCTATATCGAGCTGTGGAGTTTCTGGTTTATTGACTTGGATGTGGATGACATCTAGTTGTAAATGTGGGACAGGATGAGCTCAGGGTCCTCCTACTCAACCATTTTCCCAAGATCCTCTCTCCCTTATGGTTTTTAAAAATAACATTTTCTTTTCTCTAGCTTACCAGATTGTAAGAATACAGCATATAATACATACACAAAATCTGTGTTAAGCTTCTATTTATCTTAACGGTCAACAGTATGTTATTAGTGGTTAAGTATATGGGAGTCAAAAGATTTGGATGGATTTTTAAATACTCAGGGCAGAGGTGGTGAGCACCCTAAACCCCCTGAATTGTTCAAGGGCCAACTGTAATGTAACTATTTATTTGTACCAATGTGAAGAATGACCCATAGGTTAGGTTTATCCTCAAGACTTAAAACAACTAGTCATGAACATTAAACCCTTCAATGTGTGCCTCATGATAAGACTTTGGTCCTCAATAATGGCCTCACCCTTCAACTCATTGCCTAACTATCTTCTTCCCTACTACTACTTTTAAATCCACGTGCACACCCCACCACACCTTAGCACCTTAGCACCCTTCCCTGCTTTGTTTTTCTGTACAGTACCTAACATCTTCTAATCTTATGATATAATTCACTCTCTTGTTTATGTTTCCCCCACAGGAATGTGAACCTGAGGGCAAGGGTTTGGGGCACATTACTTATAAATACCGTTGGGGGATGGAATTAGGAACACATGGACTCTCATGATGACCTCTAATGAGCAGTTTCTGGGTTTCAGGGCACAGACTTTGATGCATAATGTTGATTCCCTGGGGCCTCCCCAGCATATTGTTGGGTGAGTGGTAAGCTGTTGTACTCGCAGTAGGTTCCTGATATCCAAAGAGCTGACTTCTCCGGTGTTAAGTGCAGTCTACCCCAGAGACAACCAGGCTCTGGTACCAGTGTGCCCTTTTAGATGACCTTCGGAACAATGCACATAGAGGATATGGTGGGTAGGAAGATGAGGGCTAGTCAGCATCTACTCACCTGCTATCTGGATGGTGAACTCTTTCTTCTGGAGCAGAAGGGAGTTCTGGATGGAGCAGGACACATTGCTGTGGGCACCCTCTTGGACAACCACAGATGTTTCCAGATTGAACAGGCCCTGAGCGTCCTGGACAATGGTTTCCATCTCAGGAGGTAAGCACTGTCCTTTATGATCTTTCCACTGAGCCTGGGGTTTGGGGTACCAGCCACTGGAGCTGCACTTCAGCTGAATGCCTCCCTTCTTGAAGCCCTCAAGGGAGATGTGAGGGTCTGAGCCCAGCCCTGGGAGAGACAGGAAGAGTGGGAAAGATCAGGCTGCTTCCTAGAAGGTGTACATGAAGTTCATGCTACCATGCAACATCTGCAGTCGTTTATAAGGTATCACAAACTGTGACTGCTCTTAACACGCATGTAGGCTCATAGCACCCAGCTGTGGGCTATAAATGACAGTCTAAATTTGTGGTGGCGAGTGGGGTATGGAGACAGTAGTACCCATGAGGGACATTTGGAAATATTGTCTGGGGCATTTGGCTAAGAAGGGCTCCTGACATCTCATCATATTATGCAAGAGACTGTCCCCTGAAGTAAAGAAAAATCCCACCCCACATTTCCATAGATTGTCCTCTCTTGAATCCCACCAGAGTCGAGGTACCTGTGTTCCACACACTCCTTCGTCTCTCCATCCTGTGGAGCCAACTTCATACTTTGAATATGCATAACATTGATATGTTTAAAGAGCAATACACATCAGGAAAGCCCCAGACCTTTCTCCATCCTTTCCATCCTTTGCTCCCTCCTCTCCCTTACGTAGCCAATTCCATTAGTTCCTAGTGTATCCTTCCTGTGTTCTTTTCATGCAATGTTTCTTTTTTCTTACACCAAAGTTTACGTGCTATAGAACCTCTTTTGCACCTTGCTTTTTACCAACATCTTAGAAATGACTCCACATCAGTTCCTAGAGCGCCTCCTCATTTTTTTGGGGTGCGTAGTGTGGATCACTCCATTGTGTGATGGACCATACTCAACACCATTGCTTAGATATTTAGATATTCCACTGTTGTACCATTACAAAGGATGCCACAAAGATTAAACTTATATATACGCCCTTTTCATACTGGAGCTGTGGGAGGCTTATCTTCAGGGTAAGATCCTAGAGGTGGGGTTGCAGTTCAAATTGTGGATGTATAGGACTAGCTATTGCCAAATTCCTGTGCACTGGAACTTTGCTTTGCTTTCCAACACCAGGGTACAAAGCAGAAGGCCTGCTTCCCCACAGCTCCACCAAGGGCATATGGTCGAACTGTTGGTTTTTGCCAATCTCAGAGGTAAAAATATTGCATCTCAGTGTAGCTCTAATTTGCCTTTCTTTCATGATGGGTAAGGGTGATCATCTTTTTTATGTTTAAGGGCCATTTGTGTATCTTTTGTGAACATTTATTTTGTTCAATTTGTAATGAATCTTCCTTTTTAATAGTTTTTTAAAAAATAGATACGTTTCCCCCTTTTCCGTGTTTCTCTGTTTACTCTTGAGCAAAGCAGCTCTGTCCAAATAGACCCTTTACTCTGTCTCTTTGGCCAGGTCACATACCTGCTACCTCCAGTTCCCAGATGGCTTCCTTGGAGAAGCTGCTGGAGAGGAAACGGCACCCATACAGGCCCTCATCAGCTGGAATGACACCAAAGAGCTGCAAGTTCACGCTACCATCCATGATATAATCCTTGATGAGTTTGGTCCTGTTCTGGAACTGCGCCATCTGCTGGCTGTAGAGCTCTTGTCGCCCCTGGTACAGGTGCACCACATCAGAGGTCTGACTCCGGAACCAGCGGATCTCCATATCCTCAGCATCCAGGTATGGTGACAGGTGGCACGAGAACTCCACCTCTTCCCCGACAAGTGCCAGGATGGGCTCCCCAGGGCCTACCACCCTGACCTCCTCCTCTAGGACAAGAAGCCAGAATGACAGCCGAAATCAGCTCTCACCCAAGATAAGTTTTTATCACATTCCTTTGCAGCTCAGGAATCTACAATAAACCATTCAAATGACAAAGCACACTTTGCAGGACAATTGGCTTGGCTTCTTGAACAGGTAATTGTCCTGAGTATGCCAGGTGAAAATATACACAAGATACAACGTGTGGCGCTAGTTGTAGATACAATGTATGGGACTAGTAATTGGTTTGAACCAACCAGCTGCAAATGTTGTTTTGGGGACAGTTACGTAAATATGGCCAGGACATTAAATGAAAAAGAATCTTGGACCAAAAAAAAAGGCAAGTTTCAAAACAATATGTACATTATTCTCTTATTTGATTAAAAAATGACATGGGCAGAAAAAAAAGGTTCAAAAGGACATATACCAAATGGTTGATGGTGGTAATTTCTATAGGATGGGAATAGATATTTTCTTGTTTTTTCCTTGTCTGTACATGTACATGTTTTTTCCTTGTCATGTACATGTGCATTATAAAAAATTAATTTTTTAATAATTTTTTAAATAATTTTTCTAATTATAATAATTTTTCTAATTTTTTATAATGCACATGTACATTTCCTGTAATAACAAAGGGTATTAACGTAATCTATGGGGGTTCCTCACTTCATGGGTTTTTCTATCTGAGGCCAAATCTGGTCTTCAAGATTTTTATTTACCAGAATTTTTTTTGTTTGATCATCCTCTTAAATGGTGCCTCGTGGCTCCTCTACTCCCTGTTTTCTGCAATTCCCCTGAGAGAGGCTATTCCTGTCATAGTCCCTTTGCATGTGCTATTTCCTGCCACTCAGGATGCCCTCACTCTTCTTTCTGGCTTCACCTTTTCTTGTACCTCCTTTTCTTCCTTTGAAACTCCTTTGAAACTCATTCCCAAAGCTTCCCCTTCATGGATCCCTCCCATCCTTCACTTTGCTCATAGAACATGGCAGTGATTTTTTGTTGTTGTTCACTCCATTTGAGAGACCTTGTTGCCCACTGGGTATAGCCCCGTCACCCTCCCTACCAGCTTCCCTTTCCAGGTTCTCTCAAGCTGTCTCTTCCCCTACACTTAATGTCTGGCCCTCTTCTGGGCGGCATGGCCTGCCTCAGCTAACCCTCCATCTCTCATCTTCCTGGAAATTACATATCCTTCAGGGGTCTACTCAAACAGTACCTCCTCTCTAGAGTTCTTCTTGGCTTTCTGGAAAAAACAAATTTCTCTCTTAGCTGTGCTCACAGATCGTTGGATATGTTTCTCTTGAAGCCATATAGCCGAACAGCTTTTATGTTCTATCTCTTACCCTTGACCTTCTTGAGGACCTGGGATGTGCCTGGTCATTTGGTATCTCTGGTTTCCAGCTCAGGGAATCAGAGAATTGCATTTACATAATTAGCTTATACTCTCTGTTGGCTGCTTCTTTCCTGAGAGACGTTGAGCCTGAGGTCCTTCCTGCCCTTCAGAAGCTACAGCTTGTATGTGGGGGTGGAGCACCTGATATGGCCTGGGGGGCTGTGGATCTCAGCCCTGGGAGCACCTGGCGGGAGGGAGGGGAGAAGTTGAGGTGCTCATGGCCAGGCTGGCTGGGCCACAGATTTGACAACTACCTGACTTTGGCTCTCCGGGCTGGAGGAGAAGAAGGAGATGGGTGACGAAGAAGACACTGCTGGGTAGAGGAACTCTCTGGCAGAAGTCTGGGAAGACTGAGAAATCCGCCATTTCTTCTCGGTGGTGGGGCCCCCTGGGGGGAACAAAGAGATGCTGGAATGAAGATGGAGAGCTGGAACACATCCCAGCAGGCCTGAGGTCTGTTGCTGCTTCAATTTTTTTTTTTTTTTTTTTTAAATAATAGTTCTTACCAGTCTCAGGGCCTGGCTTCTTTTAAACCATGCCTGGATGTGAGAGCTGCTTCTAATTTTACCAAGTGTCACTGCTGACCTTGCACAGACTCATGGAGCTACAAGGGGACAAGGCCAAAGGGTCCCAGAGGAAGCAGCTTCTTGGCTTTGCATTGTTTAGAGCCAGGAATAGAGCCACACATTGTATGGGGGCTCAGCTAGGATTAAGTGCCTTTCCCCAAACAAAGGGAAACCAATAAGGACTCAGAGGTATTTTCGTTCTCCCTGCCCCACTTCCCTTTGGCCTGGAACATGAGGTCCACAAACAGAGGAACAAACACAGAGCTCTGATCTTTCAGAAGTGGGATGCATGCCCGGCAGCCGCCTGCCAGCTCCCACCACAGCTGAGACACTTTCCTCCAGGCCTGAAACCTCAGGTGGAGCCTTCGAGAGTTCACCTGTGGCTGTCCCTATCCCTGCAAGACTGCATCTTCCAGGCCACATTAACAGTCCACTCGACCCAGCCCTGGCACAGGTGAGGGCAGTCCCCTTTCAGTCCTGAAACCCCCTTGGGACCTGTGATGACATCTCACAGTCTGATAGCCAGTGAACATGGGCAACCCATACACCTTGGGATACATTCAAGCCTCTCTGCATTTTTCCTCTGTTTAGTGGTGGGACTTTAGGCAGATTCTATAACTGATGCAACCTCAATTTCTTCGCCTAAGCAATGGAAGAAACCAATGCGAACTCAGGGGGTCATTAAGCCTTCCATGGGAGGACTAGGTGCTCTTTAGTAAATAGAAGCCAGAACCACTAGCCTCTGCCTCCACCTTCCAAACATCTTGCTCTCCATCGTTTAGGGACTGCACGCTCTCCTTTCACCCCAGCATAGCACTCACGAGGGGAAGGCAGATTTCTTCAGCACCTCTATCTCCCCTTCTCCCCTCTTCTGCCACCCCACCCCTTTGCTTCATTCTCCTTTTCCTGAAAACACGTTCTTGGCGTCCTGTGGCTGCAAAGCCCTACCCACACAGCAATTGCATCACCAGGTGTAGACGAAAGACTTGAGAAGCTGCTGGATCATGTAGCAGAAGAGTGGTCAGGGGAGGCATGCGGGTGAGTTAATATTGTGTGTGTGTGGGGAAATCCCTGAGCTGGAAGGACCCGGCCAGTGGGAATACAACAGGGAGTGGGCAATGGCTAGTGAAGCCAGTGGGCCAGGGGGCTGGGGCCCTCCCCTCCTGGAGCCCATGCACAGGTGGGCAGGCAGAGGAGCAAGTTGGAACAGCTCCATTAATACTTCAAAAGGGACCCCTCAGCAGGAGAAGGTCAGAGGAACCCCTGGAGGGGGCTTGGCCACTTTGATGGCCAATAGCGATTGGAATTACTAGTCACACAATAGTCAGCATAAACACAGGCCATGGGCCGAGGTCGAGGCTCTGGTCAGACAGTCCAGACTCTTGCCCTTTCGGTGATGACAAGACGCCGACAGCAAAGGAGATCCAGAACAGGGAGTGCACACTGGCTTTGCATTTCTCTCCCTCTTCCTGTTTCCTTCTCTTCTCTTTTGTGTCTCAGTATTTTCTTCTGGACTCTCCAGGTAGAGCCCCAGGAAGGCAAAAGCCATGGCGATAGATGAGCACCAGCTGGTAGCTTCCAAAACAAGAGGGACTCCGAGGGTCCGTTTAGACCAGTCAGATTGTGAGGAATTAGCCAAGACCTGTGTTGGGGGGTAGCTCAGGCTCTCCTACCACACGGTGACAGAGCATTAGACAGGCTCACAGCTGGGGGCCCTACTTTCCCTGAGCTAGGAGGCTGCCACCTCCTGCGGGGGAGAGTCCCTGTGTCCCAGACCCTGGAATTGGTAGCGGGACCTCAGTTCTTATCTATCTAGCTAGCTAGCTAGCTAGCTATCTAGCTATCTATCTATCTGGCAGAGAGATAGAGAGAGAGCACAAGTAAGCAGAGCAGAGGCAGAGGGAGAGGGAGAAGCAGGAGCAGGGAGCCTGATGAGGGGCTCGATCCCAGGACCCCAGGATCATGACCTGAGCCACCCAGGCACACACCCCCCTTTTTTTTTGACAGAGAGATAGAGAGAGACCTCAGTTCTCTATTGTGAAACACCCATATTAATTCTATCACTGAGGCTGCAGGGGAAGGAGGTCATAAACACACACACATACACACACACACACACACACACACACACACACAGGCATACATGTGCTTATACCCACAGTAATAAAAACTAATATGACTTGAGTACTTACTATCTACCAAGCATTTACCTATAACAGAGTTATTATTA
The DNA here is from genome assembly GCA_028534135.1 of Potos flavus. Taxonomy (NCBI): domain Eukaryota; kingdom Metazoa; phylum Chordata; class Mammalia; order Carnivora; family Procyonidae; genus Potos; species Potos flavus. The sequence goes on along the minus strand of CM052895.1, from coordinate 2,024,142 downwards.
TTATTATTATTATTATCATCATCATCATCATCATCAATAGGTTTGAATCTCAGACCACAGGAAACTGAGGCACAAGGAGGCTAGGCAACTCAGCTAGGAGGTGGTGGAGTGGGGGTTTCTCCTAAGCTCTGCCCTTGTGTGGATCGAGATTCCTCACCAGCTTTGTCCTGGGTCAGGGCTGGAGCACCCTCTGTTTTCCTATCCCCCAGAACAGGACTCCAGTTAGGGACCACCTGACCACAGACCACAACACTCACCCTGACAGCATCTCGCATGCACTGAAGAAGCAGACCGAGTCCCCAGGTCTCAGCCACAAGACCAAGCAAGCAAGCATGAGCCACCAACCCACAAGTGAATAAAAATCCAAAGCTCTCACTGCTGATAAAACAATTCAAAACTGGAGTCTCCCTCAGACCACACCAACAGTGCCTTCTTGGACAGGAGGTACATGCCTTGTGGTCCCTTTGCTCCCAATGCACAGGCATTAAAAAACCTTTAACTTGGAGGGAGACTGACGATTTTCTGAAGGGACTTCAGAGGGGCTGAACACCCCTTTATGCCCTCCTGCCCACCTACTGCCTGAAGTCCACCCTTTCTGACCTCACTCTCCAGCTTAAAGGCTTTGATCCTCATTGGAGTGCAAGTACCCGTGAGGGGAAACATTTTCAGATCTCAGCTGTTCACACCACAGTGTAAATGGATTGCAGACTATTTCTCGTGAGGAGGTTTTGCTGGGGACAGAGTCTGGACACGTTGGATACTAGGGGAAGGTGGAGGACCCAGGGAGGAGAAGGACAGCCAGAAAGAGGGTCTCAGGCTCGAGCTAGTCTTTGCAGGTGGGGCACATTCCTTATACTCTCCCGGGAGCCTGTGGGATGTCCCCTGAAGACACACAGAAGAGTAAGGGTTGCACACACTGATGAAGAAAAGCCTCACCCTCCTCCCAGGGGAAGCCTGTTTCTTTGCATTCTCTCCCTGGCCTCACTCTAACCCCATCCCAGTCTTCTCTTTCTGCATCTCCAAACCCTAACAACACCTGATGTTCTCTTAATTTGCAGTCCCTCAGCTCTTGAGTGTCTCTCTAAAGATTATTTTTTGTTTTTGCCACTTCTGTGAGCTTGGGCTGTGTAACAGCAGTGTGTTTGTCATTCTCCCATTCTTGCATCCGAAGCTATACACCTTGAGAGGCAGAGTACTCTCCCACGCTCTCTCCATCCAGTATCCGTTGCAATGTTTTGCCCTCCACAAGCTGTCAGTTAATGGTCACTGGTTTGCTCTGGTTTGATTTCAATTGGCCCACAAGGTGATTTCCACCCCTAGTCTCCAAGGTAGATGAACCTCCCCACTAAGAGACTTCAGAGAGGCTGAAGGGGGAATGGGGTAGGTCAGAATCCTACATCTTTGTGTGGACCTGCCTGAATGAGTATCTCCCCTTAACCACACTTGAAACAACACATCCAGCAGCGAAGTTCAGCCTATGTGGTGATGCCAGCCCATTTTGTCCTCTCTCCAAAGCCATCATTTTCTGCTTCCCATTTCTGAAAGGTGGAGGTTTAAACAGGTGTTGAGAATGAGCCACGTACCTGGCCAGTAACAGCAAGGGGTCTGAAATGGCAGATGATTCCTGATGAGCTCAACTCCCTGCAAAAGGCATGACTGTAGTAACGTGTCTTGGTCCCAGATACTAAAGTCCCCTGGACATGAGCTGTCTGCTGAGTTCAGGGGACCAACTCATCTGTGACAGAATTACCCACCCACCTTTTACCCTAAGACACACACTGCATGCTCTGCCCTTTGCTATAAAAACCGAGATGGACAGAACAAAACAAGGAAGTCTCTGTCACATCCTGTCTCTGTGAGAAAAAGCATGAATTGAATTTCCATGGACAATATCCCCCTAAGGTATTAGAAGGAGGGGAAAGGTAGCTGGAAGCTTTGCAGAGACTGTGAATGGCAGAGAATCAGAGCAAGGAGAAAATGCTCCAGTTGGCTGCCTGGGATCTTTGGGGCCCCCAGGGGGACAGGATGGCTATCCCCAGCTAACCCCTGTCTCCTCAGTGTCACAGTGAAGGATGCAGAGACAGGACTGGACTATGTACAAAGGGATGGTGCTCAACTGTTCACCAGGTCTGCCCTTCTCTGCATGGCAAGGGAAGTAAAGAAGAGAGCCTGGGAGCACTGCCATCAGTAAAACCCGCAAGAGCTATTCACAGACAACTTGGAAATAGGGTGGGGCACAGTATTGGGATTTCTCTAATGGAGTGGAGCTCCACAAGGAGGAAGCAGGCACTACCTCACATCACCCCATTGCCGTAGGCCATGGTGCAGCCACCTGGCTGAACCCCACACTGACATCTTTCCTAGAGGACAGGTCAAATCTGGGGCACAGGGTTGCTCACTCACATGCAGGACACCCTCAGGGACTCCCAAGACTGCCCAATGTTTGGGGATGGGCCTGTGTGGGAGCTAGGGCTTTGAGTGAGTAGGTGGAGGTGAGAAGAGTGAGCTGAAAATGAAGAAGAGTGAACTGAAGCGAGAAGAGTGACCCTCCATGTTCAGGAGGGCTAGTGCCTGCATCATAGGGTTACACATGCATAAAGATACCCTAGGATGGCAAAGGGGCTGTGTGGGGAGCTCAGATGGTGGGTGGTGCAGGTCCCTGGAGATGGAGAAACCAAGGAGAGCTCAGGAACAGATTAAGCATAAAATGAACACTGAACAAGATCAGGAGCAGGAGCAGGAGCAGGAAAATGATGAGGGTGAGGGGAAGGGAACAGACATTCTGAGTGGAAGGAGGTGGTTAGCATGCGTAGGGTAGGAAAAGGCTATGGGCTTGTCCTGATAGTTTATGAAACTCACCAGTGGAAGGGAAAGCTGGACAGAAATTTGCTAAGTGAAATAAGACAGAGAAAGACAAATACTATATGATTTCACTCGTGTGGAATTTAAGAAACAAAGCAAAGAATCAAAGGGAAAAAATGAGAAAGAGAGAATCAAAGCAAGAAACAGACTCTTAACTATAGAGCATAAACTGATGGTTACCAGAGGGGAGGTGGGTGAGGGGTTGGGTTATATAAGTGATGGGGATTAAGGATGGCACTTGTGATGAGGACAAGGTGATATATGGAACTGTTGAATCACTATATTCTACACCTGAAACTGATATTACACTGTATATTAACTAACTAGAATTAAAATAAAAACTTAAAGTAGAAAAGATAGATGGAATCAAATTGTAAAGGACTTTTCATGTCACACAGTTGTTCTATGGACATCTAAGAGCCATATTTGGAAGTTGAAAGAACCTGAAGTGATTCAGGCTGGAGAGAAAAAATGGTGACCATACTGATGGGCTATGTGGAGACATTTATCTTGATCTTTTCGTTGTCCTTCCCCTGGGGTCCTCTACGTTGCCTGGGGAGAAGAGAGACTGTCCCATGAGAAATGCCAAAGCCAGAGTCCTCTTCTGTGGTTCTGGACAAGACCTGCTGGGATGTGGGAGGGAGACCCCACCTGCTACTGCCTACACAGCATCTCCATCAGGGACAGGACCCTGTGCTCCATCCCACCAGCTGATTAGGGCTACCTCCATTCGAAGTCCTCAGGAAACACACAAAGCCTGTATCCAAAAAGAGAATGACCTCTGGACTCCTGGAGGGCTGTCAGTGGGAAGGGAAGGACTTCCATCTGCCCTTGGACAGTGGAGAACCCACCCCATTCAAGCCTCCCCATTGAGTCATTTAGACCAATTCTCCTTGGTGTACACCAGCCCTCCCTAGGGGGTTGTCAGAGGGGACTTGGGGGTGGGGGAGTGAGAGAACCCTCTCTGCAGCTTGAGGGCCATCCTCAAACACAGCATGGGGCACCAGAGGAGATGAAGCAAAAAGTCATGCTGAACTCACAAGTGGATGAGTTAATCCTTCTCTGCCCAGGAAAGAGCAAAAGAAATGGCAGTAAGAGGGGTTTAGGATGAACCTGTGAGTGCAGAGGCAGGCTTGGGAAGGTTGAGGAGCCACCTCCTCTCCCGACTTTGGAAAAACCTGTTTTCCCTTCTCTTTAGGGTCCATGCAGGAATGTATGTCACCTCTATCTCCACCTCTCCTCCCAGTCTTCTCCCTCGTTATTCCCTTCCTTGCTCTTCACCAGTCAACACCTGCAGCTGCCATCTCTTTTATATGGCACTCTACCCATCTCATCTTTCTGCCAGTCCATACCCTTTCCCCAAGATCCTGGTCTAAACTCCCTCTTCCAGCGTCTTCAAGGGTGAAGTCCACCTGTCTTGGTGTACGAACCTCTTCCTTCTCACTCTTCAAGTTGCGCCTAGAGTTTGAACTTGCATAAATGTCTCATGGGAGCACACTTGCGAAATGTCTTTATGTGACTGTATTTTCATCTACAATTCTGGCTCTTGGAATTTAGGGATCAAGTCTCCCTGGCCCTCAGCATATTCTTAGACACCAGTAAATTACTCCTTATAAAGGAGACTAGTCAGTTGCATGGACTGACATACAAACGAAGAGACAGTTATCAACAGAGATGGATTTTGCTCTGTGCTCCTCAGGGGCAGGAAGAACAGATTTGTACACTTTTTCATGTGTCTGTTAGCCATTTGTATGTCTTCTTTGGAGGCGTGTCTGTTCATGGCTTCTGCCTATGCTAAGTGAAATAAGTCAAGCAAAGAACAACAATTATCATATGATTTCACTCATGTGGAACATAAGGGATAGAGCAGAGGACCACAGGGAAAGGGAGAGAAAACTGAATGGGAAGTAATAGAGAGGGGGACACACCATGAGAGACTGTGGACTCCAGGAAACAAACTGAGGGTTTCAGAGGGGAGGGGATACGGGGATGGGTTAGCCTCGAGATGGGTATTAAGGAGGGCACGTGTTGTGATGAGCACTGGGTGTTATACGCAACTAATGAATCACTGAACACTACAACAAAAACGTATGATGTACTATATGTTGGCTAACAGAACACTAAAAAAAAAAAAAATCCTTTCTGGAGTTCCAAAAAAGAAAGAATGGATTTGCTAATGTTTTGTCACCCGCTCCCCCCACCCCACTCAGCCCAAAGCACACCCCACCCCCCAGCCTTCCTCATTACATAACTTCCTTTGTTGTTCTCCAAAAACCTCAGACTGAAAGTCCTGTGCCTGTCAGCCAGCACGCACCCGTTGTAATTTTGTCACGAACTTCTTTAAAGAAATTTCTTCACGAACGGTAAAGCACACACGCACATTGAGGGAGTGGGAGAAGTACACTGCTCTCTCCGAGCTGCAGGTGCATATCTTTAGCTGGGCCCAGGGTAGGGGGTGGGGAATGTATGGAGCAGCAGGGACTACCCATAACTGCCCAACCAGCAAAGTCTCCCAGGGCAATGGGCATTTCTGGGGTGACTTGGAGAGCGCTGTGCAAAGGCATCAGCATTGGGCACTCCCACCTCAGAAGACTTCGTCTGCAGTAAAGAATTAGCCAACACCATCTCATAATATGCAGAACTGCGTAGATGAGAATTGGTTGTAAAGAAGCCACCAGCTGAATGCAGGCCTTGTGAGAACAGTGTCCACATGAGTCCTTTCCATTTGGAGGAAGGAAGTGGATGAGCTCTGGTTAGTAAACCTGGATTATGCTTTTTCACAGAGCCAGTTCAAACCTACAGTTGGACAGAGACTGAATTATATAAAGAGGTTATAATGGAAAAAAAAAAAAAAAAAGATTAGGCTGTTCTCTTTTTTTTTAGATTTTACTTGTTTATTTGACAGAGATCACAAGTAGGCAGAGAGGCAGAGAGAGAGAGAGGGGAAGCAGGCTCCCTGCTGAGCAGAAAGCCCAATGTGGGGCTCGATCCCAGGACCCTGAGACCATGACCTGAGCCGAAGGCAGAGGCTTTAACCCAGTGAGCCACCCAGACACCCTGAGATTAGGCTGTTCTTAAAGATGGTGCTTCCCAGCCATGGGCCCCAAACCTGTGCTTCCTACCCCAGCTCTGAGTGGGCTCCACCATGTCATCGACATTAATGCTGAACCATTCTTGTACTCCTAGAATAAATTCTACTTAGTCATGGTTCAGTATTTTTACAATATTCTTCTCTGTATACTCATATTTAATATCAGCTTTTCTTCTATATTCATTAGTGAGGTAGGATATAATTTCCTTTCATTTATCTCGCTCACCAGCCCCACCCCCAGTATTATTCTCATTCAGTTTGGAATAAAGATTGTGTGGCTGGGATTCCTGGTGGGATCAGTTGGTGGATTGTGAGACTTGACCTCAGGGTCATGAGTTTGAGCCCTACGTTGGGTGTGGAGACTACTTAAAAGATAAAATCTTAAAAAAAAAAAAGATTATGCAGCTAACTTAGAACAAGTAAGGAAACCTTCCATCGTCTCCGCTAAGAACTTTTTTTTATGGACCACAGAACTGTTGTTTTGCTAAAATTAACTCAGAACCATCTGGACAAGGGTTTGGGGGACAATAGATGCATAACTATTGTAAAAATGTGTACTGATAGTGTCTGTTCAGTACCTGAATAGACCAGAATGAACAAATCAATTTGGGTCATTTATATTTTCCTGGAAAATTATTCATTTCACCTGTGTTTTCATATTTATTGGTTTAAACTCTGTGGGATAATCTCATGATGTTTAAACCTCTATGTCTGTTGTTTCTGATATTAATGTGTTCCTCCTTTTTTTCTCCCTTCTTTCTTCCTTTTGAAGTCTTGCTAAAAATTTTATTTTATTGACATTTTGAAAGAAAAAGCTATTGTTTTCATTTGAGCTTATTTAACTATTTCTTTGATAGCTGTTTTTATCTTTTAGATTTTTTTCTTTTTTTACTTTTGGGGAGGTCATTTTATTATCCTTGTTCTGGCATTTTGATTGATCTGCCTGTGACCTCATTTATTTTGTAACTCTTGCTTTCTAATAGGTACATGTAAGACTAGTCATTATTCTCTGTGTATTACCTGACCCACATCCTATATATAGTTTATTTGTTGTTGTTTATTTCTGAGTAGTCTGTAGTTTTAGTTTTGTTTTCCTCTTTTCTTTTAAAGATTTTATTTATTTGGAAGAGAGAGAGCAGGGAGAGGGAGAGGGACAAGCAGACTCCCTGTTGAATGGGAAGCCCGAAGCAGGGCTCAATCCCAGAACCCTGAGATCATGACCTGAGCTGAAACTAAGACTCAGCTTAACTGACTGAGTCACTCAGGTGCCCCTGATTTCCTGTTTAATGCAATAATTATTTAGAAGAATATTTTTTGGTTGCTCACCCCTTTGTTTATACACTTTCTCTGTGATTTTGTTTTAGATATTCCTGTAAATAAGTTACTATATAAAATGTATGTAGAATAGTGTCAAGCATATAATTAATAAGTATATGCTGTTTTCATCATTATTGTGATCTATTTTAAGAAACATAAGATTTTTTTCTGCCACAAGATAAAGTCTTCATCTTTTTTTTTTAAAGATTTTATTTATTTATTCGACAGAGAGAGAGAGAGAGAGAGAGATTACAAGCAGGCAGAGAGGCGGGCAGAGAGAGAGGGGGAAGCAGGCTCCCTGCCAAGCAGAGAGCCCGATGCGGGGCTTGATCCCAGGACCCTGAGGTCATGGCCTGAGCCGAAGGCAGTGGCTTTAACCCACTGAGCCACCCAGGTGCCCCAAAGTCTTCATCTTTTAATAGGAGAACTTAAGTTGTCACATTTATTGTGGTTACTGATTTTCTTGGACTTATTCTCCCCTTATTTTATGTTCCTATGAAACATGCTTCCTGCTTGTTTATTTTGTTTGTGGTTTGAAAGTTCTATAACTTATTTTTTATCTGTAAGTACCCTTAACAGTTTATACATCTATATACATCTATTTAATATATATATATATATATATTTTTTTTTTTTTTTTTTCCTCCCCTCAATGTCTAGAAGTGCTGGTCACTTCTGAATGAGACAAAATATTGAGCTTCCCTTCTTTTCTGCTCTTCCTTCCAGGTTTGGTTGAAACCACCTGAAAGTTTTGTTTCAGACGCTCTTACATACAATTTTCCTTCCGCTTTAGGAACTATTTTAGGAACTATTTAGGAGTTACATTAAAAATCACAGGTGCATTAGCAGCAGTTATGGGAACAATCACTACCTCTGGAAATTTTGTTGCTCATCTCTGTTTCTTGTGTTAATGTCTCATCCATCTTTCCTTGGGTTTATTTTGCTTGATAAATCCTCCGGTATTTTATTTCAATAAATTTCTTTTGGAAATGTAATTTCTCTGATTCTCTTCTTTTCTAAAGATTTTCTTTTACTTTCTTAATTAGAAGGTGATTGTTTAAAACTGTGGGTGTGCAATGTTCATAGCAGCAATGGCCACAATCGCCAAACTGTGGAAAGAGCCAAGATGCCCTTCAACAGATGAATGGATCAAGAAGATATGGTCCATATACACAGTGGAATATTATGCCTCCATCAGAAAGGATGAATACCTAACTTTTGTATCAATGTGGACAGGACCAGAGGAGATTATGCTGAGTGAAATAAGTCAAGCAGAGAAAGTCAATTATCATATGGTTTCACTTACTTGTGGAGCATAAGGGAAAACACAGAGGACATTAGGAGAAGGAAAGGAAAAGTGAATTGGGAGAAATTGGAGGGGGAGACAACGCATGAGAACCTGTGGACTCTGAGAAACAAACTGAGGGTTTTGGAGGGGAAGGAGGTAGGGTGATGGGTGAGCCTGGTGGTGGGTATTGAGGAGGGCACATATTGCATGGAGCACTGGGTGTGGTACATAAACAATGAATCTTGTAACACTGAAAAAATAAAATAAAAGTATTTGGGGAAAAAAAAATGTGGGTGTGACCATGAGAGGAAAGAGGATCATAATGGAGTCAAGTGGGAAGAGGAGTGGGAAGGTACAGGGTGGGATAAAAGAGATGGTCCTGATCCCTCAGAACAGGAAGTCAACCGACCAGAAGTCGTGATGCAAAAACACATAGTTTAGACATGTGAGAGGTAAGTGAAATAGTCACTTATGTCAAGGTGTTTTTAAAGAGAGCCAATAGGCCACTAGAGGTCACTAAGGAGCTGGGCTTTATGCACATTTTCACCAGATGAAACCATAAAATTTGAACTGGTCTACACTGCAAATATTCCAAGGACTCTACCCAAACACCTGCTACTTGCTAAAGTAAGAGACTTTGCTTAGTGATAGCCTTAGCAACCAATTATATTCAGCCAAGCTGAAACATTTTTTCATATGTCTGTTAGTCATTTGTATGTCTTCTTTTTTTTCTTTTTTTTTAATTAATTAATTTCATTTTATTTTTCCAGTGTTCCCAGATTCATTGTTCATGCACCACACCCAGTGGTCCATGCAATACGTGCCCTCCTCAATACCCACCACCAGGCTCAGCCAACCTCCCATCCCCCTTCCCCTCCAAAACCCTCAGTTTGTTGCTCAGAGTCCACAGTCTCTCCTGGTTCATCTCCCCCTCCGATTTCCCCCAATTCACCCTTCCTTTCCTTCTCCCAATGTCCTCTATGTTTTTCTTTATGCTCCACATGTAAGTGAGACCATATGATAATTGACTCTCTCTGCTTGACTTATTTCACTCAACATAATCTCTTCCAGTCCCGCCCATGTTGATACAAAAGTTGGCTATTCATCCTTTCTGATGGAGGCATAATATTCCATTGTATATATGGACCATATCTTCTTGATCCATTCATCTGTTGAAGGGCATCTTGGCTCTTTCCACAGTTTGGCGATTGTGGCCATTGCTGCTATGAACATTGGGGTACATGTGGCCCTTCTTTGTACTGCATCTGCATCTTTGGGGTAAATACCCAGTGACACTATATCATTCTTAAAGGGTCTGTCCTCCAAGAAAATCTCACTACTGTAAATATTTATGCCCCCAATGTAGGAGCAGCCAACTACATAAGACAACTGTTAATCAAAATTAAGAGTCATATTGATATGAATACATTAATTGTAGGAGATAGTAACACGCCACTCTCAGTAACAGACAGATCATCCAAACAGAAAATCAATAAAGAAACAAGAGCTTTGAATGACACGTTGGACCAAATGGACCTCATAGATGTATGTCTTCTTTGGAGAAGTGTCTGTTCATGTCTTCTGCCCATTTTTTGACTTGATTATCTGTTTTTTGAGTGTTGAGTTTGAGGAGTTTTTAAAGATCTTGGATATCAGCCCTTTGTCTATAGTGTCATTTGTGAATATTTTCTCCCATTCCGTGGGTTGTCTCTGTTTTGTTGACTGTTTCCTTTGCTGTGCAGAAGGAGGACATTAGGAGAAGGAAAAGAAAAGTGAATTGGTGTAAATCAGAGGGCGAGACGAAGCATGAGAGACTGTGGACTCTGAGAAACAAACTGAATGTTTTGGAGGGGAGGATGGTGGGGGGATGGGCGAGCCTGGTGGTGGGTATTAAGGAGGGCACGTATTGCATGGAGCACTTGGGTCTGGTGCATGAACAATGAATCTTGGAACACTGAAAAAATAAAATTAAATTAAAAAAAAAAGTCTTTGGAAAAAACCCATACAAACATTTCATTCTGTCTTTTGAAAACCTTTGACTTTTGTTTGCTAGGGGGACACAATTTGTATTGCTCCCCAAGTCTATGCTTCCCAAATTGTAATTCTGAGACCTCAGATAAATGCTTTTGTTTTATTTCGGCTCTTCCTTTTTTTCTCATTCAACCGACATAAGGAAGTAACTACAGAAAAATCAAAATCAAAAGCCACAGAGCTCTCCCTCTGGGCAAAATTGGGAGAGGTAGAGGAATGGAGAGAAAGAGGTTATAGGGGACTGTTGCTTTTTATCACAATGCTTTTGTCCCAGTTCACTCTTCAAACACGAGCTTGCATTACTTTCATTATAATAAGTCTTTTTAAATACAAAGAAAAATACAAAGGAGTTTCTTAGTTCCAACCAGATCTGGGATGTGAAGTCAGATTTTATATGTGAGTGACTTAGCTAGTGGCCCCAGCTGCATAACTTTGAAGCCTTTGTCTTTACTTCTGATTCACTGATTGGGAATTTACTGGCGAGTCTGACTCGTGATCCAGTGCTACGAAAAATAGGTCTGTTGAAGCCAGGAAGGGCAGATTTTTGGACTCTTAAGATTCTGAGTGTATTCTAGAAGCTGAATTAGAATCCCAGGCAAACGGAGGCTGGGGTAATGTCCCAGACGTTCCTGTACATAAGACAGAAAGCCTGTGTTAAAGGCGAGCTTCTTTGTTTGCTAGATACCATTGAGACCATGGCAGCTTTTCGGTCAACTGAAATTCCTCCTTCCGAAACCCTCACTAACTATATGTTTCCTCGTTCTGTTTCCTTTCCTCTTGGCATTATGTTACTGTGAGTAATTTGCCATTTCAAAGGCTTCTTTGGGAAATTTAATATCTCCCCAAGCCGTCTCATCGAAGATGTATCTTCCCCCATCCCCTTCATGCCTCCATCCTTTTACCATCTCCAATCCCTCCCTTCAGCTCCCTTAGATCTTTTGATATGTCACCCTTCATACCCCTACCTCCTGAATCCTTCTCCTCACCCCTGTCAGACCTTCCCTTCCCATTCTAGACCCTCAACTCCTTGTAGTCACTCAAAATCCACGCTTCCCCATCAGGGGTCTCAAGGACTCAGGGACCCCAAAAGCAACCACTTGAGGTTGAAAAGCAAAAAAAAAAACTAATTGAATGTAGACTGGCTATATTACCCACTCATATGGGCTCTGGAGACACCCAAATGTTCAATGTCTCCTCAGTCCCTCAACCCAGATTTAGTCCACAGCTTCTGTAGGATTACATATCGGGGCAAAGGCAATCTTAAAAGTCGCCTCCCACAAATACAGTGAAGAGTTTAAACCCCCATATTGAGCCTGTAACCATAACTTCTTCCATTTAGCAGAAACACAATTCTGATGAAAATGTGAAGAAGGGCAGTGGCAAGGACCAACGCTTATACACACTAGTGAGTTTTGTATTCTGTGTTTATGCCTGACTCGTGGTTAAAATTTTAGAATGAAAACCATAAAATCTCTACTTGTGTCTGTCTGTATGTATATTATATGTATGTGATATTTTCCTTCCAGATGGTGTTATCAAATTAATTTATAAAATCCCTTAGGGAAACTCTATTCTAATTGGTTTAGATAAAAAGTAAGTGCTTATATAAATTAAATGTTCCTAAAATTCCTGGGAATATGTAAATATTTTTCAAATTCACTTGATTTGAGTAAATCTTTGATAAACACGATTATTTCGATATTGTAGATTTTACTAAAAACCAGCCATGTCTTCCTAATTATTAGCATTAAATAAAATACAGGCATACATTCTTATTCTACTTAAACTTACTAATCAAATAAGCAAATATTGTATTTGTTAGATGTGTAAGACTATAAAAATTATAAATTTGATTTTAATCAAATGAAGACATTCTAACAAACTTTATTTCAACAGTAATTGTCTTACAATGTGTCTACTTAAATGAAGTTTCCAAAATCTTTTTTTATTACTATTGAAATATAACTGACATACAATGTTATATTAGTTTCAGGTGTACAACATAGTGACTCGACAATTCCATACACTGCATTTAGCATAATAACTTCTAGGTGTATCCATGTTGTCACCAATGGCAATCTTGCATTCTTTTTTATGGCTGAGTAATAATCCTCTGTGTGTGTGTGTGTGTGTGTGTGTGTGTGTGTGTGTGTGTGAGACATCTTCTTTATTCATCTACTGATGGACATTTAGGTTGCTTCTTTATCTTGGCTTGCCGCTTCCTGACGGCGTACGGGAGAAGAATGAGGCACAAACAAGTCAGCTGCAAGAGAGAGGGAGCAGGGGACGACAACTGAAAGGACTGTCACCCTGCACAACTCCTCAGTCCCGTATTTATTAGATACAAGATAACAACCAACAAAGGAGAAGAAGAAGATTATACATTGCTAGAAGTCTTGTAGGTAAACTAGAAGGAATGTGAGTAATACGTTGATCAAGAGTCTTATAGACAAACAAGAAGAAGAGAAGGGAGTGCCTGGTCAATCAGCATGGAATTCATTGTAGAGTAATCGCACTTAGCACTTAAATGGATAACCCCAACAGCAAGCTCTCTCCCAGGCAGGGGAGATAACAAAAAAGGGAAGCAGGGGGCATCCCCAGCTGCTCGGCTTCAAAGACATATCTCATCCCCTCCACCTGAGGCCTGCTGCGAGTACATGTTTTTCTCAAGGTTATCTTTAAGCATGTTTGCATGACCAGCACAACTCCTCATAGTTATATTTTCAGCAGTACATTATTCTGAGGGACGGTTACATTGGCTGTTGTAGATAATGCTGTGATGAACATAGGGGTACATATATCTTTTTGAATTAGTGTTTTCATTTTCTTTGGGTAAATACCCAGCAGTGGAATTATTGGATCATACGTAGTTCTATTTTTAATTCTGGGGGGAACTTCTATAGTGGCTGCACCAATTTACATCCCCACCAGTGCATGAGGGTTCTTTTCTCCACATCCTCACCAACACTTACTATTTCTTGTCTTTTTGATACTAGCCATTCTGACTCATGTAAGGTAATATTTCATCGTGATTATGATTTCTATTTCCCTGATGATATGATATTGGCCACCTTTTCTTGTATCTGTTGGCCATCTGTACTTCTTCTTTGGAAAAATGTCTATTCAGGTCCTCTGCCCATTTTTTAATCAGATTATTTGTCTGTTTGTTTTTTGGTGTGGAGTTGTGTAAGTTCTTTATATGTTTTGGGTATTACTCCTCATCATATATATTCTTTGCAAATATTTTCTCCCATTCAGTGGGTTACTTTTTTGTTTTGCTGATGGTTTCCTTCACTGTGCAAAAGCGTTTATCTTGGTGTAGTCCCAATAGTCTGTTTTTGGTTATGTTTCCATTGCTTGAAGAGACATATCTAGAAAAGTATTGCCAAGGGTGATGTTCAAGAAATTATTGCCTATGCTTTCTTTTAGGAGTTTTACGGTTTCAGGTGTTATATTTAGTCTTTAACCCATTTTTGAGTTTATTTTTGTGAATCATGTAAGAAAGTGACCCAGTTTTTAAAAAAGAAAAGAAAGTGGCCCAGATTTATCCTTTTGTATGTAGCTGTTCAGTTTTCCCAACACCATTTATTGAAGAGACTGTTGTATATTCTTGCCTCCTTTATTGTAGATTAATTGGCCATTTAAGCATGGGTTTACTTTTGGGATCTCAATTCTGTTCTATTGATCTATATGTTTATTTTAGGCCAGTGCCATAATGTTTTGATTACTATAGCTTTGTGGTATATCTTGTGATAATCTCTAGTTTCGTTCTTCTCTCTCAAGATTCCTTAGGATATGTCTCAATAAACAAATAGGCACTGAAATATAAAATATAATACCACTTACAACTGCTCAAGAAAAGAGAAATACTGTGCTATCGATCTCCCCAAACATCTACTATATACAATGCACATAACTGAATTATTTTGGTATTCTTGAAATATCACTGTTAGAGTGATGGAGAACATTTTGGTGTTTCCCAGTTGTTAGGGACGTGAGGGTCAGGGAGGGAGGTGGTTGTAGCTATAAACGGGGAACAGAAGGAATCCTTGTGATCACAGACCTCTTCTGTGCTTTGTCTTTATCAGTGTTAGCAAACCAGTTATGATATTGTACTATAGCTTTGCAAGATATTACCACTGGGTTGATATTGTTGTATTATATTTTACAACTACATGTGACTCCCCAATCACCTCAAAATAAAAAGGTTGTTTAATACGCATTTTAACAATACATACACGTGTAAACACTCATGTTCCCACCTTTAGTTCCGTCATCACCTTGAGGGTCTTGAGAATGCGTGGGGATCGTAGCGACATGCCATTTCAGAAACTGGTATCAGAAGTGGAACAGGAGGCTTGACTTTGGCTGCAAGTTTGTTCTCACATTTTTTACAGGATGTTTTGATGGATTGGACTTGGGGTATGAGAGAAAGAAAGAAGTTCATGTTTGGTGCCTGAGCAACTAGTTCAACAGTACTGTTACTTACTGAAGACTAGGGGAAAACAAATAGGCAAATATCTAACGTGATGTCAGGTGTTGATATGTGCTAAAGAGAAAGTAAAGCAGAGTCCCAGGCTGGATTGTTGCAGAGCAGGATTGAGGAGGTGATTTTAGATAAGATGCCCATAGGGGTGAAGAGGCACTAATAGGTGCCCTACGCAAAAGAGGTTTCCATGGGGGAAAATTGGAAAATAGTTAAATAAAATTACAGTTACTGCAGGATTCTCAAAGCCGTGACGGGTCTAATGGCAGCATGACTCAGAAAGGGGGCACATGACCAGAAAAGGCCGTGCTCCTGTGGTTGTATGCCCCTTCTGGGAGCAGGAAGGCTGGTGTAGATTGAAGAATGCTGCTGTTGTAAGGTAGGAGACTGAAGGGACTCCATTTTTAGAAAGGCTCCCTCTCTGCTGTTTCTATGCTGGACCCCATCTACTCATGTTCTATTATTTCACCTTGCATCTGAATTGAACCCAAGAAGCTATGTTTCTTACTCCAAAGTGAAAGTGAGAAAATTAAATCATTCTTTGAGTTCATCCTAGGCCCCCAAGCACCTGATAACATCTAAGAACTGGATCCCAAGCACATTCTAGGACACTAGCTTCCAACAGACCTCAGCTGACAATGCCATCAATACCCACTACCTTCGATGATTTATAAAACAACACCTGTTGTTTACCTCTCATTTGCCCTTGACCAGAACCTACCCTAGATTCCTGAATGAACGTGTACTCTGGACCCTTTTCCAATATAAACTCCTAGCCCCAAGCAACACAGAGACTTACTCTCCTTTCCTTTCCAAGTCTCCCAAACAATCCACCTGCTATACTCTATCACTTATGCTATTTAAAAATAATAATTATTAACTCTTTCAACAAACTAAACTAATTAACTAACTAAAATAATTATTATTTAATAATAATAATCAATAAATTCTGCTTTCACTTCCTCCTGGCTGGAGTTTGATGTCTATCCTGAGCAAAGCCAAGGACCCTCTTTGCTGGTCCTGTGTGTCCCGCTCTGGGTCCTATGTCAGTCGTTCTAAGGTCCCTGCACCAGGGGTATGGGACTCAGCTCTGGGAAGCCCTGTGACCCCTCAAGCCATTCACCATCTCTTCGTGGATGTTTCTCCTGCTGCAGAGATGTGTCACCCTCTGCCAGCTGGAACCCTGAGAGTGATAAAGGAAATTGTCAAGTTTTAATGTTTGCGGGCCCTGCTCCTGGTCTCCCAAGGAAGCTATACTTTTACCAAGGTCAGAATGTCTTCACCACACTTCAAAGTATGGACTCTATTTCTGCCCTGAGCACACACTGTACATCTGCTTCGTTAGCCAATGACCTGAAAGAAACATTTCAAACTAAAGATAAGAGTAAAAATCTCCAGACAGTTCTGTTCCCATACCTTCAAAGCCTGCAACCTTGCACCTGCTAAAAGAAAAAGATAAAGTGTGTATTTTTCTGAAATGTCCTTCATCATGATGATTTGTAACTCTTGATGTAACAAAAAACACATATAACCCAGGATTAAACATTCCTTCTCTGAAGCACTGTCTTCTTTGTGAAGTTTGTGTATCCTGGGCAGCTGTCCTCACTTGCATTTGTGATCACATAAAACTCTAGCCCTTTCTCTTTAGAAATTTTAAAAGGTTTGTTTCTTTGCATTGACAAGAGCACCCCTGGCTGTGGATCTGAAAGGGGCTGTGAGACCAGAGGCCCAGAGGCCTGCCCTGGAGATGAAGGTGCAGAGTCCGTGTGTGTATCCACTAAATACTTTCATTTCTGTCTTCCTCTTTCTAAAACGTGATTGAGGCTTTTCTCATTTAACATACCCTCCAAAGCTCCTGGACTTAGGAAAGGCCTTCACCTTCATCGTTCCCTGTCCCGAGTGACTTGAACTGTGCAACCTCCCTAGCTGAACGAGCAGGGATTGCTATGACAAGGTCCAAGGGTGTGTTCATTCCTTCCCCTAACCACACCTTTGCTCAGTTGCTTCTCAACTTTTAATTTGGAGATGTTCGAACATATATAAAGGCAAATATAATGAACCCCGATATTCCTATCCATCTTTAGCTTCAAAAATCACCAATTCCAGGGACACCTGGGTGGCTCAGATGGTTAAGCATCTGGCTTCAGCTCAGGTCATGCTCTTGGGGTCCCGGAATCAAGTCCCGCATCAAGCTCCCTGCTCACTGGGGAGTCTGCTGCTCCCCCTGCTTGTGTACTCTCCCTCTCAAATGAATAAATAAAATCTTTTTTTTTTTTTAATCACCAATTCCTGGTCATCTCCTGTCATCTAAATGCCCATCTATCCCCTCAACCCTTCACGTAATTTTGAAGCAAATTTAAGACATTATTTCACCCACAAATATTTCAGTGTATATCTCTAAAACTATCATCTTTTAGAGATATTATGTGATAGTAAGCATAACTGTTATCATCTCTTTAAAAAAGTAATAATACCTATCATCAAGTATCCAGTTATTATTCTCATATCCCCAACTGTCTTCCACAGACAACATATAGCTATATTTGGTCTGTGTGTTCAATCGGCATGAAAATAAATTACAAATTTGTAACAAATTATTATTAGTTGATAAATCTCTTATGTATGTTGTAATCTATTAGTTATCTCTCCTTTTATTTTCCTCGCAATTTTTTGTGAAAGAAAATGAAATTTTTCTGGTCGTCTGTATGTCACTGGCTGAATCACTTTTAACATGTTTCTCTCTCCCCATATTTCCTGAAAATTGGTAACTGGGTCTAGAGGCTTGATAATTCAGAGTTTTTTTGTTTGGTTGGTTGTTTTTTCTTGTTTTGTCTTGTTTTTTGTTGTTGTTGTTGTTGTTTGCTCTACATCCATCCATTTATTAGCAGTGGCAAGGACATCCTGTTAGCTAGGAGGCAATGGGGGGTTACTAAGATTGTAGCAGAACCTGGGCTGGATCCTGGCGGAAAA
>CM052895.1:1971580-2005597 GCA_028534135.1 Potos flavus | reverse complement strand
ACATGGAGGACATTGTGAGAGGGAAGGGAGGGGTGAATTGGAGGAAATGGGAGGGGTGAAGAACCGTGACAGACTGTGAACTCTGAGCAACAAACTGAAGGTTTTGGGGGGGAGAGGGGGTGAGGGGATGGGCGAGCCTGGTGGTGGGTATTGAGGAGGGTGTGTATTGCATGGAGCACTGGGTGTGGTACATAAACAATGAATCTTGTAACATTGAAAAAATAAAATAAAAGTATTTGGGAAAAAAAATTTTGGGTTGGGCCACTAGTCCTATGCCAGATCCCCCAAGGCACTACAGTGGGTGGGGACTGTGTGCCAGGGCAGCTGTGTGCATGAGGTGGAGTGTGGGGCACATGCATGTCTGGGCACAGTGCAGGGTGGTGGCTGGGGAGGCCCAGCTGGGTGTGGCATGGAGGCTGGGCAGGGTGTCCTAGGTGTGGCAACTGTGCACCAGGTGACTGGTCCAGATGCTTGCACGGCTTCAAAAAAAAATTTACCCAGAGCCCTGGGCTGAGGCTAGCCGACTTGGAGTGGGTGAGTCTTTAGGAGGATGAATAGGCTTGGTACACTGCTAGCAACTTAGGGAGCAGTGTCTGTGCAGCCCCGCCTCCCTTAGATGGCTCTGTGCTTTTGCTGGGGACTGAGAGGAGAGTGGTGCCTGCCAGTTCCCTTGTTTTTGGAGAAGTCTCCCGGACTCTCTGATCTGTCTCCTGTTTGCCCCTGGCCTTGTGCAAAGGCCTCTCCACACAGTCTGCTGTCTCTTTAAGAGTGGTGACCTAGCTGTCACTCACCCTCCCCACCTGCCCAGTGCTGAGTGAGCTGACTTTTACAGTTCCATGTTCCAAGTCCCACTGTTTTTACAAACCCAAGGAATTCAGCCCCTTTGGTTTTTACAGCCAAACATTACAGGGATTAGTCTAACCCATGTGAGCTGCCTGGTGCCGGGGCCCATTTCTCTGCCCTCTCCGTGCACGCAGCTCCCTCCCTCCTGCACAGCCTCCCTCTACTTTACTGACCTTCCTAACCTTTCAGCTGCAGTGTCTTCTTGATATTTAGTTGTGGAGTTTGTTCTGCTAGTCTTCAGATTGCTTTCCGGTTTATTGACTTGGATTTGGATGATCTCTAGTTGTAAATGTGGGGGGGGGAGCTCAGGGTCCTCCTAGTCTGACATCTTCCCAAGCTCCTTCAATTTACCCTTTTCCATATAAGACCCAAATATTTTTTCCCAGTTATTCATTTTTTTTTACTTATGGTGATTTTGCTATACAAAAATAATTTATTTTTATGCATATGAATTAATTAGTTTTTACTTTTATGGTTTCTGGATTTTGTGTTTATAGCAGAGAAGAAAAGAAAACAAAACCTTCCCCACTCCAAAATGATCAAAGAAATCTCCTGTGTATGTGTGTTTCTGTTTTTTTTTTTTCCCTAATACTTTCATGGAGGTGGTAGAAGCAGCAGTATGTTTTTACTTTTATGGATCATTAATGTGGGCACATTTTTTTTTTTTAATTTGCGTATTTACTCATGAGAGATCACATAAGTATGTGAGCAGTGGGGGAGGAGAAGAGGGAGAGGGAGAAGCAGGGAGCCCAATGTGTGGCTTGATCCCAGGACCCTGGATCATGACCTGAGCTACCCAGGTACCCCATAATGTAGATACAGTTTATGTCTTTGATACATCTGGAGTTTATCCTGATATAAAGACTGAGGTTTAAATCCAACCTTATATTTCCTTAATGCTTCATAGTTGTCCTTACACCATCTATGCCCCCGCTGATTTTAAATGCTAACTTTATCAAATACTAAGTAACTGGCTAGGTTTATTTTTAGACTTTGTGTCTCAGAATTACACCAGCTTGTCAATATGCTAAATAGTGCCCCAACCCCAACACTTGTATTTTTTTTTTTTTAGGCATTTTCTAGCTAGAAAAAAATGATCTTTATTTTTTCCCCATGAACTTTAGAATCAACTGTGTGTTGCTGAAGATTTCGTTACTATTGTTTATCGGGATCATTACAGTTATAGATTAACTTAGAAAGAGATGGCATCATTCTGATAACAAGTCTTTCCATTCATGCAAATTGTGCATCCAAGAATATTTCCATAAGCTTAGTTCATCTTTTGTGATTCCTAGAGCATTGCAACTTTTCTTCATATAGGTCTTGGATGTGTCTTCTTAATTCCTGGGTATTTGGTCTTTTGCTTGTTTGCTTCTGTTGTAAATGTTAATCTGTCCTTCCATTACTTTAATTGTAGCTTGTACATAAGGAAAATATTGATTTCTCATGTTAATTTTGAAACCATATCCCTTTACAGAATTCTTTTATTGTTTATTCTAGGGTTTTTTTGTTTTTTTGTTTTTTTTGATGAGTCTCATGGGTTTTCCACAAATAAAATCCTTTTATCTACAAATAGGATAATTATACTTCTGCTTTCCATTATTTACATTCTGCTTTTTTTTTTTTTTCCCTTATCCAGCTGCAGTAGAAAATAATGGTAGTGATGGGCTACATCCTTGTCTGATTCTCCATTCTTCTTGTCAACTGTTCCGAGGAAACATGGAAAAAGCTTTTGTATACTATTTATTACCACACTGATTGGTTGACTGAGACCCAATTGGAAAGAACCTCAAAGATCAACCACAGAAGAGTTAAGGAGATCATAGTTCAATGGAATATCACAAAGAGTTGTTACATGAAAATGATACTGTATGATATTTGTAAAAAGAGTCCATAAAAATTGCAGATGTTCTGGGTTATGGACATTGGGGAGGGTATGTGCTATGGTGAGTGCTGTGAAATGTGTAAGCCCGATGATTCACAGACATGTACCCTGGGGCAAATAATACATTATATGTTAATTAAAATAAATAAATAAATAAAAAGAAAGAAAGAAAAAAAAGAAAAAAATTGCAGATGTTGTGCTATTATGACCATCTGAAAAACATCTGCAATTTGGCGGTAGACAAGGAAGTTTATTAAGATGTTAACAGTAGTTGTCACTACGTAACAGGATTAAAAGTGGTGTTTCTAATTTTTCTTTCTTTTCCAAATTTTACATAATGAGCTTGATACATATGTTAGAGTAGAAGGGGGACTTTAATAATTCCTGACCAAATTCAATTACTAACAGTGGAGTTGGTATCAAGCCCCTTTGGGGCTTAACATTAATCTGTACTTGAACTACTTTAAAGGAGGTAGATGAGCTCCAAAGGAAGAGCAAACTCAGGACAAAGTCATTGCTGTACCTGTTGGGCTCTTAGAGCTGCACCATCTAATAGAATGTAATGTGAGCCTTATAAATGATTTCCAAGTTTTTGGTAAACACACCTAAAATTAAAAGAAACATGTAAAATTCATTTTAATGATATATTTTATTTAACCCTATAAAACCAAAATATTATTATTTCAGCATGTAATCAACATTTTAAAATATTATTTTACAATCTCTTTTTCTACTAAGCCTTAGATATCAGATGTGGATTTCATATTTACAGCACATCTCAATTTAGACTAGGCACATTTCATGTGCTTTTTTTTTTTTTCTCATTCATGTGCTTAGTAAAAAATGGCTTGCATACTGATCAGTGCAGGGCTAGACACTTTGGTCTGATTTGTAGATATCCAGAAGAGACGCGTATTCGAGAAGGCTAGCCTGTGGGTGTAGACACAAGACCAAACAAAAGGTACCTGAAGTATGACAAAGCTCATGGAGGAAAAACTATCACCTAAAATAAAAATCACTTTAATTAAGATGATTTATGTGGCTTCCCATGATCCCTCCCACACACATACAACCTTTCAGTGAGCAAAGCCTCCCAACCTGGACATAAATATTAGGCACTTTGCTGAGTAAAAAGAAAAACCCAGTCTTCTCTGCCATAAGTGGCAACCAACACCACAACCTTTCATCATGTGAATTCTTCTGGCAGCATGTCATGAGGACTGCCTGAAGCAACTTCTAGGGCTGTGCCAGAAGCCCTATATGGAGGGCATTAGCTACATGTGCCTATTTATTTATTTAAGATTTATTTATTTTAGAGAGACAGAGAGAGAGAATGCACCAATGGGGGGGGGGGGCAAAGGAAGACAGAGAAGGGAAGCAGACTCCCTGATGAGCAGGGAACCCCATGCAGGGCTTGATCTCACAACCCTGAGATCATGACCCCAGGTGAAACCAAGAGTCCCACACTTAAGGGACTGAGCCACTACCCAGACACCCCTCCATGTGCATATTTGAATAAAAGGCAATTAATTAAAAACAGATCCTCAACTGCACTAGTCACATTTCAAGTGCTCTGTGTACCTACATGTTGGCCAGAGTAACTGTAGGGGTAGCTCTATGGGAATTCACTCCCAAACTTCAATCCTTGCATGTGCTTTTGCCTCAAACTGCAAGGCTTGAGAAGGGCCTGGGTCTCTGCTCCTTCCTAGGGTCTCCTAGCTCTCTTGGTCTCCTCTAACACAGGACACCCCTCACACTGGCTCAGACTCACTCTGAGATGCCTGAAGTTCTTGCATGGAGCCAAATCTGATCAAGAACCCATTGTTCCAAGGAAATGGAGCTCCTCTATTCCTTCTATTCCTTCTATTTATCCTGCACCTACATGTATAAAACGTGAAAATTAGACATAGAATTGATGCTGAACATGGGCTCACTCCAGCGAGAAGTGAAATCCACCCAAGTACTTTGCATAACCTGAACTGTTCTTAAAAATCCATCTTATTAAAAATTTGCTTCCAAACATTTCACCTTTTGTCTAAGAACTGATATTAAAATTTAGCAATCGTATATAATTTTGCTAATAATCCAGAAAACAATTAACATTTGAGTAAGAAAAAATGTAAATTTCTAATTTCATTACAGAGATGTATGCTAAACAATAAAACTTAAGGCATTAAACTATTTTACATTAGGTTAACATTCAGTGAGAATGAAAATATTTTAGGTTAAGATACAAATCCTGTAGGGACATAAAAGAAAAAGACAGGTTCAAGGAAAATCCGAAATGATGTAAAATCTGTTAAAAGTGAATGATAGTATTAAATTGTGGATTTAGAGTCCGTTGTATACGTCCGAAATAAGTGGTTTTGTTTTTTAAATGTCAGCATTCACAGCGTGCCAAAATAGGTTCTTTGCAATTGTTTAAACTTAAGAGGAAAAAAATCTAAATGTTACTTCATTTAACAAAAAAAGGATCACTTTTAATGTCCTTCCAGGCCAGGGGTACGGGTACCGACCCCGGGGGGTGCAGTCTGGTCCCGGGTGCTCCCGCAGCCCGGGCTCTTCTCTGGGCGCCCTCCGCGGGCTGGGGCGGCCTGGCTCTCGGAGGGGCCGCAGCGGCCCACAGCGACCCCGCGCTCCGCTTCGCCTCCTCCCGGGGGCGCCCCCGCGGCCTCACTCTGCAGTGTTGGGTGGTTCGGTGCTTACTCCACCTAGCCGCTCCTGTGCCTTGCTCTCTGCCCCACCCCGGACCATAAAGTCCCCGAAACCTGGAAGCTTCGCCTGCACTTCCCCGGCAGCTGCCCCAAGCCCGACACCAAGAAGCAACCCGCTAAGTTGCACTCAGATCAGCCCTCCTTCCGCGCCCACGCCCTCCCAGCGCACCAAGGGTCACGTGCCCGAACGGGGAACTATCATCGAGTCCGTCCTCCGGCCTCCCAGAGAGGACTCGGAAGTGCCCTCGAGCCGGCGTGCGCCCTTCCGGCCGGGCCGTCCGCGCTTTTGTCCCTCCGGCGGCCGGGCTCCCGCGGCGCCGCCACAGCCAGTACGTGAGTCCGCGGCTGCCCGCGCTCCCACCCTCGGCCCCGGCCTGCCACACCCTTCCCTTAGTGGCCGGGTCTTGGCTGCCCCTCGGGTCTCGGGCGGGATATGGGGGGAAGCGTCCCCCCTCCCCCTACGCACCTCAGGAGGCACGTTCCGGGGGAGTGGAGCGGAGGGAGGACCTCGGGCCGGCCGAGGGGTGTGGGGCGTGCCCGGGGAACGGACCGGCCTCTCTGTGGGCCCCAACTCGGGCGGTCCGGGAGCGGCCAGGGCCGGGCTGGGGCTGCCCCGTGTCCGGAGAGAGGCCGGGGCCTGGCTCTTGTCTGGTCTGTACTGTTCGCTGCTTTCTCGGGCCGGAGGCGAGCCCTGGACAGGAGCGCTTGAAAATCCCCTCCTCGGTGTGCCCCCTTGCAGTGAAGTTTGGCCCTAGGACTGGAGAGCGATGAGGAGCGTTAGAGGGACCCCTAGGGGTGACCTGATTCGAGCTCCCTTCTCGCCCCCCTCCCTTTTTCCGCACGGTTGCGGGGATGGTGCGGACGGAGCCCCGGGGAGCCGCTGCCAGGCCCTTGCCCTGGGGGAGCTCACCCGCGTACAGACGAGGGTAGGAGCGGAGGAGCCAAAGCCGAGCTGGCTCGGTGGGGGAGCGTCTGAGAGGCCTCCGGAGGCAGGGACAGTGGGGATGCGGAAGATGAAGGGGAAGTGCCGGGGCTCCGTGTGCTGCTTGCTCGAAGGCATTGAGACTAGAGGGCCACCGGGCTGCTTTCTTTTTGAAAGCACGAAGGTTTTGTTTTGTTAATAAATGTTTAAGTCTGTTTACTAATCTGTTTAATAGTCATATGGTTCAGATGTTTAAAATATATAAGCAGATACCAGTGAAAAGGTTTGCTCCCGCTCATCTTCCCATGCCCAAACCCCTAGATAATCACACTTGTTAGAGTGTAGCCAGCCAGTTTCTTTATGCAAATACTGGCAAATGTGAGTGTAGTTAGTTCCCGTTTCTTCACACAGTGGCAGGGTACTCTCCAGAGTTCTGTCCCCGGCTTCTTTCTCTTACTGTATTTTAGGGATCATCAGAACACAAGGAGCTTTAAAAAAACAAAACAAAACAAAAAACAGCACTCTGGTTTCGGATTGGCTATTGTTTGGATGTTTTGAATGTTCCTTAATTTTTTAGATCTATTCAGAGCCATTTGGGTTGTTTTCAGTTTTTTGTTACTTCCAACAATGGTTCACTCAGTGACGTTCTACTAGGGTGTATGTTAGCAGGGGTTTTTATTTTTTATTATTTTTTTTAGCAAGGGCTTTTAAAGAAGAGATCAATCAAAATAAATTTTGTTTTACCTTAATTCAACCAGTTATTGCTAAATTGTTAAATATGCCCAGTCATTATTGTAACAGCTCCTGTAGAGTGTTTAAGAATAAAACCAAGTAGGTTATGTTTCCTGGATCTTGTTTATAATGCTGAGCTGTATGCTAGCCTAATAAACTAATTCTGTTACTGACTGCCTTCCAGCCATTCTCTGCCCCTCTAGCTTCAGAAAATCTCTCAGCCTCCCTTTCAGAGTGTCCTTTGCTTACCTTTTCCCCCAGGATGACTAGAAATCTCTTCACCACTACCAGGTATGAGAATGTTCTGTTTCATTTTTTACTTTAAGGAAAAATCACCTTTAATCCTTATCTCTACTTTTAAGCAATAGAACCAACTCATGGTAACCATTTATAGTTTATTCATGAACTAAATTCAGTAATACCTACAGCACACACCATATTCTCTCTCTTTTGATCTGTATATCTCTTACTTCTTGGTTTCATCTTTCATCTGTCTCATTTTCCAGCTTCCTAGGTATTCTTTCTTCTGAATTGGTAAGCATTTTGTGCTCATAAGCTTCTTTTTCTTTCTTTGGTCGTTTCCAATTCAAATGTAATATCCAGGAACTTAAGGTCCAGCATTCAGGTGTCACACTTGATGGCAGATTGACTTTTGGAATGTGTTTGGTAATCTGGAAATCCAGAGTAGCTGCTGATGTGTTGCTTGTTGCAGCCTGTGAATAGGCAGGACTTTTTGGCCAGAGTGAGCCACAATTCTTTTTGGGGTTGTCCAGGCTCTTGAGAATTGGCTCCTGACTCCTGGGGCAGGGATGGCAAGAATTAGGGGCAGGTTCTTACTCTGTACACAGACTCTTTGGGGCATTGATAGTAGAACATGAACAACAAGCACAGAAGTGACCAGAGGTGGTGGGACGTGTAATTTGGAAGGAGTGGATGGCATTATAAAGCTGGCTGTTGGGTCGTGCTTCCTGCTGACAGCTAGAGAGGAGTTAGAGAGCAGTTTCCCATCCAGCTTGTAGAACTTTTAAGAAATTAAATCTTTATAGCCTGTGCTATGCAGGAGTTGTGCTTTCGGAGTGATTGTTTTCTTGTGTCATAGAGGATGTATGACTGAGCCAACACATCAGTCTTTTTTTTTTTTTTTTTTTAGATTTTTTTTTTATTTATTTGACAGACAGAGACAGTGAGAGAGGGAACACAAGCAAAGGGAGTGTGAGAGGGAGAAGCAGGCTTCCTGCTGAGTAGGGAGCCTGATGTGGGGCTCGAACCCAGGATCCTGGGATCATGACCTGAGACGAAGGCAGAAGCTTAACTAACTGAGCCACCCAGACACCCCCTCCCTTTTTTTTAAGTTGTTACTTAAATTCCAGTCAGTTATACGCAAACAGTGAATCATGGACCACTACAGCAAAAACTAATGCTGTACTGTTGTGGTGACTAACATAACATAATTAAAAAAATAAATAAATAAATAAATAATAAATAGATTCCAGTTAGTTAACATACAGTGTAATACTAGTTTCCGGAGCACAATATAGTGATTCAGCACTTCGATACAACACCCGGTGCTCATCACAACCAGTGCCTTCCTTAATCCCTGTCACCTATTTTCCCTGTCTCCCAGCTACTTTCCCTCTGGAAACATCAGTTCTCTGGAGTTAAGAGTCTGTTTTTTGGTTTGCTTCTCTCTCTCTCTCTCTCTCTCTCTTTCTCTCTTTCTCTCTTTCTCTTTTCCCTTTACTTGTTTGTTCTGTTTCTTAAATTCCACTTATGAGTGAAATCATATGGTATTTGTCTTTCTCTGACTGACTTAATTTCGCTTCGCATAATCCTCTAGCTCCATCTATGTCCTTGCAAATGGCTAGATCCCATTCTTTTTTATGGCTGAGTAATATTCCATGGTGTGTGTGTGTGTGTGTGTGTGTGTGTGTACATACATGTACATATATATATATACCACTTCTGTATCTGTTCATCAGTTGACAGACACTTGAACTGCTTCTATATTTTAGTTGTGGTAAATGATACTACTGTAAACATTGGGGTGCATGTGCCCCTTCAAATCACTATGTTTGTATCTTTGGGGTAAATACCTAGTAGTGCAATTGCTGGGTTGTAGGGTAGCTCTATTTTTAACTTTTTGAGGAACCTCCATCTTGTTTTCCAGAGTGGCTGCACCAGCTTGCATTCCCACCAACAGTGCAGGAGGAGGGTTCCCCTTTCCCTGCATCCTCACCAACACCTGTTGTTTCTTGTATTGTTAACTTTAGCCATTCTGACAGGTGTAAGGTGGTCTCTC
Source organism: Potos flavus (assembly GCA_028534135.1). Taxonomy (NCBI): domain Eukaryota; kingdom Metazoa; phylum Chordata; class Mammalia; order Carnivora; family Procyonidae; genus Potos; species Potos flavus. The sequence goes on along the minus strand of CM052895.1, from coordinate 1,996,202 downwards.
ATTGTACTGTTGATTCGTGTTTCCCTGATGATCAGTGATGTTGAGCATTTTTTCGTGTGTCTGTTGGACATCGGTATGTCTCCTTTGGAAAAATGTTCATCTCTTCTGCCTATTTTTTAATTGGATCATTTGTTTTTTGGCTGTTGAGTTTTATAAGTTCTTTATGTACTTTGGGTACTGACCCTTTATCAAATCATTTGCAAATATCTTCTTTCATTCTGTAGGTTGCCTTTTAGTTTTGTTGATTATTTCCGTCCCTGTGCAGAAAAGCTTTTTATTTTGATGAAGTCTCAGTTGTTTCTTTTTGCTTTTGTTTCCCTTGCCTCAGGAGACATATTGAGAAAAGTTGTTCTGGCCGATGTCAAAGAAGTTATTATGTGTGTTCTCATCTAGGATTTTTATGGTTTCAGGTCTCATATTTCAGTCTTTTATCCATTTTTTAAAAAGATTTATTTTAGAGAGAGCACACACACAAGAGCAGGGAGGGGCAGAGGAAGAGAAAATCTCAAGCAGACTCCCTGAGCGGGGACCCTGACACAGGGCTCCATCTCATGACCCTGAGATCATGACCTGAGCCAAATCAAGAATCAAGATGCTTCACCACCTGAGCCACCCAGAGGCCTCATCCATTTTTATTTTATTTTTGTGTATGGTGTAAGAAAGTGGTCCAGTTTCATTCTTTTGCATGTTGCTTGCTAGTTTTCCCAATACCATTTGTGGAAGAGATTGTCTTTTCCCATGGGGTATTCTTTCCTGCTTTGTCAAAGATTAATTGACCATATAATTTTGGGTTCATTTCTGGGTTTTGTATTCTGGTCCATTGGTCTATGTGTCTGTTTTTGTGCTAATATCATACTGTTTTATTCATCGGAGCTTTTTAATATACCTTGAAGGCCAGAAATTGTGATGCCTCCAGCTTTGCTTTTCTTTTTCAAGGTTGCTTTGTTTATTCAGGGTCTTTTCTGGTTCCATACAAATTTTAGGATTATTTGTTCTAGCTCTGTGAAAAATGCTGCTGGTATTTTGATAGGACACATCAGTCTTGATTGGCTTTTAATAACCTCTTCCAGACTCCAGGACTCAGTTCTCTCTCCAATTGATTCTTCCACTGCAACTAGTATGAGTGATCTTTATTTCTTTTTATTTTTTATTATGAAAAAATTTAAACACACAGGAGAGTAAAATAGTACAATGAACCCCATACACCCATACCTCAAGTTCAGTAATTATCATGATTCTGCTACATTTGTCTCACCTTTCCCTTTTTATTTTTTCTTTATTAAAGTATTTAAATTTTTTTAAAGATTTTATTTATTTATTTATTTATTTGACAGAGAGAGAGAGTGCGCACACACCAATGAGTGAACATGAGCCAGGGGAAGAGGCAGAGGGAGTGGGAGAAGCAGACTCCCTGCTGAGCAGGGGCTCCATCCAGGAATCCTGTGATCATGACCTGAGCTGAAGGCAGATGCTTAACTAACTAGGCTACCCAGGTGCCCTTCTATTAAAGTATTTTAAAGAAAATTTCAGACATCATGCCCTTTCATCCTGGCATACTTCAGCCTACCAAAAAAAAATAGTTCTAACATAGCCACAGTGCCATTGTCACACCATCCTAAATTAATTCCGATTGCTTGATATTATCTTAAAGGTTGGCAAACTACTGTCCTACAGCTGTTTTTGTATGACCTGCAAGCTAAGAATTGTTTTTACATTTTTAAAAGGATGTTTAAGGGTGCCTGGGTGGCTCAGTTGGTTGAGTGACCAACTCTTAATTCCCACTCAGGTAATGATCTCAGGGTCTTGAGATTGAGCCCCATATCGGGCTCATGCTGGGTGTGGAACCTGCTTAAGATTTTCTTTCTCCCTCTCCCTCAGCCCGTCACCCTGCCCCTCACGTTCGCTGTCTCTCAAAAAATTTTTTTAAAAAAAGTAAAAGAATGTTTAAAAGCAAACAAAAATTAGTGACAGAGTCTTATATGGCCCACAAAGCCAAAAATATTTTCCTTTTCTTCTTTTGCAGAAAAGGTTACCAACTCCTAATTCAAAAGAATATGTGATCTTCCAAAACACATATCTGAGTTTGCTATTCCTTTGCCTAAAACTCCTCAGGATCAAGACTGTACTCCTTAGTGTGAAGGGCAGACCCTGGTGCCGCCCTTACTTTTGCCCACCTGTCCAGCTGTGCCCACCACCCTCTACTCCAGAGCATTGAACACTAGTTCCTTTGTACCTGTTCTTCCCTTTGCTGGAACTACTCTGTTTCTGAAGCTTTCCTAGTCCTTTAAGGCAGAGTCAGCCCCTTCCCTCTCCTCTTTCATGTGTGTCCTTTGCCATTTTTATCATGTGTTAGTTTTTTTTGTTTTTGTTTTTGTTTTTTTTGCCGGATTTTTATTTCCTGCAGATCTGCTAGTCTGCCAGCTCCTTGATGATAAGATCCTACCTATCTCTACATCCCTAGGACCAGCCCAGTGCCTGGGGAAAAAAAGCAGGATATGGCTCATAATCTAAATTTTTGGGCAACATTAAGCCTCAAAGATAACAGATACTAGAATACATTTTATTGTTTGTAAAGATAACAATATTTTGTTAGAAACTCTTGATTGTCTTTATATTTTAGCAGATGTCTTAGTCCATCTGGGCTACTATAACAGAATACACACTGGATGGTGGTGTATAAACAGCAGAAATTTATTTCTTATAGTTCTGGAGGCTGGGACGTTCAAGATCAAGGCACCAAAGAATCTCTGTGATAACTTTTTTATAAGAATACTAATCCCATTCGTGAAGATTCTGCTCTCATGACCTAAGCTCCTCTCACAGCCCTTGCCCCCAAACCATAATCTTTGGGGGTTACAATTGTAACATGAATTTGGGAGGAGGGAGACACAAACATTCAGACCATAGCAGCAGCATTTATCCTATTTCTGTCTTTTTATGTCTTGGCACTTCTCTGCCTATGTTTTGACTGACCCTTTCTTAGACTCAGCATTGATTAATATGAATCTCATTGCAAATGATCAGTTTTCAGTGAAGAGGCACATTAATATTAATTTGCTTTGACTTCAGTCATTAAGAGGTTGGGTGAACTACATCGGATGATATAGTACACTGTGCCTCCATACAAACAGGAGGTTAATGTAAGCTTGCCTCAAACAGGGAGACTCCTGGTGTCTGCCTAGGTCAGAACAGTAAGCAGTGAAATATTTGTGATTTCATGCAGACCAGACCAGATCAGTCAGCAGCACACAAGGAATCCCAGGGAGTGTGAAGCGGATGAAGAATTAGCCTATCAGAGAAGTTCAGAGGAAGGGTCCACCAGGCCAAGGATCAGTGAATGCAGTAGTAGTGACGGATGGATTAGTATGGCCCATTTGGTGTCCAGCAAGTCACTTGAGGTGGCCAGATGCAGAAAGCTTCAATTGCCATACTGAGTAGCCCGGGAAGACTTGATATTGGGGAGTGACCAGGTGTGCATTTTTCAAAACTTAAGGTAGGGAGACTATGACACAAGTTCAGAAGGATAATTTAGGAAGGCTTAAAATAAGGCCTTTAGCAGTGGGAATAGAATTAGGGGTAGGGACTTGAGAACTGTTGAGGTAATAGAATTAGCCGATGTTCGGGGCTCTTTTGGATGTGGAAGGGTGAGGCAAAGAGAAGAGCCCGTTTCTGATTTTGGCAAAGGGGAGGACAGGGGTGGACATGAGGGTCTATAATTGAAGAGAGCAGTCCGGGCCTGATCTGAGAGGCGGCTTGTAGGAGTGGTAGGAGCTACCCATATGGATCTGAGTGCCCAGGGAGAATGTGTAGAGTCAGAAGAGGAAAGGTTTAAGATGGAACAGGGAGGCGAGGAGCATCTAAGAGCAGGGGAGTAAGTGCATGATCTGAGTGAGAGAAATCAGATTGAGTAGATGAGGCATAAGGGGAAATGGCTCATGAAGACCACTTTTTCAAGAAATAACTGAACAGGAGGCAGATGGTGAAAACAGTATCTGGAGGGGAAGGTATAGTTAGAGGAATTTTAATTTTACTTTTTGACCTTTTTAAAACTTTTTATTTGAAAATTGTTTTAAATATATAGAAAAATTTCAAGAATAAGAATGGTAAAAAGATAGCCTTTACTCATATTGACCTATAGCTAACATTTTACTTCATTATGTCTTCTCTTTTGCTCTTTCATACATACCATTTTTTTTCTAAACCATTTGAAGATAATGCATATGTCATGGCCTTCTGCCCCTAAATATTTCAGTATATGTTTACTAAGGATAGGGATAGTCTCTTGCCTGAGTACAATACAGCTGTCAACTTCAGCACATTTACAGTTGATACTGTGCGATCAGTATTCCAGTTTTGTCAGTTGGTACAATTATTCTTTTTATAATTTTCCTTCCAGTACAGAGCCACTACAGGTCAGGTATTAAGTATAGTGGTCAAGTCTCTTTAGCCTTCTTTTATCTGGAATGTTTCTATAGCCTCTCTAGTCTTTTATGAAAATGATACTTTTGAAGAATACTACAAATACTACTTTGAGTAGAATAGTCTACATTTTGGATTTACCTGATGTTTGCTTGTGATTCTGAAGCTCAGATGAGGCATTCTCATAGGTGATGTGTCCTCAGGATGTCACTTCTGGAGCACGTGATGTCCCTCTGCCACCATTGGTGATCTTAATTTAGAACACTTAGCCAAGGCATTGTCTAATTTCTCCACTGTGTAATTACTGTTTTTTCCTTTTCATTCTGGGGGGAATATTTTAAGCTCATGTGTGTATACTTCACCTTTTCAAAATTTCCCCCCACACTTAGAATCCAGTGATAATTCTCCCCTGACCCAGTCTGCTCAGATAGTTACAGAATGCTGATTTTGTTTTTCCTTTTTTCAACTCTGTTACTCTCCCCACATTTACCAACTGGCCCTGGCATTCTGCTGTAAGTGGCCTCTCTTTCTCCCCTTTTTGTATATGTATGGATTCACAAAATCCTATTTTCAATGGTTTATAATTCTTACCGTACGTAGTTATTATGGAGTCTAAGTTGGGTGGTCAAGCTGGCTTGTGGTCTTGTGACATGCCCCTGTCTTTTTTAAGTATCTTCTTACTTGTTGGAGTAACAAGATGCCGTTCATCTTGTGTGTATCCTGCCCCAGCCTAAAATCTGCCATTTCTCTGAGGAGCTCTGGTTCCTTTTAGTAGGCAATGGGAGTAGAGACCAAGAACAGGGTGCTGGATGTGCTTATTACCACTAAGGTGTTTTTTGCTTCTCAGCTTTTCAGCAGAGAGCTAGGGAATATTTGTACATATATACACATACAAATATACACACACGTGAATGCATAGATGTGTGCGCACACGCACGTAATTTAGAAACATGAATTCACACCAGTACCTCTGATTCATCCCCACAGGGTTCTTTCTTGCTTTCCCCTATTCCGTATTTATGTTTCTTCCTCCAGGAGAACCCTGGCTTGCAACTAAATCAGCACATTTACACAGCCCCCCAACACATCTAACATTGTTTAAAATTACTTTGTCCATACATCTGCAGAAAACAAAGCTGCTTAAAAATTCAGTTGTTTTCAGGGCTTCTCCACCACCCCCTCCATTCTTCCCAAGACTGAGGAAATATGTATATGGTTACATATTCTGTGATATTATATGCCTAAATTATAGGTTATTTCTTTGTTTCTTTTTGTTCCCTTCCTGTAGTTACAGTATCCATGTGAAACAGGAATGAGTTCCTTTGTTGCCATTTGCTTTGTGGTTTTGCTGCTTTTCCTTTTTCCAATTCTCATTGATTTAATTTTATTCTTTGAATATGCAGAACATTATCATGCTTCCATAGTAAAAACTATGCAAAAAGTTGTGCTTAGAGTGTCTCTCTTCCCTGTCCTTCAGCTCTGTTCTCCCCACTTCACCACTTACAGGGAAAGGAGCTTTCTTGATTTCTGGTTTCTCTCGTTACTGTAAGATAAGCAGTTATATGTTTGTTTTCGTATTTTTCTTTCTATGAAAAAGCATAGCATATATGCTCTTTTTCTCTTTACATGGTATCCTAGAATTTGCTCCCTCTCAATCAGTTGATAGAGATGTTCCTCTTTCTTGCTTAGTACTCCATTGCATAGATGTGCCATAGTTTATTTAACTGGCCTTCTGTGCTAGGATACTCAGGTAGTTATCTAGATTCTCTAGTTACAGATAATGCTACCATGAATAGCTTTGTGCACATATACTTTTTAGTATTGCTGGAAGTAGATCTTCAGTATAAATTCCTAGATGGGATTTCTGGATTGAAATGTAAATACATACAGTTCACTTAGCTATTGGCAGATGCCCCTCAACAGGGGTTATGCCGCTTTGCAGTGCCGTTAATACATGAGAGTGCCTGTTTCCGCCACAGCCTCCCCAACAGAGTGTGTTGTCATGCTTTTAATATGACAGATGAGAAGTGGTGTCTTAGTGTAGTTCTTATTTGCATTTTTCTTATGAGTGGAATTGAAAACATGTTTAAGGGACATTTTAATATTTCTTTTTGTGAATTGTTCATTTCTCTTGCACATTTTTCCATAGGAATTTTAGTCTATTTTTTTCAACTTGTGAAAAGTTTTTTTTTTTTTTTTTTTTTAAGATTTTATTTATTTATTTGACAGAGAGAAAGAGATCACAAGTAGGCAGAGAGGCAGGCAGAGAGAGAGGGGAAAGCAGGCTTCATGCTGAGCAGAGAGCCTGATGCCGGGCTCTATCCCAGGACCCTGAGATCGTGACCTGAGCCGAAGGCAGAGGCTTTAACCCACTGAGCCATTCAGGCGCTGCTGAAAAGTTTTTATATAAGAGATATTAGTGCTTATATATGATGGACGTTGCAAATATTTTCTTTCATTTGTCATTTCTCAATTTTGCTTATAGCGTTTTTGCCATGTAATTTATATTTATACAGTCAAATTTATCCATCCTCTCTTATTGCATGTGAGTCATAGTTGGAAAACTTTCTGTACACAGGTTATAGAGGCATTCTCTCATGTTTTTTCTAGTATTTGTATGGCAGCACGTTTTTATATTTAGAGCTCTGCTCATTTGGAGTTACATTCTTGAGTATGGTGTAAAGAATGATCTGATTTTATCTTTTTCCAAGTGGCTTTATAGTTGTTCCAACACTAAAGACCGTCTTTGCTCCAATAATTTGATATATTATCTTTATCATATGCTTGATTTCTGTGTGTGATTAGGATTATTTCTGGACTTTCTGTTCTACTCCTTTTGTCTATACAGTGGTACCATGCTGCTTTAGTTGTAGAGGCTTTGTGGTATATTTTAATACCTAATGTGGCTAGTCCCTACTCACAGCCCTTTTATGCTTCTCTCTAGCAATTTTTTTTGTGTTTTATTTTTTTAATTTTAAGTAGGCTTCAGGCCTAACATGGAGCTTGATCTGAAAGATCCTGAGACCGAGAGTCCCATGCTCTACTGACTAAGCCAGCCAGGCACCCCTTGTATATTTATTTTAGAGGATTTCGTTTTATGGCTGTAGGAACTTGAACACCTTTCTCTCCTGAGAGCTGAGGATGAATAGAGGTGGAGGGGCCAAGGCCAAAGGGAGTGAATGGAGCATGGGCCCTGATGTGTGTGGAAGCAGGATTTAGAGTACGGATAAAAGGCATGTTGCTGTTTATGGTTATGGAATTCCACTGCCTGCCCAGTAGCCCTCACATTTAAGCAACATGGACTGCTCTGCCCAAAGTAGTGGAGACAAGTAGAGTGCCTTCAAGGGGAACAAAGAATTCCTGCCTGAGCCCTAAAATCTGTTTTAGGAAGGAGTTTACCTTTCCTGAGTCCTGTGCTTTATACCCAGGTTCCAACCCTGATCAAATAACCCAACCTCAAATAATAAATAGTAATAATTATATATCTAGCACTCACCAAGTGGTAGATGTTGTTCACAACACTTTAAATAAGTTTCTCAAGGTCATGCAGCTGGGTATTTGAACCCAGGTAGTAGTGTTTGCTTGGTGGTTTGTATTTTAGCTTCTAATCTTTGATATGCTCTGCTTGCAGTTAGCTTGTTTATAAAGTGGGAATGGAAGCCTCTGCCTGGCACGCTGGAGCATGCTCTGCCTTATAGATTTCCTCCCTGACTGCCCACTCTCCAGGATCGGGGTTTCCTTGGAGGGGAAGTCCAGGACACCAGACCAACTCCAAGAAGTTGCAGTTTGCTTTCTTTCTCAAGTCTGTCATGACTGTCTTCATGGTTTCATTCCCATTGCCCCAATACCACCACTTAGGTACTGAATTTCTTCCTTTTAGCTTTGCCTCTTTAGTTCTGCTGATTATGTCTCTTTTGTCTTACTTATTAATTTTTCTGTTTCCTCTTATTCAGAGATTTCTTCTACTCTTTGTTTTTTCATGACTAGGTGATCATTCCCAAAAGCTGATCGATGTTGTCCTTGGTTCTGTGCATCATCTCAACCCATTTCAACTTGCCCTCATGCTAAACTGTTACGCAAGAATAGAAAAACTCTTTGTTCCATTGAAAATCCAGGGCTCTAACATTTTAACATTAGCTCCACAGGGGCAGAAATTTTGGCTTGTTCCCTCTTGTATCCCCTGCAGTTAAAAATGGTACTTAATCACACAGCATGCAGTCAGTAAACATCTGTCAAGTGAATGAGTAAATTTGGATGTAATTCTCCCAGTTTTCTCTAAACAAAATGAACAGGTATCATTTTCATTTTCTTGGTTTAGTGTCACATGTGAAGACGAGGGGCACTGAGGATGAGAAATCAACTGAAAAATATGAGAATGTTGGAAATGCAGAATTTATGTGGCCAAAAGTGGAAGGTCTTCACAAGGATCGTATACAGGAATATAAGGTTGGTGAAACTTGTGATTGGAATAGCAAGGTAGAGAATCAACTGCAAAATCCTGAGGGAAAAAGAATGAAGGAAGACAAAAGTGGCATCAGGGAAAAAATTGGCAAAGCCAAGAACACAGCAAATATAATAAAGACGGAACAGGAAGACGAGGCATCTGAGAAAAGCTTACATCCAAGTTCAAAATATGTTATACACCAAACTGTCTCTGTAGAACAGATGAGCAGTGAACAAGACAGATGTGTGGAGAACTTTAATGGGACCTCTCACCCTGGTCTGCAGCAGAAAACCAGTGCTGTTAAGAAATCACACAAATGTGATGAGTGTGGGAAATCGTTCAAATATAATTCCCGCCTTGTTCAACATAAAATTATGCACACTGGGGAAAAACGCTACGAGTGTGAGGACTGTGGAGGGACTTTCCGGAGCAGCTCCAGCCTTCGAGTCCACAAACGGATCCATACTGGGGAGAAGCCGTACAAGTGTGAGGAATGTGGGAAAGCCTACATGTCCTACTCCAGCCTTATAAACCACAAAAGCACCCATTCTGGGGAAAAGAACTGTAAGTGTGATGAGTGTGGGAAATCCTTCAATTATAGCTCTGTTTTGGACCAGCATAAGAGGATCCACACAGGAGAAAAGCCCTATGAATGCGGTGAGTGTGGGAAGGCTTTCAGGAACAGCTCTGGTCTCAGAGTCCACAAAAGGATTCACACAGGGGAGAAGCCCTACGAATGTGACATCTGTGGGAAAACTTTCAGTAATAGCTCCGGCCTTAGGGTCCATAAGAGGATCCACACAGGCGAGAAACCTTATGAATGCGATGAGTGTGGGAAGGCCTTCATTACTTGCAGAACACTTCTAAACCATAAAAGCATCCACTTTGGAGATAAACCTTATAAATGTGATGAGTGTGAGAAATCATTTAATTATAGCTCTCTCCTCATTCAGCATAAAGTGATCCACACTGGAGAGAAACCTTATGAATGTGATGAATGTGGGAAGGCCTTCAGAAACAGCTCAGGCCTTATAGTGCACAAAAGGATCCACACGGGAGAGAAACCTTACAAGTGTGATGTCTGTGGTAAAGCGTTCAGCTATAGCTCAGGCCTCGCAGTTCATAAAAGCATTCACCCTGGGAAGAAAGCTCATGAATGTAAGGAGTGTGGAAAATCCTTTAGCTATAACTCACTTCTGCTTCAGCATAAAACCATTCATACTGGAGAAAGACCTTATGTATGTGATTTGTGTGGGAAAACTTTCAGGAACAATTCAGGCCTAAAGGTCCACAGGAGGCTCCATACTGGGGAAAAACCGTATAAGTGTGACGTGTGTGGGAAAGCCTATATCTCACGCTCTAGCCTTAAAAACCACAAAGGAATCCATCTTGGGGAAAAGCCCTATAAATGTACCTATTGTGAGAAATCTTTCAATTACAGCTCTGCCCTTGAACAACATAAAAGGATTCATACAAGGGAGAAACCTTTTGGGTGTGATGAGTGTGGAAAAGCCTTCAGAAATAATTCAGGCCTTAAAGTACATAAACGGATCCACACTGGGGAGAGACCTTACAAATGTGAAGAATGTGGGAAAGCCTACATCTCACTCTCAAGCCTTATAAATCATAAAAGTGTACACCCTGGGGAAAAGCCCTATAAGTGTGACGAGTGCGAAAAAGCCTTCATCACATACCGAACCCTTATAAACCACAAAAAAATTCATCTTGGGGAGAAGCCCTACAAATGTGATGTATGTGAGAAATCTTTTAATTACACTTCACTCCTTTCTCAACACAAAAGGGTCCACACTAGAGAGAAACCTTATGAATGCGACAGGTGTGAGAAGGTCTTCAGAAACAACTCAAGCCTTAAAGTGCATAAAAGAATCCATACGGGGGAGAAGCCCTATGAGTGTGATGTGTGTGGAAAAGCCTACATCTCACACTCAAGCCTTATTAACCATAAAAGTACCCACCCTGGCAAGACACCTTTCACATGTGATGAATGTGGAAAAGCTTTTTTCTCAAGCAGAACTCTTATAAGCCATAAAAGAGTCCATCTTGGGGAGAAACCCTTCAAATGTATTGAGTGTGGGAAATCTTTCAATTACAGTTCACTCCTTTCTCAACACAAGAGGATCCACACAGGGGAAAAACCTTATATATGTGATAGGTGTGGAAAGGCATTCAGGAACAGCTCAGGCCTCACAGTGCATAAAAGGATTCATACAGGCGAGAAACCCTATGAATGTGATGAGTGTGGGAAGGCATACATCTCACACTCAAGTCTTATTAACCATAAAAGTGTCCACCGTGGGCAGCAGCCCTATAATTGCGAGTGTGGGAAATCCTTCAATTACAGATCAGTTCTTGACCAACACAAAAGGATCCACACTGGAAAGAAGCCATACCGATGTAATGAGTGTGGGAAGGCTTTTAATATCAGATCAAATCTCACCAAGCATAAAAGAACCCATACTGGAGAGGAATCTTTAAATGTGACAACTGTGGGAAGTCACAGTGACACATCACAGAAGAGAACTCATGAGGGAGGGACTACGCTGGATATGACCAAAATGAGCATATCTGTAGGTGGCAGAGCTTACCAAGTCTCAACTCAAATGGAAGAAAAACTTTATGAATGTATGAATATCTGAGCTCTTTGTTCATTTGTAATTTACAAAGTATAAATGAAACTGCCAGTACTCTTTGGTGTGATCTTCATCATAGCCAGCAAGGAAACCTCCAATGTCAAGGTAGTTGAGACTTTATGGAGCACAACATACTTTATACTGGGGATAAAACCTATCAAAGTGACGGAGTGATTTAAATACCTTCAAAATAAGCAGACATTTCTGGACGTAAAACACATGGATGAGGAAAGGACTTAGAGGTTATATTATATTATTATATTACCATCAGAAAGCTCATATTTGGGTAAATTTTGTGGATAGAAATGGGGGAAATTCAGGTATAGCTTTGAATCCTAATTATATATTGGTCAGTGGGAAAAATACAAGGAGGGCCTCTCAACAGGCAAATTCAGGAGAGAGATAGGCTTCAGGGAATATAAATTTATTTAATAGTAGTGATCATGAAGTATAAATTTGATATAATTGAGTAATTTGTGAGGGGTGATGATAAATTTTGAAATAAAACTGGATTTGTTGTAGGAAGAGTAAAAAGTGTAGACATGAATCTAGCGGGAAATAGTCATTTAAAAAATGTAAGTTGATTGGACTATACATTTGCAATGTAATACTCTGGTCGAATGGGCAAAACTTTTTTAAAAATTTCAAATGAACCCTCTCAATGAATGATGAAGTGTGTTAAGTGAAAACAGACATTGTGCTACAAATACAAGGTTCTACCATAACCAGAAATTCAGTACATTAAATAACTAATGGAACACGTCTTCAACATGAATTTGCCCCTACACAAAAATAATTGATTCAGGGATTCCTGTGAATAGGAATGCTGAGAAAGTGATTTATTGGAAGAGCTAGAAAGCTAAGTACCTATTGATAATTGAGGGATTGGAGGAAATTCATGCTTCTTAATAAACCTGTTAAATGTTTGATTGTTTTGGAATGTGTTACTGTAAAGATTCCATGCACTACATGTGTGTATTGTTTGTTGTAAAATGTTATGAATACTTTGTTCAGGGCTCACTCTGTCTTGACCATGAAGAGCCAGATAGTCATGGTGAGGTAAGGTGGAACTCCAATAAAGAAACTCCTCGAAAGTAAACAGGCTCTGACTGACTTTAGATGGAACAGAACACAGAGAAAGCAGTTTGTGTGTCACATCTTTGTGAGGTAAATGAGACCAGTTGTGCAGCAGGGAGGGCAGCAGGAGACTTATCCCGTAGGGCTAGTAGCTCAGGTTTCACAAGAAATTAGGTGGCGTCTCGGCCAGGAGAAGTGCAGAATGGACTGATCCTCATACTGGGCCTGGATCATAGCTCCTGGGAGTGGGCAGGCTATGGGGCTGATCTGTCACCTCACACAAATATTTTTTGGGAACAGAATTTAACAAAATGTGGTTTATGTATTAAAGCTGTTAACTAGGTGACTCAAAGGGTAAAAGGAGTCTTCTGAGAGTTAAGTAAGCTGTCCAAGAATACTTCGGATGGCACCTGTCTGTAGAGGCTGAATCCTAGTCCTGTCTCTGGCTCCAAAATCCATTCTCCTTACAGAGAGCAGTCTCTAAGCTAGATAGTTTCCCGGCCTTCTAGGATTCGTCTCTGGCTGCATTCTAGTCTCCCATAGTTTCCATGCCTCTCTCTAGGCGTATAATTCTTTCACTCTATCTCCAAGCCTCCACCTTTTAAGTTTCAATGGAAGGGGAGGGACGGAGCTAGGAAAGGGAGAGGGAAAGAGCATTTCTGCCACTCAGCTCCACTTAGGCCACAGCCACACTCGTTCTGTCCTTCTCAGAACACTGACCCTCTCCACAGACTTTGATTAATAGATTCAGCAAATACTCATTGAGGATCTGCAAGGCACACACCCCTCTCCTAGGAGCTAGGCAGCAGGAGTAAATGAAGGATAGGTAAGGGAGAAAGTCCACAAGAAAACCACACTAATGGCTACTGAACTGAACTCTGAAGTTTTGAGAGGAGATTGACCACCATCAACAGGGAAGAGGGAGGCAGCAGTGATACCTGGGTGGGATAGTTGGGTTTTTAAAGAGGGGGGAAATAGGATGGTCTGATTAAAGGCCTCATCAGAAAAGCTCACACATCCTCAAAAGAGGCTGGTCGTTCAGGGTTGGTGTATAGCGGGCAAAAAGGAAGGCCATAGAATATCAGTTCCAAGGAGTCGCCAGGTATCCATCTTTCATTTACTCGAGGCCACCAGTGGCCTGAACATCGCTCCTCCGTGCACACACACCCATGTACTTGAGCTCTACCTGGACCCAATGTACCACCTACAACTGGGAGAGAAATAGATGAAATAACTAGGGAGAGGATGGCTACCACTCAAGTGGGAATTCTGAGTGCTCCAGCCTGCTGAGCACTAGGACACACGCCTACTGAGGCCTCCACTGACTGACCCACAGGAAATGGGCCTCAGGGCCTCTTGGCCTGGGCCTCCAGTCCACCTAGGGCTCAAGCTGATCTCAGATGATTTCCACTTGTGCCAGGTGGATTTTGTGGTACAAATTCAACGAGCTGTCGAGGCTCACCTTGGGATGGGAGCGTGTTTAGAAGCACCATCCCCCACCTCTTTCCAGAGAAAATGCCTGATGCACAAGAAGAGAATTAAACTTGACAACATGTAGGTAAATCAAAACATTTTTTAAAAAGGCAGAGTCTAATGCAAAGGACTAAAGATAGAATTGAAATGTTGGACCATAGTAGGTTAAATTGGAAGCTGGAAGATGTGCATGAAAGTGGCCTAAAGTGCTTGTATTATTTCTGAGGAGGTCAAGATGCTTTTAGCTCTGCATTTTGTTAGGTGAACTATGTATGGTTAAATGTCATGGGCAGACCAGAAGGATAGAAGTCAAGGATATAAAGTATCTAAAGATCTGGACTGGAAAACCTCAAAATCTAGGAAAGAGAAAAAAAACAACATTGAAAAAGCAGGACAGTACCTTCTGGTAAAGGTAGGGTAGGTTACTTGGGTCAGTTTCATACCAACAGCAATGAAAGACTGCATTTTAAGAAATGTAGATGGCACGCCACCCTTCCTCTCAGGAGAGCATTGAGGATAAAAAGACTGTAGTTTAAACAGGACAATTTAAAAATGAGATCCTGTCACCAGATAAGGGAACACCAGAGCAACTTCTGTCCTAAACTGTTAGCTGATGCTTGCAGAGCTGGGTCCCATTTAACCAGCCACAGGGAGTGAGAGAGACAAGGTCAGGGCCGGGCCCACCCGAGATGGAGAGTCTTATATGAGAACTTTCTGAAGTTTAGCTGGGTTTCCAAAGTGCCACATTCTCAAGAGAAACCATCCCTCAGTCCCAGGGGGCTGTAGAGACAGTGGCCTTGTAACTGAGCAGAGCAGTAGAAAAGAAAGGGAAAAGAAAATATCCCTAACACCTTGTGGTCACTGACCAACCCTTATGACCCAGGTAAACAAAACCTGAGCCCAGGCCAAAGCAACACAAGGCATCTTTGGAAGAGGACTTCTTCAATCTAGACCTCAGGGAATCTTTTAAAGGTAATTTTTTAGGAACAGTTAATAAGTAAGCAAAGATAATCAGGTACAAATGGAAAAGGCACCATGATAAAACCAGAAAGAACTGATTCATATAGACTTCACATATTATCAGTTATGGTTTGTTTTTTTTAATTTTTGTTTTGTTTTTTGGGCTTTTTTGTTAAAAAAAAAAAACTGCTTAAAATATTTAAAGATGTGCCTGGTGGTGGGTATTAAGGAGGGCACGTATTGCACGGAGCACTGGGTGTTGTACATAAACAGTGAATCTAGGAACACTGCATCAAAAACTAATGATGTATTTTATGGTGACTAAAATAACACAATAAAAAAATATTTAAAGATGTATGTGGCTACGGATTGTGACAAAATTAAAAACAGAATTGGTAAATGAAAGATAAAGGTCAAGAAATCCAGAATGCATCATGGGGTTAGAAAAATATGGGAAAAATAGAGAAGGGAAGGTTTCATTGGGAAGTTTTACATATAAATATATGTAAAGTTACAGTCTCAGAAGGCAAGGACAGGAAAAAAGGGCCAAAGGGACTAGGACAGAATTTTCCAGAGCTGATGAAAAACACAAGTCTACAGATTTAAAACCCCAAAGAATGCAATTACAAAAATCACATCTACACACATCATAGTATGACTGCAGGGGGAAAAAAATTAACAGCTAAAGACAAATTACCTTCAAAGGACAACAGACTTCTCAGCAACAACAGAAGATGAAAGAGTGGAATGAAAATGAGTATAAAGCTAGAAAATAACTGTCAGCCTGACCATTTATACCCAGTGAAAATATCTTTCAGGAGTGAGGACAAAATAAATACATTTTAGGATGAAACTCATTTCGTTCTCCCCTGCCGTCCCTTACTAAAGGCAATTCTAAAGAATTCATTGTAATACAGAGAGTGATCCCAGATGATGTTCTGAGATGCAAAACGGAAGAGCAAAGAGGAAGGATGTAGGCAAATGTAAATGAACATATTTGTACAAAACAATAAAGACTTAGAGTTGTTAAGATAGACTCAAAATACCAGACAACAATATCTGTCAAGAGAGAGTAGAAAAGAATTTAAGTATCATATGAGGTAAGGCTTTGGTTAATCTCATACACATTGTAAAGTCTAGGGGAATCATAAAATAGAATGCATATTTTTAATACCAGTAGAGGAAAAATGAATTTTAAAAAATCAATAAAAAAAAAAAAGGAGAGGGAGAAGGAGAAGTGGTATATCTTAAGCCAAAAATATCAGTATTTCTTTTTAAATGACAAAGATTGTCAGACGATGTCTTAGTTCAGGCCACTATAACAAAATACCATAGACTGGGTGGCTTATCAACAACAGAACTGTATTTCTCACAGTTCTGGAGCCTTGAAGTTCAAAATCAGAGTGATTAGAGATCAGCATGGTTGGGTGAGGGCTCTCTTCCATGTTGCAGATTTCTAATTGTACCCTCATGTGGTGGAAAGGGCCGGGAAGTTCTTTGGGGTCTCATATAATAGCACTGATCCCATTCATCAGGGCTCCACTCTCATGACTTAATCATTACTTCCCAAATCTCAACTTCCTAACGCTGTCACACTGGGCATTAAGACTCCAACATGTGAACTGGGCGGGGGAGGGGGGGTGAGATATGAACATTCATACTAGCAGACAGGACAAAAATATAAAATTCCACTGCATACTCTATTCAAGAGACTCACCCTAAATATGAAGACACTCAAGATTTGAAAGTAAAAGAATGGAGAAAAAGTTACTTGAAGCAAATAGTAACCATTAGAAACTGGTGTAGCTCTACTAATATTAGATGAAATAGATACTTTAAGTCATAAACTATCCCTACAGATAAAGGGAATCATATATTACATTAAAACAAAAGGACCAGGGAAGAGAACATAGTGGAAAGATTTAAAAGTTTTAAGTTAATATCTAACTAATAACATAGCTCAAGAGTTGGCAAATATATGCAGAACTCAAAGGAGAAATATAAAATTCACAATCATAATGGGAGATTTTTGATACCTCTCAGTAATTAATAGGACAAGAATATTAAATATTAGTAAAGTTACAAATTTGAACATTATAATTTAGTAAGCAATCTAATACATAGAACCCTGCACCATTGCATTAAGGATACAATTTTTTTTTTCCAAGCACACATGAAACATTTTCAAAAATTGACGTACACAACGTTAGACGTCAATTATATCTCAATGAAGCTGGGGAAAAAAATGACCTTATGCTGGATCATAAAGTAAACCTTAACAAATTTTAAAGAATTAAGATCATATAGAGTGTGTTATCTTGACTATGCAATTAAATTAGAAATGAATAATAAAAAGATACTTAGGCCATCCCCATTATATTCAGAAATTTACAAATACTTTTCTTAATCATGGTTCAAGGAAGAAAATATTTTGAACTGAATACTGTAATCAAGACCAGTGGGATATTGCTTAAGCAGTGCTTAGAGAGACATTTATAGCCTAAAAAGATATTTTAGAAAATCAGAAAACCTAGTAATTAATCACCTAAGTACCATCTCAAAAAGTTAGAACAATCAAAATAAGCCCCAATATAGTTAAAATAAGAAAGTAATAAAAGGTAGACTTTATGAAATAGGAAAACAAACACAATGTAAAGAATCAACAAAGCCAAATACATGTGCGTGTTTTGGAAAAGACTAATAAAACTGACAAACCTCTAGTGAGATTGATCAAAGAAAAAAGAAAACCAAAGTCGGGAATAAAAATGGGGAATAAGGAGAACTGTGACATTTTCTCCTCTCTGAACATGCCCTGACTTTCTCACTCCCTGCTATTGAGAGAATAACCCACTCCCTCCAAATTCCTTGAGCAACAATTCTGAGAACAGGATGTAACATAAAGTGAGCCAAATCACAAAGAAACACAATCCATTTCTGAAAGATTACCGTACCTACATGACTAAAGCCCACCAAAACTGTAATGAACACTGTGGCTTTAGTTTATTTCCCCTATAGAACCCATCTCATTCCTTATGTTTGGAGAGTAAGTTTCTTTGAGAACTTTCCTTGTTGCAACCATTTGAATAAAGCACCCAGTCCCTTGGAGTTGAAGTCTCAGAGAATTTCTAAAGTTTGATGTTATAAATGATACAGATATTAAAACAATAAGATATTATATTACAATTTTATTACAATAAGTTAGAAATGTTATATGAAATTTTAAAAAATCCTAGAAAAATGTAACTTACCAAAACATACTAAAAGTCTCCCATCTTATAGATGTGGAGTATATGGGAAAGACAATGGAGTGAGTACAGTCCTTAGGGAACTTGGTGGAGAAGCAAGAGGACAGAGGAGAGAGGAGGGAGGGGAAAAAAAGCAGAAAGGGGAAACCTTAATCAACATTATGTATGGAAAAGCCTTCCATAGGCACTTGCTATTAGTGAATTTGAAAATGAAAACCTGAAAAATAATTTCATCTGTGTTTATGTACGGACACTCTAGGGGTGAAGAGGTACTGAGTACCAGTCATGCAATGCACGGGAAATTTTCTCTCATGGGATTAAAAAACGAGAGAGGGTCAGTTGAGGACCGGTTAGCTGAGTACGGACAGTCGGGACCTGCAGTCTGTCTGCATCAGGGCACTGAAAAATTGGGTATAACTGCTTCGGGAATTACTTGGGCTGGGACGTTTCTCCAGCCTCAGCTGAGTGCCTCAGCCTGGAGACCTGAAGAAAGAAGTCACAAATTTTAACTCAATTCTTTCTACAGGGTGTTCCCATTTAGACCTGGCAGTTCTTCTCAGGCTGTGGAGAGTGTCGGTTATGCTCAGTTTGTGTGAATCCCATGTAGACACTACGAAGTATAGTGGCCAAAACATGGTCTTTCCACCACAAAGCCCAGATGCAAAGAAGGGCTCTTTCACTTACCCCAGATGACTTCGGGCAAGTAAGTCAGTCTTCTGTTTTATGCTGTGTGTCCTCAGCGGTCTCTTATTGGAATAATAACAGTAGCGAGTTGGAGAAGTTCGTGTTATTAGAGCCCTTAGAAGTGTGCCTAGAATGAGAAGCTTTAGGGTAAAGGTGTGTGAAGTAAGTCTTACCACGTGGTGGTCCGTGTCCCAGGACTCTAGCGACCAGACAGTCAGGTGGTAGAAGGCAGCCCCATCTGAAAGCCAGGAAAATATCCCAAGGACCACCCCACACACAGATACAACCTAAGATGAGATTCGAGAAAAATGATTGTTTGGATCTATTTATTAAGCAGTATCTTGCTTCTAAGCAAGAAATCTATTGTTTCTAAGCAAAGATGCTTTGCTTTTTCAGGCCGGAAAGGAGGCAGCAGAAGAAGCCTCCAGCTCTACTCCACTGACCAAGAGTGTTGGGTGGGACCAAGGCTGCTTCACACTTGCTTCTCCAGCTTAGGCAGCCTGCCCACTCATACTATATGTATTTTGCTTCTCCCCCTCTCCCCCTGTTTTCCTGGCAATAGATGGTCTGGAAATCAATAGAGAGAGGGTTGATGGGAGCCAATCTTCCACCATCTTAACCATGGCTGTTTGAGGGGAGTGTCCCTTAAAATCTCAAAGGATAAGAGAAGATCCAGGGGTTGGCAGGACAAAGCCCTGGAGGAGAGCAGAAGTTCCTCTGGTCTTGGATGTAAACCTTGGGGCCAGCATACCCGGGAATGCAACAACTATGAATTTCTTTTCCTGTTTATAATTTCCCCATCTGTAAAATGAGGGAAATGACCCAACTCACAAGGTTGCTTTAAGGATTCATGAAAAAGCATTTTGTCTTTTGAAAATCTCTATATGAACATCATTGTTAAATTGACAAGCAATCTGTCTTGTTTTTTAAAGTTGAAAGGAGATAAAAATAAGAGCGAAGATTAATGAAACAAAACGACACAACAGAAAGGATCAAAAGTCAAGGTTGGTATTTTGGAAAGAGTATTAAAATTGGCAAACCTCTGGTGTAATAAAGAAAGAACAAAAATCACGAATAATCACAACAGATCCCATAGATTATTTAGAAGTATGCTTTTAAAATGTACCAGGACTTCCTAGTTTTATTTTTTAATCGCATTGTGGTCAGAAAAATACACCCCGCATGATTGCTACCCTCTGACATCTGTTGGGAATCTGCTTATGATCCAGGCGGTGTTTGATCTCAGTGAAGTTTCCATGGGCACTGGAGAAGAATGTGTGCCCTGCCAATGCTGGGTGCACTCCTCCAGATAACACATTAGATCACGTTTGTTATGCATTGTTCACATCCTCTCTGTTCTTACTGGATTTGTAGCGCTTGTTCTGTCAATTTATTAGGTAATTGTGGAGCTTCCCATTTCCACTTATAGATCTGTGCAGTTTGCTTTGTGTATTGGAAGCTATATTATTAGATGCATGTAAATATAGAATTATTATATCTTCCTGGTGAATTGCAGTTGTAAGAAGAAAGCCTCTTCTCTGTAGTGATGCCTTTTGCTTATTTAAAGTCTATTTTTTTTCTGATATTAAGAACATCAGCTTCTTTTTAATTACTGTTACGTGGCATATCCTTTCTATTCTTTCACTAGATTTAAAACCCCAAAGAAAGGGGCGCCTGGGTGGCTCAGTCATTAAATGTCTGCCTTCAGCTTGGGTCATGGTCCCGGGGTCCTGGGATCCAGCCTGGGATCGAGCCCCGCATCAAGCCCCGCATTGGGCTCTCTGCTCGACGGGAAGCTTGCTTCTCCCTCTCTCACTCCCCCTGCTTGTGTTCCCTCTCTAGCTGTGCTTCTCTCTGTCAAATAAATTTTAGAAAATAAATAAATAAAATAAAAGCCCAAAGATGTGCTTAGATGTGTCTCTTGGAGATGTGTCTTTTGGAAATCTCATGTTGTGCTTTTAATCTAGTCTGGTAACTTCTTGTAACAGGAACATTAGGCCTTCCATATATAATTTCCAGTATGTTTGGGCTTAAATCTTATTCACTGCTTTCCTGACCTAAGTTATGTTATCTCTTTCTTTTTTCAAGATTTTATTCATTTATTTGAAAGAGAGAAACAAGAGAATACCAGAAGAAAGGGAGGAGCAGAAGGGAGGGAGAAGCAGGCTTCTCGCCAAGCAGGGAGGCCGACATGGGGCTCAATCCCAGGACCCTGGGATCATGACCTGAGCCAAAGGCAGCTGCTTAACTGACTGAGCCACCCAGGCAACTCTGTTATCTCTTTTCTTGACTTCTTTCAGATTGGGTCAGAATTCTTCTGTTAGGATTCTATTACACTTAGTCTATTATTCTACTTTTCCCTTTGCTGGCTTGGAAGTTATATACTTTTTCTCTTCCTTTACTGGCCAAGGACTTAAAAGATCCATTCTTGATTTATCAAAGCCTAATGTTAACTGGCACTTTTATCTTCGTACTAGACAATGAAAGGACCTTAGAACACTTTAGCTTCATTTGCCTGTCATTTTATATGCTGTCGTTTTTGTGAACTTTAACATATTTGTGAACATATAAAGGTATATGGATATTGGGGCACCCGGGTGGCTCAGTGGGTTAAAGCCTCTGCCTTCGGCTCGGGTCATGATCTCAGGGTCCTGGGATCGAGCCCCGCATCGGGCTCTCTGCTCAGCGGGGAGCCTGCTTCCCCCTCTCTCTACCTGCCTGTCTGCCTACTTGTGATCTCTCGCTCTCTGTCAAATAAATAAATAAAATCTTTAAAAAAAAAAAGGTATATGGATATGTACCAAAATACAGTATTATTGTTTTCTATACCAAATGTTTATTGAGATTTATCTTCCTCTTTACTACTTACTTCTGTCTCCTCAACTTTCCATACGGGGTCATTTTCCCTCCTTTTGTCTGAGAAACATCCTATAGGACAATCTGTCTGTTAGAGGTAACACCTTCCAATTTTTGTTTGCGTAAAAATAGGTTTATTCCACCTCATTCTTAAAAGATATGTTTTCCTAGGAATAGAATTCTAGGTTGAGCGTCTTTTGTCCCAGTGGAGGCTTCAAGCCACCAATTTCTGACTTCCATACTGGTTGGTGAGCAGTCCATCTTCCTGTTTAATGCCTTCTTTTAAGTTTTTTCTCTATGTCTTTGGTTTATTTCAGTTTTACCATGATATGTTTAGGTGTGTTGTTTTGTTTTGTTTTGTTTTTTTATAGTAATGCTGCCTCAGATTCTTTGGGCTTTTAAATTTGTAGATTTGTATCTTCAGTTTGGGTAAATTCTCAGCCGTTTGGGTGCCCTCATTCTCTTTCTCTTTCCTTCTGTGGCTCCAGTAAAGGTATATTAGGCCTTATCACCATAACTCCTATGGTTAAGTAGCAACCTTAACCTCTCATTTTCATCCCTTTTCGCCCCCTCCCTGCCCAGGCTTCATTCTGGATATAACTTATATTTCAGTTCGATAAGTCTGTGTAATCTGCCATTAAATCAATGTTCTGTTTTTCAGCTGGAGACTTTCCATTCGTTTCCTTTTTTACAGTGTGCCAAATAGGTCTTTATTTTGCTTAAACATTATTTTAAAAGCTGTATCTGATGACATCTGACAGGGGCTTCCTCTGCTTCTGGTCTCCGTGTGTGTCACAAATTCCCTGCATGAGATTCCCTCTGCCCAAATACTTAGAGTGGTTTCTGTTTTCCTACTTGGGATCTGACTGATACACTGCTATCTGCCAAGCTCTCAACCCTGCGCCTTACAACTTTCTACAAATTTTTTTTTTCACTGCCTACAGCTCCCCTTTATATTTTGTTAACTTTCAGCAAAAGGAAACTTGATTCAGGAGCTACAGAATTTGTGGTCTAAAGCCAGGGGTCTAAAGGGAACACAAACTGGAAAAAAAAAATCCCTTCTCAAAGACTCCTCGCCTTAGTAAATAATTTTGGGGTCACATTTTTTGGGGAGCACACTGCCATCCTCCCAATTTTGTTTCAGTTGGTCTGTTATCAAGCAAGTTCATCTTCTCCTTCCACAAAACAATATCTGAGATACATATGTTAGTTATTTACTAATAGTTAAGTCATCCTGCAGCTATTTCAATTACATATTTAAAATTTTTCAATCAGAAGTCACTTCTTCCAAAAAAAAAAAAAAAGCTATTTCTTAGAGCCTGTCCTCTGAAGATACAATTAAAACAAAACAAAACAAGACACTTCGGTGAACACGAACCTCGGAGCTCCCAGTCCCAGCTTCTTTTCAGGAGGCGTGTTTTGTTTTGTTTTGTTTTCATCTAAAAATAAAGACAAAAACATGTTACAACAGAAATACTATAATAGCAATACTCCGATTTACATTTCTTCCTGTGATCTTACCTCCCTCCTTCCCCATCAAGAGAAGTTTTTTTAGCCACTTTAACGGGAAGAGTTACATCATTTCCCAGTTCTGCTCTCACTTCCCCCCACCACACATCTAGAATCTTGGTGTTTACCTAGTTTATTTTGTCTGGGGATATGCTGACTAGTGGGGCTTTGAGGATCAACCTCAGGGCCTTCCTCATCCCGCAGCCCCTTAGCCCTCTCTGAGGCTGACTGACCGTATCATGGCCTGTTTGGAGATCTGCCCTTGGACACACCAGCCCTTGACCTAGACCAGTCTCCAACACTTAACAGTGCCTCGGTGGCTAATCAGTCAGGGGGAGGGGACGGCAAATAAACACCATCCTAGAACTTCTGCCCAGAACACAGTCTTGATGACTAAATGGGGCCCCCATCTGGGGATCCCTACTCACCTCTAGCCAGTCCCAAACTGCAGCATTTTGGGTGGGCTGCAAACTGGTGTAAAGGCACCACAAACATACACCCATTGTAGGGTTAGAATAAGCTCCTCATTTAGTTAACTAGCTTCAAAATCTTATCAGAAGCAAGATGCCATCTGGGCAGGATTCAGCACCTCACAAGGATGTTCACCTTGGTGCCCAGGGTCCCTAAGCAGCTAGGATCTGACCAAAAATCTGACCAGACCTGGAACGTTTTCTTCTTGTCAGAACACAACCATTTTAAACTCAAGGATAACATAACTGTTTGGGAATCCAAACCAATAATCTGTGCATTTAAGCTTTCGAGAATTTGTACAGACAAGAGGCTCTCACTGGTCAAACCGGACCCAGCAGCACCAGGGAGCACATGAGGGGAGGTGTACTTGAAATAGCACTTTGTACCGTTCAAAGGGGGCACTGTTGCTTCCAAACATTCACTTCTGATTTTTCACAGAAAGGAATCTTACCATACATGCATTAATGTGGTTGTTCTCCTTTCTGTGAAAGGACATGAACATCTTTTGCATTCTCTCTAAGGACTTCCTAGTAACTTACTGTATATTTACACCATAACTTAACCAGTCCCTAGTGATAAATATTTGGGTTGTTTCCAGGTTTTTGTTGTTTTTTTTTTGCTAGTATAAACGGTTTTGCAATAAAATATATTTTCTCACACTTACAGAAATTTATCTGAAGGATACATTTATTTTTTTCTTTTTTTTTTTTTCTTTTTGGTTCCAGGGACTGCTTTATTTTTTTTTCCCCCAAATACTTTTATTTTATTTTTTCAGTGTTACAAGATTCATTGTTTATGTACCACACCCAGTGCTCCATACAATACGTGCCCTC
>CM052895.1:1921967-1971080 GCA_028534135.1 Potos flavus | reverse complement strand
TCCATTGTATATATGGACCATATCTTCTTGATCCATTCATCTGTTGAAGGGCATCTTGGCTCTTTCCACAGTTTGGCGATTGTGGCCATTACTGCTATGAACATTGGGGTACATGTGGCCCTTCTTTGTACTGCATCTGCATCTTTGGGGTAAATACCCAGTAGTGCAATGGCAGGGTCATAGGGTAACTCTATTTTTAATTTCTTGAGGAATCTCCACACTGTTTTCCAAAGTGGCTGCACCAACTTGCATTCCCACCAACAGTGGAAGAGAGTTCCCCCTTTTTTTTTTTTAGAATCATAAAAATTAGTCTCTTTTTTCAGTTTAAAAAAATTTTTTTAATCTGAGTATAGTTGACACACAATGTTACATTAGTCTGAGGAGTACAACCTAATGATTTGACAAGTTTATACCTTATGCTATGCTTACCACGAGTATCACCACAAAACACTATTACAATATCATTGGCTATGTTCGAAGGTTACATTTCTAAAGACAGAATTGTTGAGTAAAAATTTGCCTTAAATTTTTGATAGCATCAACTTGCTATCCAAAAATACTGCAAAACTTATACTTCTGACAGTGGCGTGTAGAACACCCTCACCCACACTAGGTATTATCAACATTTTTCATCTTTGACAAGCTGTTATTTGAAAAATGGTATCTACTGTTTTTTTTTTTATCTTGAAACTGTCTCAAAGAAAATTGGAAAGTACAATATAAAACTTCTTCTCTTCCTGAACCATTTGAAAACTAAGTGGCTGACAAGGCACTCCATCACCTTTGAAGACTTTTAGTGTATATTTCCTACAAGCAAGGATCTTTTACATCACCACCATAAAATCATCAAAATAAAAAATCAATGTAGTCAATGTTAATATTGACTCAGTACGACCATCTAATGTTCTGACCCCGTCCAAGTTTCTTTAATTGTCCCAGTAATGGAGGCCCCTGGGTGGCTCAGTGGGTTAAAGCCTCCGCCTTGGGCTCAGGTCATGATCTCAGGGTCCTGGGATAGAGCCCCGCATTGGGCTCTCTGCTCAGCGGGAAGCCTGCTTCCCCCCCTCTCTCTGCCTGCCTCTCTGCCTGCTTGTGATCTTTCTTTCTATGTCAAATAAGTAAATAAAATCTTTAATGTTTAAAAAAAAAATTGTCCCAGTAATGTCCTTTGGAAAAAAAATATTCAGTTCAGAATCGTGCAGTGCTAACTGAGTTTCTGCATCTTTTTGGTCTCCTTCAAATAGTGCTCCCACCCTAGAACAGTGGTTCTCAAGCTCACGCGAGTGTCAGTATCATGTGGTGGGCTTCCTAAAATTACTGGGTCCCAGAGCTCCTGATTTAGGGAGTGGCTAAGAATTTGCAGAAAATTCTCAGGTGATGCAGATTCTGTTGGTCCAGGGACCTCTCCACACTAAAGTCCACCAGCCTGACTGGTCCCAGACTGCTCCTGAAGCAGTCAGTAGGCTTGTGCACAAGGTAGAAGGTAAAGACATAGTCTTATCTTCTTAGCATTTAAAATAATGCTTCATACTACCAATAGGTAGTGTTTTGAAAAAGGAAGTACTAACTGTGGTTGTATTAGTTTCCCACTGCCACAATTTGGTGGCTTAAAACAACATAAATTTATTATCTTAGAGTTCTGCAGACCGGAAGTCCAAAACAGGTGTCTTTGGCCTAAGATCAAGATGTCAGCATTCTTTCTGAAAGCTGTAGAGGGGAATCCATTCCTTGTCTCTTCCAGCTTCTACAGGCTCTCCGGTTCCTGCTTATACCCTTCCATCTTCAAAAGGCCCCCTTCCATCTTCAAAGCCCACAATGGCCAGACAAGACTTTCTCATGCTGCATCAATTCTGACTCCCTCTTTCACTTACAGGAACTCTCATGATTACATTGGGCCACTGGGATAATCCAGAACACCCTCATTTCAAGATCCTAAACACCTGCAAAGTCCCTTTCGCTACATGAGGCAATACATTCACAGATTCTGAGGATTAGCACACCTTTGAGGTCCATTACTCTGTCTATCATAGTGAAGACCACTGGCTGTCTAACAAACTCTGTTCTTCTCTTCTAGAGGCACACAGCTAGACTACATTTTCCAGTCTTTCTTGCAAATGGGTGAGGTCTCTCAAAAGGAATGTGAGTGGAAGCGTGTGTTCTTTCCATAGCAGGCCTGCGAGAACCTCCTTTTCATGTTCCTCCTGTTCTTTCTCCTTTCTCGGGACCTTAGACGATGGGAAGCCTGGGTAATCACTGACCTGAACACCCGTCCTGGACTATTAAGTGAGCAAAAGTTAAAATTCTATAGCACAGAGACAACATTGTAGAGCCTCACATTTGGGTCTATTTAGTAGTTAATCCTTCAGTAGTCAGTCAATCCTAACTAATCCATCAACAAATGGAATGTTTCTTCATAGGCCCTTGACTCCTAATGCCCATATTTCATAAGACCTAAACCTCCTACTTCCCTAAAAAGACCGAGGTCCTCTGAAATAGGCAACCACAGTTTTTCACCTCCTCCCTTCAAACATCTATTGAACAACAGGCACAGGGCTGGTGCACTAGGAATGCCTGTGATGCCTGCTTCTTTTGTCTCACTGGGCATACTTTCCTGCCTCTCCTGTTGCCTTTTTTAAACCAGGGCTCCTTCTCCAACTCTGCTGCCCTCACCACCTTCTTCAGCTTTCTCTTCTCCACTGGTACTTTAGCTTCTGCTTTCCAACCTGCTGGCCTTGACCCCAGTGTTGAGTCAGCCTTGCCTTCACTCTGCTATGCCAGCAAACTACCTCTCTATTCCTTTGCCTCTTTCCACTCTCAGACTTCAGGAGCTGAGCCTCACTTTGGTAGAAGTCCAGAGATGGGAGGGAGCAGAGATTGACCTGGGCTGGGGGCTCAGGGAAAGACACAACGAAGAGGCAGCATTCTCGCTGATGGCTGATGGCTGAGGAGGCATTAGGCGAGCAAAGGAAGAAGAAGAAAGCTACAGGCAGACACGCTGCTAGAAAGAGGCTGCACCAGCAAATGCACGTGGCAACGGGGGTGGGTCAAGGACGCATGTAAAAGAGAGAAGGAAAGTGGGGCGCCTGGGTGGCTCAGTGGGTTAAGCCTCTGCCTTCGGCTCAGGTCATAATCTCAGGGTCCTGGGATCGAGCCCCGCATCGGGCTCTCTGCTCAGCGGGGAACCTGCTTCCCCCTCTCCCTCTGCCTGCCTCTCTGTCTACTTCTGATCTCTTTCTCTGTGTCAAATAAATAAATAAAATCTTTAAAAAAAAAAAAGAGAGAGAGAGAGAGAGAAGGAAAGTGCTCTGGGGACAGGGGAGGGGTCGGAGGTGGGGTATGAAGAGTTGGTGGGCAAGGTATACTTGGCAGGGGGCTGGAGCTCCAAAGACAGCCTGGATTGTCACCTTTGCAAAGCTCTGGGGTCTGCCAGCCCCACCCCACCTCCACCCAAAACAAGATGGGATTTTTCAACATTGGGATTCTTAGCTTCTCCTGAGATTGGGAAATGTTTGGTATGAATGTGGGAGAGGGATCGAGTGACAAAGCACATGAGCTTCATGTGTGAGGAGTTGCGGCTGGCTGTGGGCAGTTACCAACCCCCTTACCTCGGGTTCTACTCCTCAGACGGTGGTCAGGCCAGCTCAAGGGGCAACTCAGCCTCTCATTGACTTGAGCCTCTCTTTCCCCTTTGTCACACTAATCCCTAAAATGGTCTTCAAACTTGTTTATGTGTAGAAACTCATTTTTTTTTTCAGATAGAAATTTAGATAGTGCTCCCAAACAGATGAAAGATAAAAGTAGAACCTCTTTTGTAGAGTAGGGGAATTGGGGGGTTACCCACAGAGTCTAACAGACTCTCCAGGGGGAGCTGAATCACCTCAAAGAACCAGGTGTGGCAGAAACTACTGGCTACTCCAAGGCACCCAGTCTCACCTTCCTCCACTGAGCAATCAGACCCCACCCAGCAGGGTTTTGGCAGGGCGCCTGTCCGGCTTCCCTCAGGCTTCTGGCCAATGGGATGTGAGCAGAAGTGAAAGGGCCACTCAGGTGATTCCCTCCAAAGAAAGCTCTTAGCTCCCTGCTTCCTCTGCCTTCTTCCACCTGGCTGGGAAAGGGGACAGCAGGAGGGGCATCTTGAACCCACAGGTAGGTATCACATATTGACGATGTGAAGGCCAACATGTCAACATCATTGCCCATGACCTTGTAGAGCAGAGCAACTATTGCTCTGACCCCCCGCCCCCACTATACTATCACGTGAAAGAGAAACAGAGGCCTGTCTCATGAAAGGCTGTGTGTTTGGGTCTTTTGGGAAAGTGGCTCAGCCAGTTGCGTAACCAGAAGACCAAGGCTCAAGGGAGGAGTTTGGTAAGTTCTACATGCTCAATTATAGAAGAACATTTCACTTATTATGTTGTCCGTGTGGCTTTGGCAGTTTTAAACCTACCTCAACTCCACCCCAGTAAAGAAGTCTGCAGGTTTGTTGAATGAGAGGATCAGAAGAGTTGGTTCATCCAATCGGTCATCAATGTAGATGCCAATTTCTGAAATGGTGTAAGAACGCAAAGGAAATTAGTAGAAAAGCTGATTTCTATTTCCTTTTCTTCTCGCATCATTTCCTGTCAGCTCCCGCCTTTTTAATGTATTTATAAGGCAATTCTTCCTCACTCCTCTTTCCCCTTTGGATTTTCTCTGGAGTGCCTACATAAGTTGTTCAAACATGTGACATTACATGGGTCCTCAGTGATGGCTCGTGGAAAAGTAGGACACAGCTGAGTGATGGCGACTGGAGTACGGGGGTTAGTGACACCTACGAGAGCAGGGATCTTCCCGCTGAGACTCAGCTAATCCTCGGAGGGAAAAAGGAAAAGGTCAAGAGTCACATACAAGTAAGAAGCAGCTGTAAAAAGAAATGTAAATGTTTAGGGGACTTTCTTTTCAAATTGAAATCTTAATGATTGCCATCCTTTATGAGTCAGTTATAGGTCTAGGAGTCTCACAGACACAGCATGTAATCTTTACAGAATTAATCAAGGTAAACATTCTTATTCACATTCTACAAATGAGACTGGAGGGGACGCCTGAGTGGCTTGAGTCCCACCTCGGGCTCTGCGCTCAGCAGGGAGCCTGCTTCTCCCTCTGCCTGATGCTCCCCCTGCTTGTGCTCTCTCTCTCTCTCTCTGATTTAAAAATAAATAAAATATTTTTAAAAATGAGACTGGAGTTCAGACTAAGACTAGGGATTTGAACCCAGCCTGACCCTTTCCCCCCCTTCCTCCACTTTAGACAAGAAACATAAAGTATTAAAAACTGGCCTTGGAGGATATGATTAAGTTTATGTGTCATTTTCGCAGGCCATGGTGCCCAGATATGTGGTCAAGCATCCTTCTGGATGTTTCTGCGAGGGTGTTTCTGGATGAGAGATTAACATTTAAATTGATGGGCTAAAGCAGATTGCCCTCCATAATGGGGGTGGTCCTCCTCCAGTTAATTGAAGGCATGCATAGACCAGACGGACTGACGTCCTCTGAGCCAGGAGGAATTCTTTCAGCATCGGGCATTCCGACTTCAACCACAGCATCAGCCTGTAGATTTTGGAGGAAACAGCGTTTTTGGAGATGAATGCCGGTAGATTACAAATCGAAAGAGCCAGAGAGAAGGTGAGGTGGGTTCGAGGCTCTAGGCTGTCCTGAATGGCTGTCCCGCCTCTTCAGTGGTTTCTCTGGGAATGGCACAAGGGGTAGTGCGCTGTGTAAAGAGGCTGAGGCCAGCCTGGTGTCCTCTCCCAGCTTGTAATCCTGCGTATGTGGAGGAGTTCCTCTTCCTGGGCTCGTAGGACGGTGGCTTTTTCCAGTCTCCTTTGCAGTTAGGGGTGATGATATGACTGGGTCCTGGTCAAGGAAGGGTGGGTGGTATGACGTAAACTACTTCCTGGCTTGGCCCTCCCAAAATTTCTGTAATCCTCCAGCTCTCTCTCTCCACCATTCCCACCACCTGGGAAGTTCATACTCAAAATGAGTAGACTAGAAGAAGAAGCAGGGCCGCCAGCACCATATTACACTTTGTATGAGCAAGAAATAAACCTTCAAGCACATTAACCCAACTGAGATTTGGGGTTTACTGGTTCCCTCTTCCTAGGCTGGTCTGGGCTGACAGAGGCAGCATCCGTTAGTCTCTATTGATTAGAGGAAGCTAGGCTGCTGGAACACAGACAGTCAGTGATACAATGTTTTGAAAACAGAGCCACCTACAGATCTGTTTACACAGGCTGCTCCAGTGTGATTATTTTCGCAGGTGTCTCAGTTTGGGCGATAAGTTATAGGGACGCCCTACTTAAGGAACAAATAACTTTAAATGTCTCTCACTTCCCAGTCCAAAGTGAGCATTCCCGCCTGGTAGCTCTGTCCTGAGTTCCTTGCATCTAATGGCTCTGCAGAACTCAGGGCGTGGCTGTCATCTGGATGGTTAGAGCTGGGCTGCTGACATGCAGAGGTTGTCATCGGGGAGGCGACTTTTTCATTTTTTTTTCATTTTTTGAAAGAGTAAGAGAGAGTGAGTGTGCTCAAGTGGGGGGAGGGGAGGAGAGAGAGAATCTCGAGCAAACTTCACGCCCCGTGCGGAGCCTGCTGTGGGGCTTGATCTCATCACCCTGGGATCATGACCTAAGCCGAAATTAAGAATCGGATGCTGAACCAACGGGGCCACCCAGGCGCCCCAACTTTTTGATTTTTTAATCTTCTCATTCTCATGGTTAAAGAAAGATCAAAGTGGAGGCCCCTAGCCCAAGCACTCTTGGTCATGTAATTAAAACCTAAAACTGTCCTGATTTTTCAATAATGCTGATTCTGACCTTAACCAAAATTAAGCTTTCTTCACATCAGCATAACCTATAGCGTGCTACTCACCTAAACACACTTAAGCTTTTGCTGCTCTTCTACCCCGGAAGGAGTATCCGTTTCCAGTAATCAATCGCAAGAGAAAACAATGTATTTCCTCATGCTCTGTAAGTTGCTGAGAGCCAGCTATAACCACTTTCGGTCTGAAGTCTTCCTGTTCACGAGTAGTTCGTTTTCTGGCCTAATAAAATATTCATATCAAGTAAGTCTGTCCGGATTTTCTCTTGACATCATTCGAGACTGTAAGCGCAAAGAGACCAGAGTCCAAGTCTTTTTATTTCTAACTTATTTTGCAATCATTAGATTCACAAGCAGTTGCAAGAACACAGAGATGCTTTACCTAGTTTCTCCATAACAGTGGCATCTTGCAAAACTCTAATGTAATATCACCACTAAGATGTCGATATTGGTACAAGGCCAAGATCTTGTACGGAGGTTCTCAGTTTTACTTGTACTCCTGTGTGTGTGTGTGTGTGTGTGTGTGTGTGTGTGTGTGTGTGTTATTTAGTTCTGTGCTGTTTTATCACATGTGTAAATTTGTGTGACCACTTCCACGGCCAAGATACAGAGAGGCCAACTTTGTTTCTGTTCACACTCCCTTCCTCCCAGGACTACAGCAATGCCTGCCACAAGAAAGACACTCAGTAAATACTCGTTAAGTGAATGAATGAGTGCTGTGCTAGCTAGGGCTCTCAGAAGCCGTAAAGGAGGTGCAAAAATCCACCAATGTAAATAGCATTTCTCCACGGCGCCTCAGCACCTCAGCACTCAAAATTTGCGTGATAAATGCAGCCTTTTAAAGGAAGCAGCTCTCCGTATTACTTGCTGACTATTCTGCCAAGAATTCGGGTGTACAGAATCGGCATCGAATTTTTTTCTACCTGGAAAACTGCTAGAAATATGCAGGAGGTGAAAAGCTTTTGAAAGCACAGCAATTTAGAGGTGAACATCCATTCTGAGGTAAATGAATTCGTCCCTGATAAAGTATTAGCTGCTTATTTGAAACTAGGAAAATAAAACATAGCTTAAAGCATTTCTTCAATTACAAATATATCCTGAATTTTACCTAGGTTTTCTTTGTTGTTTTTGTTTTTTGGTATTTAACTTCCTACTTTTTGGTGTGAAAATTTAAAAACACTTAAAAATGTTAAAAGACTAGAACCACAAATGCCTTCCATCTATATTCAATGGTTGTTAATGTTTTACCATATTTCTTTTTCTCCTTCTCTCCCCCCTCCCAACAAACCCAAATACACCAGTTTAGAAAATAAGTTATTAATATGACCTCATGATCTCTAAATACTTCAGCACGAATCTCCTAAAAACAAGGGCAATCTCCTAAATAAGCACACTGCCACTATCACACCTAGGAAAATTAAAAATCATTCTACAATCACAACTCATATCCAAGCCATGCTTCAATTTTCACTGTTGTTTCCTAAAGATTTCTATGCAATTCCCCCATGATCTAATCAAAGTTTGAGGATTCCATTCGGAGGTTAATCTGGAAACTCTCCCCCACCTTAACTTCTGTTCTGAGGATGATTTTTCAAGAATCCAGGCCAAATAACTCCCAGAAAGTCACACATTCTTCATTTGTCCAGTTGTATCTGGATGGTGTTCCTTCACATTTGCTTTTAAGCCTGTATTGTCCTTAAAACGGAAGTCTGGTCTGGAGGTCTGGAGACCCTCAACCAGGTTTAGATTAAACGTTTTTTGTTTTTTTTTTCTTTTTCTTTTTTTTTTTTTTTTTTGCAGGAATACTGCAGAGGCATCTCAGAAGACTGTCATGCATCGGGTTTTTCCACTAGTAGTGATGCCGAGGTTGATGATGACATGTATGGCAAAGTGACTGCGAAACCTCCATGGAGAAGAGTCTGCCTGGAAATGGAGACGGAGGCAAAGTTCACAGGCTAAGGTTTTATGACAGGTGCAATCCTATGACTGCAAAAAAGGCGGAAGAAAAGAATTGAAGCAGAAAAAGAGGGAAAATGAATACAACATGGTTTGTTGCCAAGCTGACCATGGTTTTGTACGCAGCCCCGCTTGGTCATGTGAGGCATCTTTGGAGGTGCTCTGGGCACCATTTCATATGGGCTGAGCTGTTCTCTGGCACAAAGCCCACAGCATGGAAATGCCCCTGTACTTCCGGACTGTGTTACCAGTGCCTCCAGGCAGCCCCCGGGAAAGCCAGGGTTCTGTGGGTCCCACTGTGTTTGACTTGGGTATGGGAGTTTCTGTAGAGCTTTCCGGTGTAATGACAGCCTTGCCAAAGGCAGAGATGTCTGTTATCGTAGGAGGTGAGATGACAAGATGGAGGCTGGAGCTTTCAACCATCACTGGGACCTCATCAGGGCAAGTGGGTCCTGAGAGGCAGGCAGGCAGGGCCAAACGCATCTGTGGGGGATGGGCATACGTTGGCTCCAATACCAAAAGGAATATCTTTCTCTTTGAAACTAGTAAAGATCTGTGGAGTGATAATTTGCCCTCATAGGAATATCCTATTGCCCAACTACTTTTTATGTAGTGGTTTTAGTTCCCATTGATTATTCTTGCCTGAACCACTCATTACATCAGGAGTTGCAAGGTATGGGGCTAGTGATATCCATTGCTACTACACTAGGGTGTCATTTCTTCTAGGCTCTTCAGGAACACAACTAGGAATATATAGCATGAGTTCATATTGTTATTGGCGTTATTAAACAGTATTTTTCTTAAAATACTTTTTGTATTTTATTTTTCCCTTGATATTGGAAATTCTTGGTTCCCAATAATATTAATGTAGGTATAGTCAGAGTCAGAGTAGTGTGTTCAAGTTACCCAAAATAACTTTCTCTTTCATTGTTGGTTTAGTAACTCATTTTATATAGAGTCAGGTCATTTATTTCTTTTAAGGTCCAGGTTTAATGCCTTTTCTTTATGATTAACTTTTGTTTTTGAGTATATAAAATACATGGTTCAAAAATCAACATTGTATCAAAACATTTAATCAGAGAAGCCCTCTCCCATTGCACATCCTCTCCACCGTGTTTCCTTTTCATTAGTTTCTGGTTTCTCCTTTACTGCATCTCTTTTTGCAAAAATCAGCAAATACAGAGTTAAAGTTGACCCCTGAAGAACCCGAGGGTTAGGGGTACCAACTTCCCATGCAGTCGAAAATCCATGTGCAACTTTTGACTCCCTTAAAACTTAATTACTAATACCTTACTATAGTATTATATACTGTAGTCTTATAATAAAGTAAGCTAGAGGAAAGGTTATTAAGAAATTACATTTACAATACAGTACTATACTGTATAAGTGAACCCACGCAGTTCAAACTATGTTGTTCAAGGGTCAAATATACAGTTTAATTTCCCCTTCTTTCTTACACAAAATGCAGAACACTACACGCTCTGTTCTTTGTCTAGATTTTTTTCTTTTGGTAACATATACGCAAGGAATTTTTCCATACTGTTCATAGATTTAAGTTAAATGCTAAAATTCATTAACTGTTTACTACATACATATGTCAGGGTAGGCCAAGCAATGTTGTAGTAACAAACCAACCCCCAAATCTTTACAAATAGTTTGGTTTCTTGCTCACCTAAAGTCTTGTGTGGGGTAGGACACCCTTCCATGTCTTATAGCCACGTGACTTGGAACAGATGTCCCCCGTGGTAGCCAGGCTGAGTAGTCAGCCAGAGCCCAGTCACATGGCCCCAAACCAATACAAGGGAGTTGAAAATGTATTTCATTCTTCATGAAGGGGAAACAGAAATGGAATTTGGTGAATCATAGAGCATCGTCTCTGCCACACCAGACTTCGCATTCATTCTCTCATAGAAATCCCACCACAGCTCTACAAGGTAGGTACTTTTATTATGCCCATTTTACAGCAAAGGACATTGAGGCTTCAAGCTTCTACATGCCTTTCAAAATTATGGTTGGGTGTCGGGATTAATTTCAGATCCAGGTTTATCTGGTATTGTCCACTAAAAAAAAAAAAAACAAAAAAAACAAAACCACAGCAAACCCATTTCATCCATGCATAAAAGCAAAATTCACAGAAACGTTGGAAATCAGAGCAACTGGTGTAGGACAATAAATATTTAGGCTTAGGATTAATAAGCTATTTCTTTACCAAAAAAAGCGCAAAATAAAAATGAAATCCCTGGAACAATAAAGACGAAAACATCACAGGACACAGTGTTTCAGTAACACTGGATGATAAAACAGCTTTATTTATAATTTCTGAATCAAGAGCTAATGTTATAACATCTCTTAAAGTACAAAGTGAGCCTGTAAACATTTTTCCTGCCTCTTCCTAAGTAAAAGCATCATATGTTCACTGCATGAGAGAAATAATGACTCTTTCAAAACGATTTGGGATAGTTCTGAGGAATTAAGCCAAGTAAGCTCCAAGGATTTTTAAGTTGAAAAACCTTCTTTTTAGAGGAGGAAATAAAATTTAAAGGCCATTTGGACAGTGCATTTAGTCCCACATTATTTTTTATATAGTATGTTTATGTTACTATATTTATTGCCTAAGATTTGGAGCAATACTGGATCCCAGTGTATGTTTCGAGTAAGCGATTGCAGCAAAATGAACAAAATGACAAAACTAGGAACTCCACTTTAAATGAAGCATTGGCCATCCATATATGCAAGGGACTGCAGATTCCATAAAAAGGGAAGGTGGTTCCGGAAGGTGATTGTTCTAGATCATGGCAAAGCTCACCCTCCCCTGTGAGTGTGAGCAAACTCATCCTGCCTGTTGATCCAACACAGTTTTCACAATAATGCCCTGTAAGCATTAACCTCTTGTCAGTGGTTTCCAAATATTTTGGACCCTAACTACAGTAAGAAATATTGTGAGCCGTGTACACACAGATGAAAAGTTTCATGAGACATAGTACAGGCAAAACAGTCTGATCCTCTCCCCTTGACCTACTCTACTCTATTCCCTCCTTTTCCCCAAATGCTGGCATGCCTACATTCATACCCTATTAGGACCGGCTGTGTGAAATCCCTAAGCTAGCACCGTTTATTGCTTTGGCTGGCCAATCAAACCAGCCTGTGTCAAATCTTTATTTTCTCCTTTGTTCCACAGCTCCCAGAAGGAAGAGAGGCTCAGTGCTTGGAGAAGGTACTGTCCTCTCAGAATCAGTAACTAAACCCTGGAGCCTGGAGGACTCAGTGTCGAAGTTGCCACTACTCCTTTAATTCCATCTTCAAAAAATGTTCGGATTCACTTAGCATGCTGACACATTGCTTGGATTGCCAGATTTGGCAAGGCAAAGCAAGCCAACAAAACCAAGATGCCCAGTTACGTTTGAATTTCAGATAAACAATTTTTTAGTGTGTCTTATGCAATAACAATAATTCCTTGTTTATCTGAAGTTCAAATTTAACTGGGTGTTTTGTATTGTATCTGACAACCCAGTTGGCCACACACCCTGTTTCCTTTTACTTTGAACATCTTCAGGATAGATGTAGGCTGGACAGGATGTGGGCACTGCTCTTGGTAGGGGGGACATTTTGGCTTAGCCTCCTTCTGCCTTCCTCAGTTTTAATTGCTGGCTACACGGCCCACAGCCCCCTTCAGGGTTCTCTCATCTAGTGGTCACCCTCTTAGACGTGGCATTGGATAGGCGAGATGGCACAAACCCTGCTCCTGCTGTGTCCACTTGACCTTCAGATCCTCTTGGAACGTTGGCATCCAAACCTTAGAGATGCCAGACATCAGTCGCCAGCCCTATCTAGCTGTTTCACGGAATCACACTCTCTCCTTCTGGCAGTCTCCATTAAGTGATCCTCTCCATGAGGGTGGACAGGGAATTGTGTCCTGCTCCACACCTCCTGGGCAGACATCTCCAGCCTCTTTCATGCTTCCAAGTCTATATATCTCAAAGAAAAGCCCTGCCTTGCCATCAAAGCACATTATCTGTCCATAGGGGCCAAACCTCATCCCCTCAGAATTAGGACCTTTGGAGTTGGTTTTTCTTCTCATTACCCACCCCCCCCCCCCATACCATCCCAAGACAATTGGTCATCGTCTGAAATGCATGCTTTAGGGAAGTGTTGGGATCTTCTCTGCCTCTGTGCTGTTTGGGTTGTTCTGGCTGTTCCCTTCATGTTTGATTAACGGCAAGAACAAATCTCACCTCCTGGTGAAGGTTTTGAGTCTGTGTTGTGAGCTTGGGGGCCTTCCAGGGCCTCCCTCCATGGCTTGGGTTGGGTTGTAAGGTAGTTACTGTGTTTCTTCAGGAGGCAGTGAGTGGCACAAGGACAGGAGCTCCACATTTGTGGAATTAGTACGTGAAGTAGAGTCTGCTCCAAGTGGATGGAAAGGGGCGGTTGACAAGTATGGGCCACGATCCTTGCTGTCCCTTCCTTTTGCTTCCCTCAGACCTTTTCAGGAAACATGCCTTCTTCCTTCCGATTGCTGAGATCCATCAAGACTTGTTGCCCAGGCCACAGTTTCTTCCGGGGCCTTCTCTCCCCTTCTTAACACCTTTCTGCCAGGTCCTTTGTGCCAGGGCCATCTGGGTTGTGCCAAGTGCTATTAAAACAAAAAACAAACCAACACAACAAAACTTTCTAAATGGCTGCCACTGGGATAAGTTTGAAATTCTGTATTTAAAAAAAAATAAAACCCTCATAGATATTTATTAAGTTCTGCTATTTGTGTCTAACACTGTTAGGGTCACATAAGGTTAAGACACAAGTTCCTGCATTCAAGAATCATAGTGGAAGTCAAGATTTGAATACATTAAAAAGCCATTTCAGGATGACCCTAAAAGACTAGTAGATAATAAAATGCATTTGACATGGCTTGTAAAGGTCATATAATGACAGTGTTTCATCATTTGTGGAATCAGAGGATTTGATCAGTTTCCCTAAAGTTTCTTTACTTGTTCCAAAAAAAATTAGATTGTTCAAATTTTATAGAATAAAGTAACAAGAGGCTGTATTCATGATGTGCCAGGCACTGTTGCTGGCAACTCTTCCAGTCTTCCTAAGAATAGCATGAGGTGGCGATTATTCATTTCCCACTTGGCAGGTGGGGAAATTTAGGCACTGAGGTTAAGAATTTGCCCACAGCACAGAGCTCTATGGTAGAGCTGGCATATAAACCCGAGGCAACAGGCTCTCAAGTGCACATGACCCAGAGTGCCATTGTGTGTCTCTGCAGGCCTTCGCTCGGGCTTTCCCATACTTACTTTGCAGGTTGCACTTCCTTACATTTTAAACAGGGGAGCAATATATTGTTCTTGGAATGCCTATGCTATTTTCCATTACCCTACAAACTTGGTCCTCTGGGTTCAAACTTGTACAATTTGCAGCCCAGTTTCTAACATTTTAGAAACTACGTATCTATGGAACTTTGGCTGTATCTCCTTTTAGGGATTTGGTTTACTGGAATCTGTAAATTTCACTCAGATTTTAGCCCAAAGTCCTGCCTCATTCACTAGGTCATGTTTCTTTCCTCATTTTCTCAAAACTGATAGGATTAAATCTTCAACATTCTGTCTCTCTCTCCTACCCATCTTTCTTAGTTTTGATTCCACACCTTCCAAAGCAGGATTTCCATAGAGTGCTTCACTAAAACTTTGGTTGCCTCTGTGGCTGCTCACATCTAGCTACATCTTAGAGTTGTTCACACTCCACTCCAGTCTCTCAAGATACTGCTGGGGGTTGGGTGGAGCTTAAGAATATGGAAAGGAATAAGACCAGGGACAGCTGCACCACGATGAATTCCAATACAAGGCAAAGAAGAATCGGTGCTGACAACTACGGTGGTTTCAAGGAGGGAGTGGCATTTGAGCTGGTACTAAAAGACTTTTGAAGATGTTTCTGGGGAAAGAGAAGGACAAAGTAGAGCCCAGGCTGCAGGAGGGGAGATGAATTCGGAGTCTCTGTGTTCCTCAGACCAAAGATCCCTGGTCTCTTCCCTGGAATGAAGTGCCTGTGCTGTTCTAGGTATTGTCAAAGTCCAGAAAAAAGCAAGTTATTTTTTTTCTTGGAATATTCTCCTCACCGTAGGTTGTAGCTGAGTATATTTGATCCATTTCATATACACACACATACACACCCAATTCTCCGCTGAAATTCCAATTATCTTTTGCTCACTCAAGAAAGCATGTTAAATGCAAGCATGTGGGGGTGCTTAGATGGCTCAGTGGCTTAAGTGTCTCACTCCTGGTTCCAGCCCCATGTCAAGCCCTGCATAAGGCTCTATGTTCAGTATGAAGGCTGCTTGAGATTCTCTCTCCCACTCCCTCTGCCCCTCCTACTCATGCATGCTCGCTCTCTCTCCAATAAATAAATCTTAAAAGAAAATGCGAGAATGCAAGCCTGATATTTCCACAGACATGATTTCAAATGGGTCTGATTACTTAGCAGGGTCAATCACCTGAAAAGGTCAGCCCTTTAACAGGCACTAGGAATGAATCAGTGTGTGACACAACACAGAGGTGATTGCCACACTACAGTGAAACATTTGGGAGGCACAGGAAAGGATTATTAACTCCAGAAGCCCGTGGCTTTTTTTTTTTCCCTTAAACAGTTTCCAGATAATTCCTTTTTTTTTTTTTTCTTTTTTTCAGATGATTCCTAATAAGTGTATGCTGGGGTGTTGGGTTGCCTTTAACTTACATTCTGCCATTATTCCCAAGTAGCCTATGGTGGGGGTGGGGTGGGGGAGAATGCAGGGACACATGTGGACACCTCTGTCCCAGAATAAGATGGAAAACAGTGAATCACCCACCTAGCAAAAGATCAGATGGTCCTTTGAAAGATTTATGTATGTCATTTCCTTTTTATGACTCATAAAGATTGTTACTAAAAGTTATTTAAAATGTTTCCAATAGTTAGAAATGATTACTCTGGTTTAAAACCCATTTCAAAAAAGATAAGGGATTATGATAAGGTTATAATGACAGTTTGGGGGTAATGGTTGTAATCGTTTTCTCCCAAGTACTTTGAACTTCTGTATGAGGAGAAGCTTTGAAGGATTTGGTTGGGGTATGTGAGAGCTGGTCGCTGTAGTCAGGACCTTTAGAATCCAAGCACCCTGACACCAAAACCAGCTTAGGCTGTAAGGAGTAGGAATATTCCTGTTTGCGCTTGGTTCCGCTTGAAGTAAAGCATTCATGACCCCAAACCAGGAGTTACTCTCTCCTTCCCCTTAAGACATTGCTGGTGACCCACTTAGGGAGATACCCTGGGTTAATTTTTTTGTCTCTCTAAACACTTCTTCAGTACTTCTGAAATGTCTTCAGTTTTTTACTTATAAACTTCCTTGTTCTTTCTTGAGAATAAGTCTCCTCTTTCCCTGTGACTGACATGTCTTGAAGGCAAAGGGTACTTCTATTTTGGACTGTGCTCCTTTGACTTCTCCCTTCTCTGTCTCCTCCTCTCTCCCAGCTACCCCCACCGCCTGTGGAGGCTCAGTACAGGGAAACCTCAACCTCCTGGCATCAGGATCCAAGGTTTTTTACTCACTAGGTAATTGGACAAACCTCACTAATGGAGCTGGTCTATGGAAATGCTGACCCAAGCTGCTCTTGGTTTAAATGCAAATTCACAGATTTAAACACAAAACAATCCAGTGATTAGTCAGAACTTGCAATTGTTAAAGAAAAGTGTTTAAAAGCAGATCAGCTTTCACTATGGCCTAATCATACTTTGAGAGCCCTGAAAAAGGGGCAGGCCAGGTGGAAACAGGAGTAGCTTCCTAAGGGGACCAGGGGCAAGGTGGGCCTCAGGCTTTCTCTGTTCTCAGCTGGACAGGGCATTAAGTGATCTCCCATGAACATTCAACGTAACCACCACCCTGGCACTTTCCGATTGCTATCTGTAAACTTCTAAAGCCCATAGATATTTACATTGCTGTTTGCAGTTTTAAAAGAGTTCCCACAGCCTTGGTTTCATTTGGTCCTCATGAATACCTTGCCAGGGGTGAAGGATACATTTCCTTACCTGCACCTTGCAAAAGGAAACCAAATCTTCCCCCACAGAAATCAGAGGAGCCAGGATCTGAGCTGGCAGGTCAATGTTCACTGAATTAAACAAATACAGAAATATAGAGTGTTTTAAGGTAAACAGGTCTCTGCCCTAAAGAAACTCGTCGTCTTTTTGGGGAGAAATGCTCAAAATTAAAATAATTAAATTAACAATACAATTTAGTAAGGAAAGACCAGACACAGTGCAGATATGGTCAGTGCATACTTCACTGTGAAATGAAATGAAGAAAGCGCTATGATTCTAAGTGTACTTAAGTAGCTTTCATCCCATGACTGAATTGCAATCCCCAGTGTTCTCCACCTGCTACCTAACCTTCATCTCAAGTCTCTGCTTAATATCCTGGGTTTTACTAGGATAAAACCAGCTACGTGTCTAGAAGAAGTCCAGCTTTACACTTAGCTATGGTGATGTCTGAGCTTGTCACATCCTCTTCAGTCCTGTATTCGCAGTGAAACTCTGGGCCTCCCCACCCTGTTGCTTCTTTTTTTTTAAAGCCACAAGGAACATGAAAAAGGGAGTGGGGGCTATGTATTTTCAGTGTTCCAGAAAAGTCCACCCTCACCTCCTGGATTTGCTGAAGGGAGTAGAGTTTAGAGAACGGTGTGGTGACTAATGAATCAGACACTAAGAAAGACATTTAGGAGGAGGGTGTTTTAGGAAAGAATACCGACCAGGCCAAAGAGAGAGTGAGAGAAGACAAAGTCAGAACATGCCCATGGTCAGGACTATCTTCACCTGACACAGAAGAATCATGGTGTGATAATTATGTGTGTATGGGTAGGGATAACTAATAGGGATAACAGATCATTTAAATTTGAGATTTCCAAAAATCTAGGATGACACTGGGTATCAATGCTCTCCAGAACACACAAATTGTCCCAAACGCCTCCTTCTTCTTCTGGGGACTCTGTGGCCTTTTCTGTGGAGACTATGGTCCTGTCTTTTTATTCACTCCTTATATCACATGGGCAAAAACAGATACAAAAGTTTCTAGTCTACTCCTAAGCATTAATTTATTCTGAAGGCAGAGCATGGGCAGCAAGACCAGACTTCTGGCCTAACAGCTGTTGACACCTGCAATGTCAAATGAGCACAGAGATAGACTTAAAAGGCAAATACCAATCTGGGAAAATATTTGCAACATAAGTAACAGTATTTTATTTTATAGTCTATAAAGAATTCTAGCAAATGAGTGACATGACTATAAAAGATAAAAGTAGGCAATTCACAGAAGTGACATAAAAACAGGTTCCACTTGGGACACCTGGGTAGCTCAGTCGGTTAAGCATCTGCCTTTGGATCAGATCATGATTCCAGGGTCCGGGGATGGAGCCCCACATTGGGCTCCTTGCTCAGCAGGGGTGCCTGTTTCTCCTTCTGCCTGCAGCTTCCCCCTGCTTATGCTCTCTCTCCCTCTCTCTCTCTCTCTGAGAAATAAGTAAATAAAATCCTTTTTTTTCTTTAAAGATTTGATTAGATTAAGATTTAAGATTTTAAGATTTGACTATCACTGGGTTGTTTTGTTAAGATTTGATTATTTCTGGATGTTTCAATTTTTTCACTTTATTTGTGGTTTACTGTTTTTCTGTAATGAATGCCCATTTCCTTTATAATAATTTAAAAAACCGGGTAATTATGTGAAAATAAAAGGATAGAAGAAAAGGCATTAATAAATTCTGAATTCACTGAAATTAAACTGTAGCTGATCATTAACAAATAAACAAATTATAAAGTGCTAGCATTTGCCTTGAATTAACCAGATTTCGTTTTCCTGCCATCAGAGGTAATAAGGCCTAGAACAAAAACTGACTTGAGTTACAGAAAATATAGTTACAATTCAGGCATTACCTGTCTCTGAACTATAAAATCTGTACTTGTTATGTGTTTATATGTGTGTCTAGAAGTATTTGGAAGGATATCTACTAAAGTTAAAAGTGGTCCTGTTCAGCAGGGTGGGATTAGAGGAAGATAATTAATTTTCTCTTGACGCTACTCTGTATCATTTGACTACTTAGAACAAGCATGCAAAAATCTAAGTATCTTTAACAAGCATATTATGAATATTTAGAAATGTGAACAGTATCTATGGTATGGTGAAGAAAAAAATCATAATGCAAAATATATTGTATCATGTACCTACATGTGGGAAAGGCCTGGGTGGGAACACTCTATTATGAAAAGAGTTGTTCCAGTTCATTTATGAGTTCATTTATTCCACAAATATTTGTTGAGCACCAACTAAGGGCTAGGCACTTGGGAGACAGCAAGGAATCAAATAGCAAAATATGGCCCGCCCTCGTGGAATTTATATTCTAGCAGGGGCAGACAGACAATAAGTAGTAAGCATAATAAATATGTTAGCTGATGAGTGAGTACTATGGAGAAACTGGAGCTGATGAAAATAGATTGGCACTGCTGTGAGGAGGAAGGTTACATGGGTTGGTCAGGGAAGGCCTCACTGAGGTGACATTTGAGAAAAGGTCTGAAAGAGGTGAGGGAGTGAGTTAGGCAAATATCTAGAAGAGCTTTTTAAGCAGCGGAAACAGCCAGTGCCAAGGCCCTGAGATGGGTTCAGGGAAAACCAATGAAGGCAGTGTGGCTGAGTCAGAGTAAGCAGAGGGAGAGCAGGGCAGAGAGAAGCAGGGCAGTTAATTGCTGTTGGGCTCTGTAAGGAGTTTGGCTTTTTACTCCAAGTGAACTGGGAAACCAATGCCAGGATCCCTTTGGCTGTTGTATGGAGATTAGGCTTTTGGGGGAGGGGTAGTACAGCAGAGACCTGGTTGGGTGAGGGATGCAGGTTGCTGTGGGGATGCTAAGGTGTTGGATACTAGATATAGTTTGAATGCACAGTCAACAAAATTTCCCAACTGGGTAGAGGATGTGAGAGGAGTGTATGAGGATGGGTCTTAAGGTCTTGGGCCTGAATAAATGAAGTGGAGTTGCCATTAATTTAGACGAGAAGGA
This sequence comes from Potos flavus, assembly GCA_028534135.1. Lineage (NCBI taxonomy): Eukaryota > Metazoa > Chordata > Mammalia > Carnivora > Procyonidae > Potos > Potos flavus. The sequence goes on along the minus strand of CM052895.1, from coordinate 1,951,209 downwards.
CAGCTGGATGGAGTAGGTTTGAGTTGGGGAAAGAACTTATTTGTGGACCTGTTATGTTTGAGTGTAATAGCAATATAAACTCTGTTTTAAGAATGCTTCTAATATTATGACATCTTTCCAAATAAATCATTTCAAGACTCCTGACTCAGCAATTACACTCCCAGTACGGAAAATATGTGTCAGTCACTGCTAGCAATCTGGAGAAATCACAGGAACAGAAGATATGCCAGAAGACTGGAGCCTAGGTTCCAGTTTTCAGAAATGTGGAAAAAAACGAGGGCTGCAAATCCATCCACAGTCCTGGCAATATTCTAGAACATATGAACTCCAAAAATTAGTTATAGCTCCTCTTGGATTTAGCTTGGAGCCTAGCAAGTCAGACCAATATATGTACTAAAAAAACCCAGACTTTCCTTCCATGTCTTCTTTCCTATTCTATAGAACTCTTCACTTCTGATAACTTCTGACACCAAATATGTGGGGTTTTCTTCCCCCCACCTAGCAATTTTCTGTGACACCAGCTGGTTGTCCTACAATTGAACTCAATCCTGACACTATCTACCTGGAGACAGCTAGCATCAGATCCCACAGTCCCATGAGACTGACCACACTTCAGATACCAATCACATGGAGCAGGACCCCAAGTTACCCACAACTTCTGCCTGACCTGGCTACAAATTGGCAGTTCCCAGGACCTCCTCCCCTTGGATTTGATTATTTGCTAGAGCAGCTCACAGATTCAGGAAAACACTTAGTTACACTCACCAATTTATTACAGGATATAAAAAAAGGATACAAATGAACAGCTGATGAAGAGATACAAGAGCTTGGATCCAATGGAACCACCATCAATGACCAAACATTAGAACAGAAGATGCTCCTAGTGATCTTATCACTTAGGAAATTTCAAGGGTTTTAGGAGCTTCGATCTAGGAATGAAATGAAGAGCAAATATATATATTCCTTCTTATAAATCATAACATCTCACAAGGTAGGCCAGAAGACTGAAGCCCAGGTTAGCGTCTTCAGAGAGGAGGTAAAAACAGAGGCTGCCAATCCGTTCGTAATCTTGGCAAGATTCTAGGACATGTCATTAAGCGGATGACATATGAACTCCGAAAATTAGTAGTAGCTCCTCAAGTTGAACTCAAGAGCAAGTCAGGCCAATATATTTAGAAAAAAAAGCAACCAGGGCCATTTTGGGACTTGCAAGCCCACTGCAGGAGTGGAAAGGTTTCTTCCGAGAGAGGTGTCAGGTGGAACGTGGTAGCGGCAGTACTGGATAGTGTTTCGGACCGGGAGGTCGGAGGCCGTCTCCACCGCTCTCCAGTCCTGTAACCGCAGGCCGACTCCCTGCTCTTACCATACTGCGGGTATTAATACTTGCAAAGTGCTTCGCACAGCGTGTACAACGTGTAGTGAAGGCGCGGGGGTAGGGGGAAGAGAGCATTCATTTTACCGCACTCTTACCCTTTTCTTTCTCTTTTCTGACCCAAGGAAACATCCTGCCTGGGCGAGAGAAGCAGCGAGAAAAAGTAAGCGATGAACAGAATAACTTTCCTTGGGTACCGCTCCAGAGCTGTCGGCACAGGAACGGTTAACACAGGCCTCGGCGCTTCCCGAATTGCGTCCGGCCGGGAGGACACACAGCGGGAGAGCGGAGACGCCCAGGCCTTCGGCAGCACCCGGCCGCAGGCCGTTGCTAGGCGACCCGACCAGGGCCAGGGGCCGAAGCGACCCTAACCTCTCCCGGCCCAAGTCCCACCCCGCCCGGCCCGCCGAGCGTCAACACCCGCGACGCTGGACGAGGCGCCGCGACGCATGCGCTCTTCCTACCGCGCGGCGCCCAGTGACGCGCGCTCCCGCTCGCTGCCGTACTGTCTGCCCCGCCCCTTCTTGTACTCTCGCTCCGCGTCACTTCTCTTCCAGACCCGGTCCGGCCCACACCTCGTCTCCAGTCTTGGGAACAGTGCAGACCCACGTCCCGCGCTCCCGTGGTGGCGGTGGTGACGGGCGAGGGGGAGGGAGCAGGGTGTGGAGAAAGAATGAGGTGGGATGAAGGGAGGTGGCCGTTGCCGCGAACTCACTTCCGGAGCACGGGCGGAAGTGGCTGCGGGGGATGGGGGGGGAAAGGAGCGCGAGGGGAGGGCCCGGCCGCCGGGGGTCGAGGGGGTGGGGCCTGGGCCGCCTGTCGGGACCCAGCCTGGGGCCTGGACTCCGACCTGGGAGGGCCACGGCTTCCAGCTGAGACCAGGCGGGCGGGATCCAGGTAACGACCCAGAGCTACTGGGGCTAGGGTCGTCTGGGCGGTAGGGGGTGGGGGTGGGGGTTGGGGCGGGGGCCAGAGTCTAGGGAGGGTCGCAGTGTCACTCTCTTCCCCCGTGAACACTGAGCACGGAGTTCGGAGGAAAAGGATGGGAGGAGTTAAACTCTTGTGGGGGGGGCATGTGAACGCCACGCCCCTACAGGAAGGAAGGATGTGTGTGTGTGTGTGTGTGTGTGTGTGTGTGTGTGTTTAGGAATAAATTTAGAAGGGAGGGGGCGACGGTGTGTGTGTGTGTGTGTGTGTGTATAAACTTAGAAGAGAGGGGGCGGGCAATCGGGGTGGGCTTCCCAACTGAGAAATTGGAACACTGTGCAGTTATTGCTGGCAGGACTCGGGCCTCTATTCCAGAAGAGTTCTCTCAGTGGCCCTGGGAAGGAGTTTGAGATTAGGAATTCCATCCCTGGCACAGTTTTGGAAGCAGAGGGGGAGGTGAGGGTGAAGGGAAAGGAGCAAAGAATGTGTGTGGAAGGTGCCAGCATCTAGACCTGGAATGAATTTAGTTCATTCTGGGAGAGCTGACCCGGGCGATTAAAACACTGAACACTCTAAGAAGCTTGGGAGATGTAGGAGATTAGTGTGTGGCCATAACAAGACAAGAGGGAGAAGGAAGAAGGATGTTCTTTTCTATGTTTCTTAGAAGACCAGTCTCCATTGATGATAGAGCAGGGTAAAGGAATCTAATTTAGGTAAGGGGTCTTAGGAATCCATTGGGGTATATAATAGGATAGAAAGTGTCGTAATGTTTGAATATTCCACAGGTTAACACTGAAATCAGCCTTCTGGCCATGCCGGTTCTATGGCCTGTTTCTTCTCATGAACCCCAGCAGAAGACAGACTGGCCAGTCCTCACAGTGGATGACTTCCCTTCCCTGAGCAAGAGATGGGATAGAACCTGGGATCTGCCCAACACCAGACTCTGGGCTTAATAAGCCAGCTGAATGAAGGAATGTAACAGACCCCTGGGAGGGACACTGAACCCTGCAGTGGGGGGGGAGGGGCCTGGACATACCCCTTCCCCCCCAGACTCCTCCCCCTCAGAGTCCACTCAGCCATGGACTTTGGACCTGGATAAGAGGAGAGAAGCTGCACTTTGTTTGGTGTATCTGATTTGGGATTCTAAGTTTTGGAAATGGAGTGCTGGAAGGGGGTTTGATGATCTCCAGGGGAGCAACTGAGAGAAGAGAAGAAAGGTAAGGTTCCTGTCTCACTTCCCACTGGGTGTCTTGCTGCTCGTATGCAGAAAATGTTGAGTGGGGCAAATCTGGGGCTCCTGCCATTTAGGAAGTGCCTGATGAGAACCCTTACCCTGCTGGGTACACAGGAAGCTTTACCTCTTGTTTCTCTCTCTTAGAGTGCAGACTTGTTCCCAGCTTCTCTTTACCCCGGTAGAAGGAGTATGTTGTAAGAGGTTGTATGCAGTGGCAATTGAGAAGTTAGGACTAGGAGAACATGAAAAGAATTTAGGCTTCTGAGGAGAGGTTGAATTAGATTATCTATAAGGACCAACACCGAGTCAACACATTTTGGGCTAAAGAAGATTCTAGAATGGATTACTTAGGCAGAGGCAGGCTGCTGTGTTTTGGGGGAACTAACTGAGTAGAACTGCCTTGGGGGAGGGCAGCTGATGGTCTAGATAATTTCCTAAATTGTCTCTCTTCAGGTTTAGGCCACGAAACCTTACGCAGATAGCAGAAGAACAGAATACAGGTTCGAGATCAGTTGAATTTTTGTTCTAGCTCTGACTTTCTTAGTGTGCAACCCTAGATATGTCAGTTAAGCTCTGCCATGTTCTGTTCACCTCTAAGACGGGGATAAGTAACTTTCCAGGTCCCTCACAGTTTGTTACAGGGAGCAAATGAAATGATAGATTTTGAAAAGTGTCCAGGGCCATGTATGTGGAAAACAGTACCATTGATATTGCTTAATAATGCTTGTATAATTGGTACATACAAAAAAACTCTGAATTAGGAGTTCTGTTCTTTTACTGAATTAGTGTATTGGCAAAGGCCTTGGATGTCCTTAATTAAAAGCCTGCCCTGAATTTGTCTCATCTTGTTGCTGTTAAACAATACCTGGGATCATCAAGTGGAAAAGGTGCATGGGTCCTAAGAGAACTTAGACGGGCGATTCTGGTCCTCAGGGCTCTCCACACTTGTGATAAGTGTGCCTCTTTGGGGTAACAGATTAAAGAGAGCCAAGTGTGTGGTTAGGAGACGGAGCTCCATTTCTTGGAGTAGATTCTGGGCCTTTCTTCCTGTGCCATATCCTCGTATTGTCTCCTGCTCTTGAAGATGACAGTTTTTTTGGACTGCCATCTCTTAGCCCTTTATATTTTTGCAGGCTCTCTTCCCACGGACCTGTTCATAGTTACCTTCTCACCTCCTTCCTGCTCCTTCCTTGAACTCCAGTTTACTCATGCTGAGATACCTGTTTTCTCAGTGACAACAAACAAAGGAGATGTGTTGGGAATTTTGATAGACAGTAGGGTATGGTGGCCTGGAGGTACGGGGCAGGAAGCTTAGCTTCTAGCATCTCTTTGCCTCTTACTAGCTGTGTAACACCTGGAGCTCACATTCATTGGGGTTGGCAGCAATAACTAAGGTCATTTGCAAGCTGAAAATCATGTACTTATGACTTAGCTTCTTGTTTCCCCTCCTTCCTTGTCGGCCTTCCCCCAGTGGTGAGCTATTCCTTCTCTGGTCTGAGGGTGGCTTGGGGCAGGCAGTACCTTTCAGGCCAGGCTTCTACTTTAGAAGGTCTAGATTTTAGGGTGACATGTCACCTGCGCCAGCCTGGCCCACCACATTCCTGGTGCTACTCCTTGCAAGGGATATCTGGTCCCAGGATGCGTCTGCAGCACCCATCTTACCTGGAAGGCCTGCCAGTGCAGAGAGTTGTGCTGTATTTATATGGCGCTTATGTTATGTGAAGTGTCCAGGCTCTTGGGTCACTTTTCTCTCACCACCCTGTTGTAAGGAAGAGGGAGCAGGGATTATATCCCCAGTTTGATATGTTAGGGGAAGCTACAGAAGCCCTGAGGACAAAGGTCAGTGTGGAGAGGCAGATACTGTAATTGCCTGCCCAGTGCTGGGCTGCTTCTGCAACATCTGACCTAATAGGGCCATCTGGATCCTGCTACAAACCTTCAGGGAGGGAAATTCAGTGCCCTGTCAGACAACCTCTCTGGTAAGACATTTCCTCCCTAGACTGAACCAGAATTCCTCTCCCCTGTCATTTTCACCGAAAGTACTAGTCCTGTGCTCTGTCTGACCCTGTCACAAGATAGCCTTCTCAATGGTCTCAGTTACGGGTGGAACGTAAGGAAAAACATGGAGGACATTGTGAGAGGGAGGGGAGGGATGAATTTGGAGGAAGTCGGAGGGGTGGAGAACCATGAGAGACTGTGAACTCAGAACAAGGGACTGAGGGTTTTGGAGGGGAGGGGGTGGGGGGATGGGCGAGCCTGGTGGTGGGTATTGAGGAGGGCACGTATTGCATGGAGCACTGGGTGTGGTACATAAACAATGAATCTTGTAACACTGAAAAAATAAAATAAAAGTATTTTTGGGGAAAAAAAATAAAGTAGAATATAAGACAAAAAAAAAAAAGCCTTCTCAAGACAGTCATCGGCCTTCTCACAGGGGTGCCTTCTCATGGAGGTACCAGGATCTCAGACCATTAGCCAGGAGCAGTGATAGACTTAACCAAAAGTTGTGGATGTGTTTTAACTGAATTTATTTATACCATTCTGTCATACAAAACGAATTGTGTGTGGCAAACCAGAAGTCTCATTTCACAGACATTGCTCACGGTCCTTGTATTAATCTTTTCTCTTTTCTTTGATCTTGATGAGCTGTGTTTCTGGGTCTCCAAGGGGAGTGGGGATGTTGGGAGAATGGGAGAGGGAAAATTAGACACAACACTGATTTAAAACTTTATTTCTTCTGATAGTTTCTAGCCAAGATCTGTCTTAAGTTCAGAGCATGAATTCTTTCCAAATTATGAAAAATTTCAGGGTGTCTTAGGTATGGTTTATGGGAAGGCAGTTGGAACAATTTTCACTTCATTCTCCTTATCTCTCCAGTCCTCTTTTGGAGGTAGTGGTGGTGGGCAGGGTACAGTATTTTCGCTTCTAATTCTCTCTTATCTTGTGATCTGATCTTCCTATTTCTTCCATTTTCGTATACTCCAATTTCAGTTTCATTCCCAGAATTCAGGCACCTAGCTCCTTGTTCTGCCCTTCTACCCCTGCCCCTAGCCCCATAATTCCTCCTCATGAAATTTCCATCAAAAGCCCCGGGCCCCATTTCCCAGGTCAATGTGGCACCTATCACCCTGGCTTCTTGCCTCTCAGACCAAGTGTTTTCTCTTGTTTCCATCCAAGAATTCAGCCCAAACCAGTTCTCTAACCAGGCTCTTTCTACTTGGGACAGTCCTTTTGTAGCTGGGGAATTTCTACCTGTAGACCTTCCTATAAGCCTTGGAATTTCAACAAAGGATTGTAGACATTGGGTGTGAGTTCTGGTGCACAAGCAGTTCCCCATTCTTGTCCCCATTGAACTGCCTTCGATAGAGAAGGATTATTATTAGAGGTGGGAATGTGACATCTCATGGTCTGGTTGGTCTGCCCCACTTTTCAGCATCCTACTATGTCCTTTGTCCTGAAGGGTGATTTTAGCTCCTGATATCTTGGATCTACAAACCAGTATTTCCCAACTTTTTACACTTTTAGGAATTATCATTTTCCTTCTTTCTTTGATGTGGAGTGTGAGTGTGTCGGCCTCCCGTATCCCCCAACTCCCTTCATAAGGAAAGCATAAAGAGAGGGCAGATGTGCAGAGACAGTGGCTACTGGCTGGCCTATGAGTGTGGGCTTGCATTTCTTACCATGGTCCATAAAGTCAGCTCAGCTAGAAACCTTGGAGAGAGAGAGAGAGAGAGAGAGAGAGAGAGACACACACACACACACACACACACACACACGAGTCCAGTCTCAGTGAGGTGTCGGCTCTTTTTTCACTCTGCTCCTTCAGGGCTAGGCTCCAACTGCTTCTTCCAGAACTTCCCTGCTGCCCACTATGCCTGTGTCATGCTGGACACACAGCCATCTCAGAGCATTTTCACTCAGGGGTGTGTAAGAGGAAGGAATGAGTGCAGGAATGCCTGGGTCTAAAACCTGGCTATGCTCCTCACTAGATCTTGCGACCTTCAGCCAGTTGGCACTTACTCTGAGATTCACACTCATGATCTGTAGAATGGGATGATAATGCACCCTCTGCAGAGCTGTTGGAAAGGTTCTGCATGTGGAGGCCTCTGTGCAACTGGTTTATTTCCTTAGCCCCCCCCCCTGGGGGGGGTGCTTTAGGGCATGCCCTGCCTTTTTTTTTTTTTTTTTTTTTTTTTGGTCTAGAGCCCTACATAATTCCTGGTTTGATGTAGAAACAAGTTAGTGAGTGAAATCAGTCAGTAATCACACTGCTAAGTTCTTGCCTGCTGTTTGGAATACAGGAGGAAGTAGATTGGGGTAGGGCCTGGTGCCTATAGACTGTGTCCTCACCACTTGGTAGGGCTGGCCCTAGACTGGGTGTGCAGGAGTAGCCAGTTCCCCACCCTCACTTCCCAGGATCAGATAGACATCAGGGCTTTTCCAGGGTGCTCCCTCACTCCCTTTCACGGACTCCCACAAGACCTTGAGATTAAGTCCTTTATTCCTTAGGTCTCATGGTTCTTACCCCTGGGACAGGTCTGTCCTCTGCTCCTGTACTCAGAGTGAACAGCTCTCATTCCCCACCTCGAAAGAAAAAAAACAAAAAAAGAAGGTCTTTAAAAAAAGAACAACAGTTGGCCCCCCTCTGCTTTTGGCAGCAGGTGTTTCCTCTCTGGCTTCTTTTTTGGCACCTTGGTTCTCGTTCTCACATCCCTGCACCCTGCAGCCCCTCTGTTGCCCCAGCTCCTCCCTCCCGGAAGCTAGAGTTTAGCAGGTTGATGAGCGCTGTTCCCACAGCCTCGGCCTTGGATTTGGTGGACGCATCATCCGGCTGCCCAGCCTACCTGAGGCAGGGCTCTCCCCATCAACTCCGTGAGGTTCCAGACTGTGGGGCTGGGGAGGGCAAGATTCCCGAAGTCTCCACTGGACCGGGTTGAGGGTGTGGGTGGGGTCGGGATCGTGAGCACGGAAGGGCCCAGTGTAACAGCTGTCTACACAGCGCCTCCTGAAGTTCAGAACCCCGGAAAACTTGGGATGCCCGGCCGGCGAGTAATTGCTGAGTCGGGCGGAGGAGGCGGGCCCGGGAAACTGGGGCCCCCGGCGAGGACGGGCGGCCGGTCCCGCCCCTCGGCCCTCCCCGCCCCGCCCTTGTCGGGGAAGGGCCACGTTGCTCGGCTGGCGGGCCGGCCCGGCGCATGTAGGAAGGGCCGGCCGGGAGGAAGGCGCCGGCATCCGCGCGAGCGCCTGGAACGCGCCGGGGCACCGGGCTGGCTCCCCACGCCCCGGGGCGGCCCAAGTTCAAGTCCGCGAAGTCGGGAGGACCTGGTGAGTAGGGGCCCGAAGCGCCGGCGTCCGTCAGTTGGGAGGCTGGTCCCGGGGAGGGGAAGGAGGTCCGGCTGAAGGAGGCCCCGCGGGAGCGGAGAGGGCGCTCCAGGGGCTCGGGTCCCGGCTCGAGAAGCAGCTCCTCTCCGAGCGCTTCGTGTCCCCCGACAGCCCCGGCGAGAAGGACTTGGCCCGGCCCGGGTTTCGGCCGCGCAGCGCTCCTGAGCCGGGAAGTGGAACTCCGCGTTCCGTTCTCGGAATCCCGGGCCTCCAGCTGTTGGAGGGAGGGCGGGCTCCGCGGGGAGGGAGGCGGTTGTGAAACTCGGTGGTAGGGCGTTCGTGGGTGCGGGGCCAGAGGAGGTGGGATTGCTGGCGAAGGTTTGGGGAGCGGGAAGGGGAGGTGGCCTTTCCGCAGACCCCACCCTAGCGTCCTTCCCACTAGTTACTGGGGTTCTTCGTCAGCCGCAAGGAAGAATTGACTCAATGTGAAAAATATGTAAATTGGAAAGAAAACTTAACTACCTGTTAGCTAACGTGTGTGGAGTCGGGGGCTCCTGAGACGTATGCGGCCCCCATCTTATAAACAGGAGCAGAGGGGCTGTGTGGCCCGCTGATCTGCTTTTGGGACTGAGCAGTGAGCCCCAGGGTGAGAGGCTCCACCTTGGTTAACCCTTGCCCCTGTGGCCTGTTTAATTACTCTTTGCTTTAGGTCATCACTAGCTGAGAGATCCAGCTTCATTTTCTGTCGCTTGTAACAGTTTTTAGACCATGGAGCCTTTCCTCTTAGATGCTTACATCCCCTGAGTCTGCCTCCCATGGTGAATCACCCCTGTCTGACCCCATTACTGGAGACCGTTGAGCTCTTCTGGATTCCTGCTTCTGGGTCTTTTCTCAGAGTTAGAAAGCACTGTAGTTATGTTTAACTTCAGTGGCATATGTGACACCTTAAACTCACTTCCTGTTTGGGACCTTGGGGAAATTGTCGCTATCCTTTTCATCATCAGAAACCAGGGAACCTGGGGAAGATCCAAATCAATTCTTTTTCTGTTTAAATAAGGGAACCAAGGCACAAGTGGGTCAAGTGACTTGCCCAAGGTTACCTGGTTTCCTAGACCTTCATACTTTTTGCTGCACTAACATCTTGCTTCCTTTTAGCCTTTTCTTTTTCGGGATGAATAACCTGCATGCCTACCTCCTAGGTCTTACTCTCTAAGCTCTTGAATTATTTAGTGTATCTTCCCTGACTTTTCATTTCTTCCGTCCTTGTGAAAGTATGGAGACTGATACATGATGCAGGAGTCTAGCAGAGGTCTAATAATGAACAAGAAAGTAATTCAGTTAGGTATCCATTATCTGGGGTGTATTCTTTGCTTTGGATTTTTTAGGCAGTGCTTTTTAACATGGTAACCAAGACAAAGATAGAAGGGAAAGCCTGTCAATATTACTTATTAACTCCCATACTTTTTTTGAAGCAAAGTATGACTTCTCCATTATTGCTCATGAAGGGAAGTTAACTATCTGGTGTTCTCTCACTGTTTAAGAAATAGTTTTGCCAGAGAGGGGGGACTGGCTGCAGAATACCATGGAATCAGAGTGGTGGACAAGGATCTCACACCTTCTAGGCAGTCCTTCAGAGGAAGAAACTGAGACCCACAGGAGTTGGTGGGACCTACTCAGAGCCTCTTGGGTTTTGACTGAGGGTTTTACACACTGAAAATGCTCACTCCTCATCTTCCACCACAGTGCAGATGTCTTTGTACTTGGTGGTGTGGATCAGCTGTGTCACTTCCCTAAAGGAGTGTGAAGACTCTAGCAAATCACAACTAGTTTTGAATCTGTGCCTTGCAGGCAAATGTCATTAATATCAGAACATCAGGAGCTCAGGTCAGGGTTAAGGACTATCGTTCTATTTTTAGAAAAGGAAGATGTGGCAGATTATATTTTCCCAAAATGGTCACCCCATAAATATCCCATTCCACTTGTTGTTACAATTGGACGTTGTTCTCCACCTACCAGTGGTGGGATCTGTGGTTTTCTCCCTTTCAGTGTGGGCAGGCACTCATGATTCCTCTGACCTATCAGTAAAAGGCAGAAGTGATCCAAGGCTGGATCATGAAAAGGATACAGTTTCACCTGATTTACTCTCTTTCTTGGGACACTCATCTTTGGAACCCAGCGGTCAAGTTCAGAGGAAACCCAGGCCATGTGAAGAGGCCACGTGGAGGGCGTTGCAGCCAGAACTTCATCTAACCGTGCTGATATCAACCTGCAGACATGTGACCGAATAAGCCTTTGAGGGAGAGTTCCCCTTCAGCCACCCCCCGCTTTTGAGTCTTTCAGCTGAGGTCCCAGACATCATGGAGCAGAGACAGGTCATTCCCCTCTGCCCCACGGTCCAAATTCCTGACTTGTTGAAACTGTGAGAGTAAATGATTGCTATTGAATAAATGATTGCTGTTGACCTGTTGAAACTGTGAGAGAGAGTGAATGATTGCTCTTGAACATTAAATGTTTTTATTGTTCAATAATAGCTATTGATGAGGAAGGGAATATGAGCAGAAGCAGACCCTCAGATTTTGGACTTGGGGCTTTGAGCCCAGAGGACAGGAGGAACACTTGCTGTGCTTATCAAGGGTACTTAGAGTCTATTCTACTCCTTATTTCAGGTACTTACTGCTATATCACACATCACCTCAAAACTTAATGGCTTGAAACAGCAGAAGCGTTTTATTTCTATCTTAGCTCTGTGGTTCTTGCTCGTGGTCGTTCCTGCGGTCACAGTCCAATGTGGCCAGGGCTGGGATCATCTGAAAGGCCTCCTCCCATGTCTAGTGGTTGGTGCTTGCTGTTGGCTAGAACCTCAGCTTGTGAGCTGAAGTACCTGTAGGTGTCCTGTCCATGTGGCTTGTTCTTCCTCCAACCTCCGTGGCCACATTCAAAGAGCATGCATCTCAGGAGCAACAGGTGGAAACTGCATTGCCTTTCATGGACTGGTTTTGCAATTCATGCATGGTCACTTCCTCTGTAGCCACAGATCAAAGAGGGAACATAGACCTCACATTCCCCCACCTCTAGTGGGAGGAATGGCATTACATCCTTGTAAGAAGAGCATGTGGGATGGGACATGTGGTGATCATCTTTGGAAAATGTAATCCTTCACTCTCATGCTGCTGGTTTGGTCTTTTTTCTCCCTAATTCAGCTAATAATGCAAGCAGTCCGCCAGCTAGCCACTTAAATTTCATATGTGTGTCAAGCACTGTAATAGGGTTAAAGGTCATAGAGCTTTTTCCCTAAGGAGTAAGGTGAGAACCACATAGGCACAGCCACAGATTCTGTTACAGTGTGGAGGGGAGAAACAGGAGGAGGGGAGAGAGAGTGGTGTGAGGGTAGCTGTGGGAAGGTCTGGCTCTGGCTGGGATGCTGTGGAAGGATTTGCTGACCTGGGCTCTAAAGAATGTGCAAGTGCCTACAGTGTGGGTCCACAGGTGATGTTTCAGGATGAAGGAACAGCTGGGGCAAAGACTGTAGCATATAAGTAAGTGTACTTGTTGGGGGAAATAAGTAGCTTGCTGAAGCCAGAGAATGGAATTCAGAGGTTAGTGGTTGGAGGTGAGCTTGAAAAAGGATGTTTGAGTTAATTTGTTCTGAAGGCCTTATGTTTCATAATGAAGTTGAGTTTTATTCTGTGGGGAGGGGTGGCCCCTGATGGTTTTTAAGGCAGATCGGTGTTGTGACCAGCTGTGCACTTGAAGAAAGAAGGATGCTCTGTTGCTGTTGGGAAGGTTGTTAAGGGGGAAGCAAGATTAGGGACAGGTAGACTAGCTGAAAAGCTACATCAGGAGTTCAGGCTTAAAGCATAAGGAAAGAGAGTTCAGGTTCACGGGCTTGAAATGGGACTGTGGCAGTGAATGAGTAACTGTCTCTTTGATTTTCATAATTCTGAAATGCTTGGGGCTGGATATGTTTCAGAATTTAGAATTTTTTTGAATTTTAAAAAGATGATCTGGTGCATTTATGATGTAGTATAAAGTGTGAAACAGCACACCATAATCCAGCATCTTGATTTCGGTGGCAAACGTATAAATAGTCACACTAAATGGATAATAAATACTATAAATAGCCTTACATTAGATCACATCAGATTTCACCAAAGGTTTCACTGCCAAATGAGTGTGGAAAACTCTTTGTCAGTGCTTTTTGGGCTTGGGAATTGCAGTTAAGGGATTGTAGGTGAGTGGCATCTGTACAGAAGTCACTTTTTAGATCATCGGCAAATCTCTTGATGGTCAAAGATCCTAGCACAACAGGTTGGCTGCACTGGGGAACTGGTCCCCATCCTTGAATAGCTTGCGGCTCTGGGGATTTAACAGATCTCGAGCAAGAAGTTGCACTGATGTCAATGATAGTGAAGGGGAGGTAGACTTCACATTGTCTGACATCTTCCCTGGCAGAGACATGGGAGCACACCAAGTGAAGGATGGAGGCAAGAAAAGACCAGTCATACAGGCACATGCAAAGGCCTTAAGGCAGGCTCAGGTGTTTGTAGCCCAGAAGGATCTCGTAGAGTGGAGCAAAGAGAGCCAGCTAGAGAGGGGACAGAGGAAGGACTGGCTAGCATGTATGTCACAGCTGGGCACTATTCTAAACACTTGATGTAGATTATCTCACCTAGTCTTTATAGGAGTCCAGGGACGTATTCTATTATGATTTCCATCTTAGAGTGAGAAGATTGAGTTTCAGAGATGTGAAAAAACGAGGGGTGGTGCCAAGCATTTGTTTGACTTGCCCTTGTTACTCCTGACGGTAGGACCGAGAGCACACTTCCTCGATGAACGAGTTGGCTTGCTGGCCGAAGGCTGGGCTGGCCTTTTGGGCTCATCATCACTCAGACACAGCCAGCTGCTGGAGAGCACACGTGCTTGTGTACGCACATACCATTCGTTAACTTCCATTTAGAGTGGAGGATCCTGTCCCAGAGAGTGTGTGAAGAAGCAGTAGGAAATGGCACTGGGTCTCTGGATGAGTCTGTGTAGAGAAGCAGTGGGTCTTGGGAATACACATGTTGTGTTCTCTGCGGAAAGAGGAGCAAGTTCTGTTTCAAAAATTTAGCAAAAAGTGGTCACTGTCTGGAGAATGAGGGCCTGAGCGCTAAGGTAGAGGCGTGGGCAGCTGTTTCCTGTGGGCCATCTAGCTACACCTGATGCTTACAGACTTGCTTAGAGTCCAGTCCTTTGAGAGACTGAGAAGAGTGCTCTGAACTGCATGGCCTAGAAGAATGGGGCGGGGGAGGTTTCTAGGCTTCTGGAAGTGGATGTGGGCCACCCAGTTCCTAATGTCTCGAGGAGAGTGAAGGCTTTTGCGTGTGGTCTGCTGGGTAGAGAGGATGTGGTCCCCTGGGGTTTTGCCACCAGTCTGAGAGCTTACCAGTCTGAGGTGGCTCGCCATTAAGTCGGAGACAGGTCTGCTCCTCCAGCCTTGAGGTAGCTTCAGACGATGGGGTTCAGTCTCTTTTTTCCTTCTGCCATCCCTTTATCTAAAGACTTTTCCTGCCCGGTCATTTAGGAGGCAGGAATTCAGGGGATAGGGAATCCTGACAAGGAGATTGGAGGGAAAGATCCATCAATGACCACATCCTGAGGGGGAGGGAGAAAGAAATTGGAAATCTGTTGTCTCTCTCTTCTATGAAACTCTGATTTGTGTATGAGCACTGATAACATGGGAATTTAATGACACAGTAAAGTGGAAATGGACTTGAGTTTTCTGAGGAGACTGGTGCTGTGGAGTTGTGGGGGTGGATGGTTTCTCAGAGGAAGACAGGTGGTGGTGCTGCTGGCAGGGGCTGGGGGAGTGTCCCCAGGAGGGAGACAGAATCCAGGTTCCTCTAGAGATCCTTTAGGATCAACACTTTGATCCTTTGACCCTGGATCTGCCTGCCCAAGAGCCCAGAAGTGCAGAGATAAGATCTGGAACCTGAGATTTTGGTGGCTGTGAGGCAGAGGGTAACTGACAGAGCATCGGGCACAAGAGGGCACATACCTGAAACTTTAGGGTGTGAAGAGTGGAGACCAGAAGTAGGAGGGCCAGGGAGAGAGTTGCATGGTCAGTAATGTCAGCTGTCTGGGAACTGGAGGGTGTGGTAGATCTTTCAAGTAGTGGGTTCTGGTAGGGTAAGAGGGTTGGTAGGACTATGCGTTTTTCTTATGTGTGCCCCAGTCCCTTCCCAGAGCCTGGCAGACAGCAGGTGTGTGATGAGTGATTAAGGAGTTCAGGACAAATGGATTGCTTCGGTTGCCCCTACTGATGTGCCTAACCGGGGCCATATTGGACAAAGTTAGTCAGAACTGTGGGCCACGTCCTCATATTGATTTTAAGAAACTTTATTTGGAAATTTCAACTTACAAAAAAGATGCAAGAATTAGAATGAATGGTATAAGGACATTCATTCCTTTACTCAGATTCACCTATTAGCGTTTTGCCACATTTGCGCTCTCTGTATGTATACCTGATATTTTTTTTATGAGCCATTTGAGAAGTTGTGCTCTCTACTCCTAATTGCTTCATTCTGAATTAGCTAAGAATTGAGATATTATTTTCCATAAGTGCAGTATGGCTATTTGTCAGCATTGACACTTAATTGACTATCTACATTCCAATTTTGTCATTTGACCCAATGTCCTTTTTTAAATAAAAAGTTTTATTGATGTACAATTGACATAAAGTGCATATATTTAAAATGTACAGTTTTATAAGTTTGTACATACGAATACATGCATGAAGATAATCAAGACAATCAACCCCAATCAAGATAATAGCAAAGTTTCCTACTGTCCCTTTGTAATACCTCCCCTCACTGTCCTCACTGCCTCCATACCTAGGCAACCACTCTGTTTTCTGTCATTATAGGTTACTTTGTATTTTCTGGAGATTTATGTAAGTGGAATCAGTGTACATTCCGTCTTTCACATATCACATAATTATTTTGAGATTCATCCATGTGTTGTGTGTATCAATAGTTTATGCCATTGAATATCATTCCATTTTATAGGTAAGCCACAATTTTTTTATCCATATTCCTCTGTTGATGGGCATTGGGTTTTTCCCAGTTCTTGGTGATTTTGAATAAAGCTGCTATAAACATTCCAGATAGTTTTCGTATGGACTTCTGTTTTTATTTCTTTTGGGTATCTATCTAAGAGTGGACTTGGTAACTCTCTGTTTAGCATTTGACAAACTACCAAACTGCTATAAAAGGACATTAGTTCCGTACCTCACACCATGTACAAAATTTGACTCAAAATGAACCGTAAACCTAAATGTAAAACCTAAAACTATAAAACCTGAAAGAAAACGTAGAAGAAGATGTGTGATTTTGGCAGATTCCTTAGATACAATGTGAAAAGCATGATCCATAAAAGATGAAACCCTTGATAATTGAATATCATTAAAATTAAGAACTTCTGTTTTTCATTTGACACTCCTAAGAAGACAACTGTTTGACTTTTTGCATCTGATGAGTGAGAAATTTTATCTTTGTATAGTTCAATTTGCATTTTTCTTATTATAAGTGAAATTGAATATCTTTTCATATGTCTGAGGACCATTTCAGTATCTTTTTGTGTTTTGGGTTTTTACCCCCTCAGTTTAAAAGTTCTTTGTCTCTAGAGTATTGGCTTTTTATTTGTATGTATATTGCACATATTTTCTCCCAGTTTGTCTTTTAACTTGGCTAATGGTGTTTATATCATGCAAACGTGTTTTTACTGATTACTGCATCTAGATTTTGAATCAAACTTAGAAAGCCTTTCTCTGTACTCAGGTTATAGAGGAATTGACCAGTATTTTCTTCTAGCACTTGTATAGTTATATTTCTTATATTTAGTTTTCTAATCTACGTGGATGTTATTCTTCTGTACGGATCTAATTTTGTTTTTCCAAATAGCTATATAGTTGTTATAACAACTAATAAGACTGGTTTTTTTTTTTTTTTTTTTTTGCCCTAGTAATTTTAAATATCACCTGTATCATATATTAGGTTTCTACATGTATTTGGGTCTATTTTCTGTAGTTGAAATTGTATTCCTTTGGATGATCTGTTTATTTACCTACTAGCATCACATAGTTTTATTTGTAGAAGATTTGTAATATGTAGTACTTTAATGGCTGGTAGGGCTAGTCCCTCTTTCACACCTTGTTTCATTATTTTCCTAGATCTTGTATGTTTATTTTTTTCATTTTTTAAAATTTAAATTTATTTAGCCAACATATGGTACATCATTGGTTTTTGATATAATGTTCAATGATTCATTAGTTGCATATAGCACCTGGTGCCCATCACATTAGTGTCAGTTTGTCTAGCTCCCCAAAAACGTATTTTTATTGAGATTTCTGATGATGCTGAGATGTCCTAACTAAGAACAAGGATATGTAAGTCCTCTTTTGTGTCTTTCAGGCACCATGGTCTTTTTCATATAGGTTTGAATATTTCTTGTTAAGTTTATTCTTACATAGTTTATAGTTTTTATGGCTGTCGTAAATAGGGTTTTCTCATCCATTGTGACTTGTAATGAGTTTATTATTTGTGGATATGAAGGCTATTGATTTGAGCATGTAACTTTTTATATCCTGCTACTTTGCTCAATTCCTCAGTTGTTTCGGTTTGTTTTATCATTAATTCTCTTAGAGTTTCCCAGGCATATTCTTACAGTATCAACAGATAAAGATAGTCTTGCTTCTTTTTCGACTTCTGCCTTTGTCTTCTGTGGTCCATTCACATTGGCTGATCCCTCCAACAGAATGTTAAATAGTCATATTTAACATGGTGGGCAGGTGGCTTTGCCCCTGACCTTTGTGAGAATGCCTCCAGTGCTTCCTTATTGGGTAATGTCTGGCTTTAGCCTAGAGGTGCGATATTAGAGTTTTTATTTTTATTTTTTTTTTTAAGATTTTATTTATTTGAGAGGAAAAAAAAACACAGGCATGTGAGCTGGCAGGAGGGGCAGAGGGAGAGAAACTCCAGCAGACTCCCAGCTGAGCCTGAGCCCCTGTGTGCTCCATCTCAGGACCCTGAGATCTTGACCTGAGTTGATACCAAGAGTCCACGCTTAACTGACTGAGCCACCCAGGCACCCCTAATATTAGAGTTTTTAAAGCATTACTCTTTGAGCAGTTTGACGTGAGGAATGAGAGACAGGTGGTCTCACCTCCAACCCTACCCCTAACCTCTGGATGGAAGATGTAACTGAAGTCTGTCAGGTATGGAAGTTAAAGTAGGATTGCCTTGCTTCCTCCTTTACAACATCACTCGGTACTTCCCTCTCAAACCAGATTGCTTTTCTGAGGACTCATAGACTCATTCTGGAGTGGGGGAGGTATGGTGTCCTGTCCCATTTATCCCAGATTAGGAGACAGGCAGCTCTTTTCTGAGAGAGAGCTCCGGAGTCAACCTCCTGGCCTCCCTCCACCCCAGCACAGCCCCATGCCTTTATGATGAAGGTTGGTTTTCTGTGTCCTCTCCGCAGGTGCATGGCTGCTTCCTAGTCCCGAAGGCCGGGCTGCGGAAGTGCGCTAGGTGATCTCCGGGCAGCCTCGGGCCCCACCCTTGCCGGCCTCCCCCGCGGGGGCCAGGATGCTGAAGAAGCAGTCTGCAGGGCTTGTGCTGTGGGGCGCCATCCTCTTCGTGGCCTGGAACGCCCTGCTGCTGCTCTTCTTCTGGACGCGCCCGTCGCCCGGCAGGCTGCCCTCGGACAGCGCTCTCGATGACGACCCGGCCGGCCTCACGCGCGAGGTGATCCGCCTGGCCGAGGACGCCGAGGTGGAGCTGGAGCGGCAGCGGGGGCTGCTGCAGCAGATCCGGGAGCACCATGCCCGCTGGAGCCGGCGGTGGCGGGCGCCCACGGCCGCCCCGCCCGGCCCGCCGCGCCCGCCCGTGTCCCCCGCGCCAGCCGTGATCCCCATCTTGGTCATCGCGTGTGACCGCAGCACGGTGCGGCGCTGCCTGGACAAGCTGCTGCACTACCGGCCCTCGGCCGAGCTCTTCCCCATCATCGTCAGCCAGGACTGCGGGCACGAGGAGACGGCGCAGGTCATCGCCTCGTACGGCAGCGCCGTCACGCACATCCGGCAGCCGGACCTGAGCAGCATCGCCGTGCCCCCCGACCACCGCAAGTTCCAGGGCTACTACAAGATCGCGCGCCACTACCGCTGGGCGCTGGGCCAGGTGTTCCACAGCTTCCAGTTCGCGGCCGCCGTGGTGGTGGAGGACGACCTGGAGGTGGCGCCGGACTTCTTCGAGTACTTCCAGGCCACCTACCCGCTGCTGCGGGCCGACCCGTCCCTCTGGTGCGTGTCCGCCTGGAATGACAACGGCAAGGAGCAGATGGTGGACGCCAGCAAGCCCGAGCTGCTCTACCGCACGGACTTCTTCCCGGGCCTCGGCTGGCTGCTGCTGGCCGAGCTCTGGGCCGAGCTGGAGCCCAAGTGGCCGCGGGCCTTCTGGGACGACTGGATGCGCCGGCCGGAGCAGCGGCAGGGCCGGGCCTGCGTGCGCCCCGAGATCTCCAGAACGATGACCTTTGGCCGCAAGGGCGTGAGCCACGGGCAGTTCTTCGACCAGCACCTCAAGTTCATCAAGCTGAACCAGCACTTCGTGCCCTTCACCCAGCTGGACCTGTCCTACCTGCGGCAGGAGACCTACGACAGAGATTTCCTGGCCCGCGTCTACGGGGCGCCCCTGCTGCAGGTGGAGAAAGTGAGGACCAGTGAGCGCAACGAGCTGGGGGAGGTGCGGGTGCAGTACACCGGCAGGGACAGCTTCAAGGCCTTTGCCAAAGCCCTGGGCGTCATGGACGACCTCAAGTCCGGTGTCCCCAGGGCCGGCTACCGGGGCATCGTCAGCTTCCTGTTCCGGGGCCGCCGTGTCCACCTGGCCCCTCCGCAGACCTGGGATGGCTACGATCCTAGCTGGAATTAGCTGCGCCTGCCGGTCCCTGCTGGGCTCCTTCCTTGCCGTATCGTGGGCTGAGATGGGACCGAGTCCCTGGGCTGCATCGTCCTCTCTGTGTGTCTCTCTTGGGTACATTTACCTTTTCTTTTCTTTTCTTTTCTTTTCTTTTCTTTTCTTTTCTTTTCTTTTCTTTTCTTTCCTTTTTTCCTTTTTCCTTTTTCCTTTTTCCTTTCCTTTCCTTTCCTTTCCTTTCCTCTTCTTTCCTTTCTTCTTTCCTTTCCTTTCTTCTTTCCTTTCTTTCTTTCTTTTCCTTTCTTTTCTTTTTTTGAATGGCATTCAAGAGCACAGAGGATAAGGTGAGGGTTATTCTCCTGTTCTCAAGGGGGTCAAATCAGGGGAACCTTGCCTGGGTATATTGGGCGGTATTAGGCAGGAAACCACTGTGTGGTAGGGAGAGACTTGGGCATGTTGGGGCCACAGACTTCCACGTTCCAGGTTTTCTCCTAGAGCATCTGCAGAGAGGTGGGCCGCTTTAGCTCTCTTGACCAGCTCTCTTTCCCTTGTCCTGGCTATTCTAACCAGGGTATGGGCTCACCTCCTGTTTCTGCTCCCCATTCCCACCTTCCCCCAATTGGAGGGGTTGTTGGGTTATGTGCAAGGGGAACTTATCTGTGGCCAAAATGAGACCAACCAAAGGGGTGTCATCATCAGAGTCTGGGTGGAGCTGTTGGGCTTTCAGGGTTTACCGCCACCCACCCCGGTTTCTCTTCTGCCCCTCTCCCAATCCCTGAGCTCCTCTTTGCTCTTCTTTCCTTGCAGCTTAGCAGTTTGTGATTCTAAGATGAGAAGTTGAAGCGGGGAAAGCAAGACTTCTCCTCGGCTTATCCCCAGAAATGGAGGGGAGGGGAATGTGGTAGGGAGAAAGCATCGGTGTTCTGGGACATGCCTCCCTCATTCTGCCTGAAAGAAATAGACTCTGTTCCTGGGTCCTGGCCTTTCTAAAAATTGATCCCTTCCCTGTTGCTGTAGGAGGTTTCATGCTGGCTTTGTGGAAGAGAGATTAGCTCCTTGTGTCCCTTTTCCCCTAGGGTATGGGGCACAGGCCCCTCCCTGAAGGTTGGGGCTTCAGGCGGCCCTCTCAGGGTGAGGTGGAGCAGCCGAGACAGGATGGCTCCTGCCTCCCTCCCCTGTCTCCCGGGCATTCCCCTGTCTGCTCAGATTAGGATGAGGGTGGCAGGTTGGAGAGTGTGTTTGCTTCTGGCCTGACCTCAGTTCATGGAAGAAAGTTGAAGCTACAGAATTATTTTCAAAAATAAAGGCTGAATTGTCTGAAAAACTGTGTGTGTGTGTGTGTGTGTGTGTTTATGTGTCCTGGAACAGGAGGAGGGGGTGGAGAAGGAGCTGAAGGGTAGAGGAAGAAGGAAAAAGAAAGGAGAACAAGGGCTGAGGGAAAGGCCTGGATGGCAAGAGGAAGTGGATCAGCTAAAGGAAGGAAAGCAGATGACCGGAAGACGGGAGCTGGGAGGGGTTGGGTGTGAAAGAAAGGCCAGGCTTGGAGGGGAGGGGGTGGGGTCCAAGGCTACAGTCCCCTGCTGCTAATCTCCGGAGTTGGGCTGTGAGCCCTTGGTGGACTTGAGCTTGCTGTGAGCCTGAAGGCCTGGTCTGAGAGGACCCAGGCAGCCCCTGACAAAGTGGGTGCTATGTGCTGGGTGCTGCATTTCCTGGGCCTGCCCCTGAGTTCCAGGATGCAGAGCTGATACCGTGTCAGGGAGAAGCACTCAGAGCCCTGACCGTGATCCCAGTGAGAATGCCTTTTATCCTACCACCTACAGCACACACACACAGCTGGCAAGCATGTCCTGAGACTTAGCATCATGGGAAACACATGCCAAGAGTTTCCGTTCTCTATTCTTCCCTTTTTTGATGATTCACTAGTGGGTTTGACAACCCTGGGTCGGTGACTTTGTTTACAGATACCGTTCTGGAGCTTCATGCCTATGAACTGGGGGGGGCATGGGGTCACCTGGTGCCAAAGGGAGTAGCTCCGGCCTCCCTTCTCCTGGGCTTAGGAATGCTGAGTGTGCTATGGGAACCGGGGTCAGGCATTCATTTTAATCTTTCAAATTTCTGTAGAGCTAGTTTTGCCTTCCCGTGTGCTCCTAGATGGATCATTTAACCCTGTTTTGGGGTAGGGAGGTGGTCGTTATCCATGATTTGCAGACGGGGAAAGGCGCAGTGACGCCCTGGCTGGGAGTGCTTGGGCTGCAAAACTCCACGTTCTTAGCACTAAAAGTATTAAAACAATTGCTCACCAAGCACATTGTTCTGAGTGCTCCATGGTTCACGTGAACTCATGTAATCCTCCGAGTAATCGTGGGGGGTAAGAACTCCTGTTTTACAGGTGAGGAAATGGGCACACAGGGGTTCCTTCGCCCAACCACCTGGTTGGGGTGTCCTGGTGGATTTGAACAGGGCCCATGCTGTTAACCACCACCTACTACTGGACGGTTCCCTTTCTGTCCTTTATTGCCTTCCTCCAGGGATGCCTCCTCGGTCTCCTTTGTACTCTGGTCTCCCCTCTGTCAAGCCCCAGGGTGGTGGATGGGGCCGGACTTCCTGGCCAAGCAACACACGGTCTGCTTGAGGTGGTGTGCTGGCCAGGGGCAGCCCTCTGGGAGGGATTTCAGAGGACGGGCCACTCGTGGAAGATACTGGCTGATTTCTCAGGTTTCTCCTGGAGCAAGAACTGGCAGGGGTCTCCGGGTGCTGTTGCTCTCCCTTTTGATATAGGTCCTCTGGCCGCATATGCCCTGTCATGTTATCTTCAGGTGTGGTTCATATGTACATGGCTGCTGTCCCTGAAGAACCGTGATCCTCCTGTATGTACAAATGTACATGTACAAATACCAAACGCAAAAGTGCCACGTGTTAAAAATTTCAGGATGAACCTTGAGGTCAGAGATTGAAAGATAATTCCGAAGAGTTCACCCAGCTCCGTGCAGCTCCCCTGCCGGGTGGGCCCTCCCCAAAACAGCTGGTGACTGACTGGCATGGCTGGTGCAGGTGGCAAGTTCCCGGGGCTGGAGCGTCTCGGCTGCCCACAGAAGGCCTTGCGGGGATGCAGCATGCTTGTGGGTCCCGCAGCTGCTGAGGCCAGGCCTCTGCCTGTGTCCTGTAGCTCTTCCTCAACTTCTGGCCACCCTCCTCCTGCTCCTGGTTCCTGAGAACCACTGTTTCCGCCTTCCCTCCATGAGTCTTCCCTCCACCAGTCTCTTGCCCTTTGCCGTCGTTGAATAACAAATATTCAAGTAAATTTTAAAGATCTAATTGGCCTTACTGAATGATTCATGATCAGGCAGCATCCCGTCTGGTAAATAGAAAGGAATTCTAAAGGGCTATAGAAAGGGAAGGTTTTTAAAGGCAGGACAAGGAAATCCTAAACAGGGGAGAAAAAAAAGTTATTTTGGGCAAGGTCACCTCCTTTTGCAAAACAAAAGGGACTTAGGTGGATTACCTCATCAGTGCTGACCAGAAAATTCCAAACTGGTTAAAACTACATTCCTGGGGAAGAATGAAACTGCAATCAGGTTGGGTATGAAGTTTAGTGACATGGGTTTAGCACAACTGACTGCATTTTGGATCTATTGTTTCTTTTTAACAGTTTTCTCTCTTTTTTGGGTCATCCTGGTGGATTTGTGAGGTGAGTAACCTTCAGTGTAGACAAATGGGTGAAGTCCATGACCACGTTCTCCCTGAGCTGACCCCCCCCCGGGTGTGTTCAGAATCCTGCCAGGGCTGAGGGGCAAGGGCTAGGAGTGGGACATGGGGACCAGGGCACAGAAGGGGATCGAAGGTGGGAGCAGGCACTGAGGCTGGGGACCTGGCTGGGCTGGAGGGGTCTGTGTTTGAGGTTAGATTACAATGCCCTTTTAAAATGAAAAGTAGGGGCGCCTGGGTGACTCAGTCAGTTAAGCGGCTGCCTTCAGCTCAGGTCATGATCCCAGGGTCCTGGGACCAAGTCCCGCATCCGGCTCCCTGCTCAGCAGGGAGCCTGCTTCTCCCCTGCCTGCCATTCCCCCTGCTTGTGCGCTCTCTTTCTCTCTCTGTGTGTCGAATAAATAAATAAAATATTTTTTAAAATAATAAAAAAATAAAATGAAAGTATAATTTTCTTTTTTCGTATTACAAAAGCAATACATATTCATTTTAGAAAATCAGGAAGCAAGAAAAAAAAATCAGGAAGCAGATAATAAAAACATTCACACTTCCACATTCCCCCTCATCTCTGTTTAAACCTACCAGGTTTCCTTCTTGCATAGATAAATAAAACATTTATTCAATAAAATTTGCAAAGGTACAGAAACATTTAGCTTTATGTGAGTTGAACACTTATATATATGCCCTATACATTGTTTCATAACCATGTCAAATATTTACCTGTGCCATAAGTTTCCTCACTTACCCTCTTTCTTGATAATCTTCAACAAATGCTGGCTTCCTGACAGGATTTCGGTAGAGATCAGCGGTTTGCCTCCAGTAGGGCCCTTGAACCATCCACCCTCTGTCTAACCTGGGCACGTCACAGAGAGTTTACACTTGGAGCAGAGGGGAGGGGAGGAGCACCACCTCTGCTGAGGCCCAGAGACCAGGCGTGGTGGGTAAGTCCTGTCCCGTGAAGGACCTAGCTGGGCCCAGCTCTGGCTCACCGCCTTTATGTCTTACTCTGGACCAGCCATTTGTCCTGCCACAGCCTTTTCCTGAGGGGCAGGGACAGTAGTGCCTCCCTTTGGGGCGCTTGTGAAGATTAATATGTGTGAAAGCAACCGTCTGAGTCCTCGAGAAATCTGTCTCGAGTGCTCTTTCCCCGGGTTTCCTTTTTGATCCCACCTGATGGTGGGAGGAAGCCGAGTGGGTACAGGCTTAGCTGTTGAGAGAAAGGGACCTGGGTGGTCCTGAGGCTGTTACTCTCTCTCCCACTGTCCCTTCAGCTTACTTGAAATCTGGCTCTTGATACTAAAACGCTGAGACAGGATGCTGGATTAGATCCAGCTGCACACAGCGGAAAACTCGACAAGGCGTCTTATGGAAGTGAGAGCTAGGTGGACTAGGGCTCTATGCGGGAAGGGCCCAGCTGTCTTCTGTCTCTGTGTCTCACTCCTTCACCGGAAGCTTCCATCCTAGATGTTACTCTTCGGCTGTGGGAGCTCTGGCCAGCGTGCTCATGTTTTAGGCAGGAAGAAAGGGGAAGGAAGAAGGGCAAAAGGTGAATTCCTGCGGCCAGCGCTCCTCTCTTGGAAGCCAGCAAACAGCCCGATTATAGCTCCCTGGCCGGATCCCGCTCGCACGGACATACCAGTCTGCTGGAAAAAGTAACTGTTCAGCAGAATCAGGTTATGATTCCTCTTACTAAGGGAGGAGGCAGTGATTGTGTGGGAAGTTTCGGGACCTCTGGCACACAGTGGGCCCTGGGCCCGGGAGCCTGAACTTGGGACAGTGACCGAGAGCATTTGAGAGGGCAGGATGGTGGGGAGATTCTGAGGAGTGCATTAGGAACCTTGACCTGCAGAAGGGCAGAGTTTAAGTCTCCTATGGCCCTAATTCTAGTGGACTGTGTGAGAAGCATGGCTGGTGTGCTTCTGGGGGCAAGGCTTTCCCAGGGTCGCACATGACGACTGAAATTCTTAAAGGCCACTTAGCCCCAGAAATGCTTATTGACAAGGGAGCAGATTATTTTTCCTTAACTGTCTTTAAAAAGATTTATTTACTTAAGAGAGAGAAAGAGAACGCGCACAAATGGGGGAGGAGAGGCAGAGGGATAGAGAGAATCCACAAGCATATCCTCTCCCACTGAGCACAGAGCCCGAGGCGGGGCTCAATTCCAGGACCCTGAGATCATGGCCTGAGCTGAAACCAAGAGTCAGATGCCTGACCAACTGAGCCACCCAGGCACCCACTATTTTTGACAGTGTATACCCCACATCCTTCCCAGACCCTCTGCCTGCTGGTGCACTGTTGTGGGAGACCCTCCAGGAAAAGTCTGGGCCTGGCACCTTCTGACTGAACCCCATTTGATGTTATTATTCCTACTGCTCTTTCTTTCTAAGGGGAAATGTGACCATTGCCTAAGCCATGTACCCAGGGATCTGTGCGCCTTTTCCCAGGAGATGCACTGTTCACCTGTATTAAAAAGCATAGGACCTTTATCTGATAGGGTATCAATCTGGCAGCTGGAACAGAGACCCAACATGATCCTGGCCTAAATAAGATGGTCTGTTTCTCACTTGCTCAAGGATCCAAGTGGGTGATGTTTCTGGGCTGTCCCAACACATCCACACCCACCAGGGACCCAGTCTTTCATTAGTCATCCTAATGTCTTCAACACATGGATCCCAGCTCCCAATCAAAGATGGTGTCCCGGCTCCAGTCAGGAAGGAGGAGAAGAGAAGAGGATGAACCTCTTCTGTTTTAGAACGAAACCCAGACTTTGTACAGAAGACCTTCCCTCACCTCCCACTCACAAGAACTCATTCTTGCTCCCCAGCTTTCAGGAGAGACTAAGGAAATGGAATGGCAGCCATGTGTTCAGCTAAAACTTCTCTCACCCTGTGAAAGACATGATGGTCAGCCTTCTCTGGGTACAAGCCATGTGGCCAAACCTGTCAAAAAACCTCTTTGAAGATAGCATTTGCTTATCTTTTTTTTTTTTTTTTTTTTTCTATTTAGGAAAAGGGAGCAGCCCCTCAGCCCCAGATGGGGTAGGTGAGTGGTGGTCAGGCCTCACCAGAGCTTTCAATACCCTCCTGGATGAAAACAACAGGAGCAACCCACTGTGGGACCGGCCAGCTTAGCCAACTCCGTGAAGCCATGCAGCGGGAATGAGGTTAGAACGTGAAAAGGGACCCAGCTTCTGCTTGCGCTGTGCAGAGCTGCCATGTGAGAAGTCTCACAACCCTAAGACTGTCTTGCTGGAGAGGCCACAGCCTTGTGAGCGAGCCGTCTTGCACATGCAGCCAGCCCACCTGAGTGCACCTGCACAGGACATCCCAAGTGACAACTGCCCAGCCAAGCCCTTCCTGCATTTATGACCCACAAGCAGCGAGCAAACTAAAACGATTGTTTTCTGATGTTAAGTTTTGGGGTAATTTGTTAAGTGACAACAGTACCCGGTAGTCTATGTTCTGTCATGGAAATGTTAGAAGATTTTATGTAATCAGAAGGGAATGTTTGGACAAATACTTAATGAGAATAAGAATTTTTCAACATTTGCTCAATACCTAGGAGTATCTAAGAGACTGGCTCTATTATTTAGGTAGAAGTGGTCCTAGAATTTATAGATGTGAATCTCTTTTTTTTCTCCCAAGACTTTTCTCAATTTTATATTCAAGATATTCCCCAAAGTTTTATTACAAAAATTCTCAAACCCATGGAGAAGTTGAAAGCATAGTGCCAGGAAGACTCATATTTCTTCTACTGAGATGATACAACAGTTAATATTTAGATTCAATTTGCACATTTTTAGATTATGTGTCTGTATTCATGAGAGATAATGGTCTATAGTTTACTTGTGATGGTTTTGTCTGGCTCTATTTTCTGGGTAATAATTTGCTTTAATAAAATGTTATTGGTAAATGAATTGGTCAATTTTCCAGTTCTCTCTTTGAAAGTATTTGTAAAGGATTGTTATTTTCAAATTTTTTTAATTAAATGTTTCATAGGTAGCTACCTGGGTAGCTCAGTCGGTTAAGCTTCTGACTCTTGATTTTGGCTCAGGTCATGATCTCGGGTCCTGGGATCTAGTCCCATGTCAGGCTCTGTGCTCAGCATGGAATCTGCTCGCCCTTCTCCCTCTGCTTCTCCACCCACACTCTCTTTCTCAAATAAATAAATGAATAAAGAAACAAACAAATGTTTCATAAATTTAAGAGGAAATCTACATGAGTCTGGGCATTTTTTGTATATGGGAAAATATTTCTTTACTCTTTTTACTTAGGTCTATTCGTATATTCCTTCTTGAGTTTCCTTAGATAACATACTTATATAGGAATTTAATTCGAGTTAGTATTATTTCATGTTTTTATACTTCCACCAGCTGAAATGGAAAAATAAGGGTTAATAATGTAGAAGAATTAGATTTTGGAGGAAACTACGGATACCACGCTCACAGTTTCTTCTGTTTTAAGGAGAGTATCACTACCACTGCTCTACTTACTACTCATATTTTTTATGTGGGACAAATACAATACAGAATCAAAACAAATAGGGAACTGCCTTTTGATTTTGGATTTTGTCAAGACCACAGACTAACCCTACCTTCACTTCTACATCTATAATTACAGAGCAAAAATAAATTCGAGTTAAAACACATAAAATGGCATAAAGAATGGCATTGAGACATGAATCTAAGGAAATAGAGAGGCTAACAATTACACATACAAGTTTGGCAATGTCCAAACCATATCCACATATAGATATAATGCCGAAGAATTTGTGTATAAAACAAGTATTCATGTAAGACAGACACTAAGACACTTACAATTATATTAGGTGACAATAAAACTATCATAGTAATAAAGAGTTTGTATATATAGCAAACAAATAAACTCTTTATAAGTACTAAATAACTTTATTAGGAAGTTTGAGTAGTCCAGAAGACAGACAAATTGGAAGTATTGTTAATGAGTAAAGAGATGATGAATATTTTATATTTGCCAGAGAAAATTATTTTAAATGATACAACTCAAGGCCTAAAAATCATAAAATATATGGAAGCAGAAACCCTACATGTCATATTCTCTGGGCTCTGTCAAATAACAATAGAAACTATCAATTTAAATGTAATCAACAAGTAGTGTCTCACTAAATGAATATTTCAAGTAAGATCTTTTGCATAACTACTAGATAGACTATCCAAACAGAGATACTTCTACAAAGACTTGGATGTACTAAGGAAACACGGCAAGTGGAACACAGGGACCTGAGTTCACAAAACTAGTTCTACCAAGAGTAACTTACTGTTACAAAATAAATAAATAAAGCTATTGTGATGCACAGACACACTCCATTAATAGTGGAAGAATATCCCATTAAAAATTTTGCAAAACGTGAAAACATTTTCAAACATTATCAAAATAATCACATTCTACAAATAATATTGTGATATGGTAACTTAGAAGATGGAAGAACCGGTCCAAATACATAAAATAGAAATTTTTATAAAATGCTGTTGTCTGCTGGGGTGCCTAGGTGGTTTCAGCTCAGGTCGTGATCTCACAGTCAGGATATTAGGCCCCATGTCAGGCTCCATGCTCAGCATGGAGTGTGCTTAAGATTCTCTCTCCCTTTCAAATCAAAACCACACTGAGATACCACCTTACACCAGTTAGAATGGCCAAAATCAACAAGACAGTAAACAACAAATGTTGGAGAGGATGTGGAGAAAGAGGA
>CM052895.1:1904365-1921467 GCA_028534135.1 Potos flavus | reverse complement strand
AAAAAAAAAAGATTCTCTCTCCCTTTCTTTCTCTCTCTGCCCCTCCCCAACACTCATTCTCTCTCTCTAAAATAAATAAATATTTTTTAATGCTCTTGTCTGCCACTGAAATATCTACGCAAAATATTTCCTCATGTGTACATGTGGATATCTATGGTTTTAGTATAAAATATGTAAATTCCAAAAATCCCGTTACTACAGATACCTAAAATTATTCAAAAGTTAAAAGAATCCTTAAAACATCCAACAAAACTAACAAGAAAATATAAGAACATCCCAGGACCTGAAATAACTTAAGAATCTAGAGAAGTAGTCAAACTATGAAGCCATCTCTCCATTCAGACACTAGCTGACCACAAGGAACTCACACCTGTGTGGATTATCCAACTTTCCTCCAAGGTGATTGGAACAAAGAAAGAAAGAAAGTGCCTGGAACACTCCAAAATGTGGTGTCCCAAATTTTACAATGGACTTAGAAAGGGTGAAAGACACAAATAAATAAGCTAATGAGTAAAGAGTCAGAAAAAATTACATGTCACATAATAAGGATATCAGCAATATGTTTAAAATATTAAAGACAGTGGGAAAATACAAAATGAAAATGTGGAAAGAGCAATAAAATACACATTTGTCAAGAATATTTGGAAAGGAGCCTAATATACTTAAACCACTGAAAAATAAAATAATTTTGTACACAATTTTTTGTGAAATATTAAATTAGTCTGAATTGATGAGAGTAAAAATAAGCTTGAATATGGAGCAGAAATATTGCAACCAAGGACATTAAAGAGAAGATATTTATGGAAAATATTGTAGTCACTTTACATAAATGAGGATTTGAATGAAAAGAAATAAAAATCATTTAATTGTTTCACTGGAGTATACCAAAGTAATAAAACAAAATTAAAGAATTGGTTAAGAGTCTGCCTTGCTCAGGTCATGATCTTGGGGTCCTGGGATTGAGCCTTGTGTCACGCTCCCTGCTCAGCGGGGTGTCTTCTTCTACCTCTGCCCTCTGCCCTTCCTGGTCGCTCATGTTCCTGCACTCTCTCTCTCTCAAATAAATCAATAAAATCTTAAAAAAAGAAAAAAGAAATGATGATGAAAATTTTCTATTTTCAAAAGTAAAGAAAGATACTACAAATTGGAAATGCGTTGTAACAAAAATGGATAAATAAAAATACCAGAAATATTAATTAATTGTGTAACACAAAATAAAAGGAAAAAATAAAAGCACTGAGAAAAGGGGAAAATGTTTGAAGGCAATGAAATGTAAAATGGAGAAAAACCTACAAAGATGAGAGCAAAATCTCTGCAGCCTTAATAGAAGCCAGAACACAGAGAAATAAATATAAAGAGTGCAGAGAGAGGCTATTGTTCAACTAAAATTGGGTACGTAGTTAAATCTCTTGAAGTAAAAAGAGTAAGCTTAATTTTCAAGAAAATATTACATTGCCAATAGTAATACCAATATTGAACTAAAGTACAAGAGGTGTACTTTAAAAAATTTTTCTTGTATTGAGAGAAAGTTTTCCTTAACAGAGTTTTGGAAAGGAACTTGTAAACATATAGGAATACTGAATCTCCTTGATAGTAAACTAAAGAAACTGGAGGATTGATGGCATCACAGGTTTCAAAAATATTTAGACGAATTAAAATATAATTTTAAATTACATTGAAATTAAACTTAAATTTTAAATGTTATTTAAGTAAATACTGGGTCATTTGAAGAAAGGCCAAATAATCATTTTTGGGGTACCTATCTTATGAATAAGTAGTTAGAAATTGTTTGTAATTTTTCCACACTTCTGAAACACATTTTCATCCTTTTATCAGAACTAATGAATACCAAAGCACTAACAGTGGCATAGACATTGGACAGAAGCCTCTGGAAATCCAGGATGACTGGGTCATAAGTCCATAACACCGTTGAGGAGAATGAGATGATGACGTCCACCCAGTACACGACCACGAAGAAACTCACCAACAACAGGACAGTCTGGGTGGCCCTTTTCTCTGGGGAGGCTTTTGAGGAGAAACTGGTGCTGCGAAGGTGCTGGCAACGCCTTTGGTGCCTGGACAGGAGAATCACCATATATGCACTCGAGAGCAGCATAACTCCTACGAAGTAGACATCCCTGGATATTGTCAATGCTAAAATCAGCCCCCTGATGATGGAGTCCATGGGGGAAAGGGAGCAGTGTTTACCGACATTCAGTAGATTGGTCTGGGTCACGTTAAAAGATGCAACAGAAAAGAAGATGCAGTTACTACTGAGAGACAAACTGAGAAACCATAAGATGATCAAAGAATGAAAGATGTACTTTGTGCATTTATATTTAAACCTGGCCAACCAAGAGGTGCTGGGGCTGATGGTCATGGCCTGGAGCACACTCAGGAGGCAGGTGGTGCAGATGGAGAGACCCCTTGTCACTCTGTTCATGCAGAATAAAGTCTTACATGCAACATCATTCATAGAGTTCAGTGATTCCAACACTTCTGCAGACAATAAAGACAGCTCAGTAAAGAGTTTCACTAGGTGAACAAAGGACAAGTGACAGATGATCAGGTCAGTGAGCTTAGGCCTGTGATCCAGAAGGAACATGAAGATGTGGAAGAGAAGGAGGAAGATGTTGGCTGAGACTCCAATACCAGCTTGTAAAAATTGCCATATTTTAACAGTAACATAAATGGAAGATGTGATCATCATAACGGCAAAAAAACATATTTTGTATATCTGAAAAAAAATGAACCTCACATCATCAATGTCATTAACTTTGTTATCAAAATCACCACCATCACAATTTTTGTTGCACCTAATTTTTATTTTGCCCAATTAATCAGTAAACCTACGTTGTATAAAGTCTGAGAAATATAGTCTCGACATTATTTGTACACCAATTTGGGTGTGCGAATATTATATATTACATACAAATATATATTTTATATATTTATATATAATATATATTATATATTTTATATTATTACATATTTATATATTTTATATGTAAAATATATTAATATATAATAATATATAATATACACTATAATATATATTTTTAAAGATTTTATTTATTTATTTGACAGAGAAAGACACAGCCAGAGAGGGAATACAAGCAGGAGAGTGGGAGAGAGAGAAGCAGGCCTCCCGCCGAGCAGGGAGCCCAATGTGGGCCTCGATCCCAGGACCCTGGGATCATGACCTGAGCTGAAGGCAGACACTTAACGACTGAGCCACCCAGGCGCCCTATAATATTTTATACTTTATATATTTACATATGTTTTCATATATTTTTATTTTATTTTATATATTATATATACTGTATATTATATATTATATTATATGTATTATATTATATATTTTTTACATAAAAATATATACTATATATATTTGCCATCTGTCTATCTTCCTATTTGTCTATCTCTCATCTATCTACAGAGAGACAGAGAAAAGGAAAGAGGGGTTAGGAGAGAGAGGGAGAGAGAAAGAGAGAGATCAAACAACATATCCATAATCATGCCAGGATAATGTACCCATTCTCCATACTCCCACAGTACATGCATTTCTTTTGTAGAAAGTTTTGCTTTCCCATTCCGCATTACTCTGTCTCATACTCAATACCAAGAATGCTAAATAGTCATATAAAGGACTCATAGGTGTTTGTATAATTGAAGTGTTGTAAATTTTATGGTAATGTCAAAAGAATCACCAAACAATTGGGAAAAAATAACGTCCAGGTGAGTGTTACATCACACTATGACATTTTCTCTTCATCCGCATTTAGGGACTACCATGATTACATTTGACTTATCCTGATAATTCAGCATAATCTCCCCACCCTAAAATCAGATAATATTAATCTTCCTTCTGTCTACGACTTTAATTGTCATTGTCATATAACCTAATGTATTCACATTAAGGATATGAAGATTTGGAAGTGGACTATTTATTGTTATTACAAATCTTATGAACAACATTTATTCAACATGACCTAGCTCACTCCCCTTTATTTTCAATCACAGAGTTTCCTTCCACAATCTCTTTTTATATCAGTAGGGAATTGCTGAAGACCAACTCTCAATTTTCAGGAGGACAAACACACGATTCTCCACTATGACATCCACAAAGTTGTATCAAAATGTTTATATGACGATCTTTTTCATGGGACTTCATTTAATAAAAGGATATCCTCCCATGCCTTTAAAAATCCTCATGTCTCATCAGGATACTTCCAATATCAGAAAACTTTGTAAAATGCCACTGAACAATTTTGCAATGATTTTATCATGTTGTTTGCCCTGTATGAAAGCACAATTATTTTACCTAATTAATATGATCCAGAGATTTAAAAAATTAGCTGTATTACTTACTCTTTTATTTACTCTTCTTTTGAAAGGAAAGAGTACTTACTCATTTTTGTTTTCAGGGGAGAAATTTTGAGATTTAATATTCTTGGCTGAAACTCAGAATGTCATTGCCGAGGTAAACATTGCTCTATAATCACCTGATATATGTGATTTTATAAAGCAATAATTATATATCTGATTAAATGGCTGTAACCATTTTTCCAAATGTTTAATCTATTATGTGACAAATTTACCTTCATTGCCAGAGCCAAAAAACTAATACTTCCCACAGGCATATATCTGTACTCACAGAACACTTGGGTTCTGCTGTCATGTTGAGTCCTAGAGACAATGATATCCCAATTTTAGGGATCACAGTCCAGTACCAGTAAAAGAGCATTTGGGTGTTGACCACTAACAAAAGTGTAATTACTTAATAACTGTACAAGTGAATCATTTTATAGACATAAAGCCTGTATCACAAGCCATATCCCAAAAAGAGATAATAAAAGATACTAAATAAAATGACATACATTAAAATTTTAATATTTAAAAGATTAAAAATTTTTAAATATTTTCTTATCAGTTCATGAGATATATGACTGGCCACCTCTAATTCATGCCTGCTTTCTGTAAATGGCTATTGCTTACTGAAAAGTGTATTCCTGCAGGATATATAAAAAGTTTTTTCCAGGGGTGCCTGGGTGGCTCAGTGGGTTAAAGCCTCTGCCTTCGGCTCAGGTCATGATCTCAGGGTCCTGGGATCGAGCCCCGCATCGGGCTCTCTGCTCAGCAGGGAGCCTGCTTCCCCCTCTCTCTCTGCTTGCCTCTCTGCCTACTTGTGATCTCTATCTGTCAAATAAATAAATAAAATCTTTAAAAAAAAAAAAAAGTTTTTTCCAATGACAGTCTTGAGGGTATTGAGCCTGGACAGGAAAGTACCATGTTTCTCACTGAATCAATTTGAGCAATAAAATGTAAGACACTCAGTTAAATTTGATTATTAGGCAAATAATGAAAAATTATTTTAGTATATGTATGTCCTAAATATTACATACATATATTACATGCAAGTAAGCAAATATTGCATAGTGGTACAAAAAAGTCATTGTTGTCTTTCTGAATTTCAACCTGCTCTGCATCTTGTGTTTCTATTCAGTAAATCTGGCAACCTTACCATGGAAAAATAATAGGATTTGGAAAACATTCTCAGAGCACTCACTCTGAGACGAGACAGTTTTTCCTGGGGTCCAGGTTTGCCCTCGACCATGAGCAGTTCCAGAAGACAAATCATGCTGTTGAAGTTTCTTCTCATTATTATACCCTCACTTGAAGCTGTTGTCAATATCTTAAGCCCAAATTATATACATAATCATAGATAAAGGTGGGTAAATATCACTAATAAATAAACCTGGGATGAAGCACTCATCATAATTTCTTTGGACTGTCATTAAATGTCCAAAATAATGAGGTGTAATAAAAGGAAGAAGTCATTCACAAGAACTCGAGTAATACTTCTCATTAGACTATATTTTATTGTATATTTTATTGGAGAAAATATAGTTCGATAAAATATATTTCCTCATCTTTAGACAAAAATCTTTCATTTAGAGTTGTAGTTTAATGTTATATAATATATACAGTTGTTTGCAGACTGCCAAACACATACATAATATATAATATTTATATTATATAAATATATAAAATGCATAAACTATATGGCAAAATCACATCATCTTTTCTGCTTTACTATTGTGTCACTCGATAACATTATTTTCTTCATTAATTTTACCATATTCTAAAAAACAGTGTAAAACCTATGATTAGTCATTGAAAGCATAAAGTCATTATGAGAATTGCAAGTGACAAGGTGCAGGTAAGTTGGATGGTTCAGTGGCAATAGTGACACCATGAGAAATAGAGTTGGCAATTTCAAGAAGGAAAAAAAAACCTTTACATAGATCGGTTGCACAAAAATATTTTGTAAAAGGAACAAATGCCTAAAGATTAAGTATGTTAACTATTAGATACCACTGAATAACTGAAAAGCATGGAATTTGTCTTTCTCTGAGTGACTTAAAACACAATGCTTATTGACAAAGATATCATTCTTTTAAGGCACTATATTCTCCGTAATTCTGGGGAAAAGCATTGGCCGGGAATGTGAGAAAAAGTAAAAAGCATTAAGATTCAAATAGAACATTACAAATATTCCATAAATCTACAAATTTATATCCAATAACATCAAATAAGCTTACCTTTAATATGGAAATAACTAATGGTAGTTATAATTCAATAAGATAGAAGACTGAAAATATGAGAAGTGAATTCTAATACTTTAACAAAAACTCCCATCTAACTCTGGAGCACTCACTATTAATGAAACTCGTGAGCATTCAATGTTAATAAAACTGAGAAATCGTCACTTACCCAAGTGAGGCTTTCGAGTGAGTTTGTTTGTGTGAAATGAGACTCTAAGTAGTTATAGGGAAGGGATGTCCTCAGCTCATCTTCCCGATGCCAATTAGTGTCATGTCACCTGTAGAAGCAGGACAGCCCTAGCTTTGGGATTTGTAGGAAGGAGACAACCACAGGGAAAACTGAAATTACCTGATTGCTGGATAACAAGAGATGAGGGACACCTGGATGACAAACTTTTCTATGTGAATGACCATTTTCTTATATAACCTTTCTGGTGAGTTGTATGGTCTCAGTACCTGTCAACAAACAAAAAACTACCAATAACCCTACTTTCAAGTGAAAAAAAACTACCAATAACCCTACCTTCGAATGAATAGTACACCATGTCGGATTGCCCAATGTATCTCCAACAGTTCGAGAACTCATTGGCGGAGGGAGGCAAGATGGCAGAGGGGTAGAGGACCCCGTTTCAACTGGTCCCCTGAATTTAGCTGGTTATCTATCAAACCATTTTGAACATCCACAAAATCAGCCTGAGATATAAGAATATATATCTGGATCTCTACAAGCAGAAAAGCGACTGCTTTTTGCAAAGTAGGACATGCAGAGTCATGAATCTGAGGGGAGATACTGGAAGATAAACAGAAGGGGGAGGGAGCCTCCATAAGCTGGCTCCTGGAAAGTGATATAACACTGGGCCACAAATTTGGAACCCTTAGTAATCTGCTCAACTGAGAGACATCCCTCTAAAGTGGACTCTGTAAATGAAAAGGCGGAATTCTAGGTGAGGCATTGTGGTCTGGGGATCCAAGGAGTCACGGAGTGAATGGGGATGCCTGAACCTGTAGAGTGCCCGAGCAGTGGAGCAGGGAAGCAGGATATGGTCAGGGAGCCCACCAGGGGACTCTCAGCTTGGGTCGCCATAAACCCTGATCCAGGCCAGTTGGTAATCACTCTTTTCCTGAGCAGCCTGAGAAGGACTGGAACCTGGGGGCAATTTACCATCCCCTGGGAGGGGGAAACAGCTGTGCCCATGACTGGGGAAAAGATCGCAGGCAGTAGGGGCCTGGAAAGGACATGAGGGCGACACTCAAACACAGTCCAGGAGTTGTGGGTATGCGTGGGAGCCCTCAGCCACTTACAGTTTTAGAATTACAAAGGGCAGTGGCACTACTGGGCCCCTGGGACTACCTCTGAGAGAGCTGCAGTGGGTGCACACCATGGAAGGCTGTGGTTTTCAGCAATGCATACAGAAGTGGAGATTATTTGTCCAGAAAGACTGCGATCTTTTTGCTCTGGGCCAGAGGTTTGGGCATGGCCATTTTTGTTCTGATCCTCTGAAGAGGTGCAGAAAGCCTCCAGGGAAAGAAAGCCACACAGAGGGCAGTTTGCACAATGCTCTTCCCCTAATCAATTTGCACTGAGCCCATCCCCCTGGGGCAACTCCGCCCAGGCAGGGATACCTGAGAAACAGTGCATGAGGTCAGAGTCAGTGCAGATAGCTACACTGAAAAGAAAAGTGAGTCAGGCATAATATTAGGGTGTAAGCAACACACATAAGATACTGTCTTGAAATGTCAGGTTCTGGTAAACTTGGGACAAAACACTACAGGACCTCTTCATCATAAAGTCACTACTTTAAAGAGCAGAAAACACAGCTGACTTTTTTTTTTTTTTAACACAGAGAAACAGACACAGAGAGGCAGATGAAATGAGGAGACAGAAATGTACTGTAAATGAAATGAAATGAAAATAAACAGGACAAGGCCACAGCCAGAGATCTAAGTGAAACAGATATAAGTAACATGCCTGATAAAGAATTTAAAGCAATGATCATAAGGATACTCACTGGACTTAAGAATGGAAAACATGAGTGAGACCCTTAACATAGAGGTAAGGAATAGCATAATAGAGATAAAGGGCACAATATATGAAATGAGAAACATGCTCGGTAGAATGAAAAGCAGGATGGAAGAAGCGGAGGAACAAATTAGTGACCTAGAAGACAGGTTAATGGAAAGCAATCAAGCTGAACAATAAGAAAGAAAAGAAGAGGGGCGCCTGGGTGGCTCAGTGGGTTAAAGCCTCTGCCTTTGGTTCAGGTCATGATCTTAGGGTCCTGGGATCTAGCCCCGCGTAGGGATCTCCCTTCAGCAGGGAGCCTGCTTCCCCCTCTCTCTCTGCCCGCCTCTCTGCCTACTTGTGATCTCTCTCTCTCTCTCTCTCAGATAAATAAATAAAATCTTTAAAAAAAGAAAGAGAAAGAAAAGAAAGAGAAAAGAATTATGCAAAGTGACAGTAGACTTAGGGAACTCGGTGACTCCAGTAAATGTAATAACAAGTGTATTATAGGAATGTCAGAAGGAGAAGAGAAAGATGGGGGGGCAGAAAATTTATTTGAAAAAATAATAGTAGAAAATTTCTTTATCTAGGAGAAGAAGTAGATATTCAGATCCAGGAGGCAAGAGGGCCCCAAACAGAAACAACAAAAGCAGACAAACACCAAGATATGTTGTAATTAAATTTACAAAATATAGTGATAAAAACATCTCAAAAGCAGCAATGCATTATGTGTTAATAAAAATAAATAAATAAATACATAAATACATAAAACAAAAAAAGAGTTATAAATACTTTTGAAGCAGCAAAACAAAACAAAACAAACAAAAAAGTAGCAATACAAAAGAAGTAATTGGCTTACCAGGGAAGGCCCATAGGTTGATTGGAGATTTCTCAACAGAAACTTGGCAAGCCAGAAGGGAGTGTCATAGTATATTCAAAGTGCTGAATGGGAGAAATCTGCAGCCAAGAATACTCTATCTCGCAAGGCTATCATTCAGAATAGAAGAAGAGATAAAGAGTTTCCCAGGAAAACAAAAACTAAGGAAGTTCATGATCACTCAACCAGTCCTGCAAGAAATATTAAGGGGACACCTTGAGTGATCAAAAGAGACCAAGAGTGACAAAGATAAGAAACAATCAGAGAAAATCTACAGAAACACTGACAAAACACGTTATAAAATGGCAATAAATACATATATATAAAAATTACTTTGAATGTAAATGGACTTAAGTCTCCAATAAAAGATATAGGGTGTCAGAGTGGATAAAAAAAAACAAGACCCATCTATATGCTTGCCTACAACAGGTTCATTTTAGACTTACAGTCACCTGCGTATTGAAAGTGAGGAGATGGAAAAATAATTATCAAGCAAAGGAACATCACAAGAAAGCCAGACTAGTGATATTTATATCTGATAAACAACTTTATTATTTTTTGTTATCTTTATTTTTTTATTTAAATTCAATTAATTAACATATAGTGTACTATAAGTTTCAGAGGTAGAGTTTAATGATTCATCAGTTACATATGACACCCAGTGCTTATTACATCAAGTGCCCTCCTGTATGACCATCACCCCGTTACCCCATTCCCCCCACCTCCCCTCCAGCAACCCTCAGTGACACTAGGTTTTAAAACAAACACTGTAACAAGATGAAAAGGCGCAATATAAAACAACAAAAAGGACAAACCAGGAAGAAGATATAACCATTGTAAATATGTACACAAAAGAGGAACAACGAGGGGCGCCTGGGTGGCTCAGTGGGTTAAAGCCTCTGCCTTCGGCTCAGGTCGTGATCTCAGCGTCCTGGGATCAAGCCCCACATCAGGCTCTCTGTTCAGCGGGGAGCCTGCTTCTCCCTCTCTCTACCTGCCTCTCTGCCTACTTGTGATCTCTCTCTCTCTGTCAAATAAATAAATAAAATCTTAAAAAAAAAAAAAGAGGAACAACGAAATATATAAAACAATTAATAACAAACATAAAGGAACTAATTGATTATAAAATAATAATAGGGGGATTTAACATCCCAATTACATCAATGAATGCATCACTAAACAGAAAATATATGAGGAAACAATAGCTTTGAATGACACGCTGGACCTAACAAATTCAGAAAATTCATCCGACAACAGCAGAATACACATTCTTTTCAAGTACACAAGGGACATTCTCCAGAATAGGTCACAGATTAAGTCACAAAATAGGCCTCAACAAAGAAAAAAAAGGTTTGAATTCATACCATGCATATATATTTTTTTAATTAAATGAAATTAAATTTTATGTTATTGTATTTTATTTAAAGTCAGTTAGGCAATATATAGTATAGCCTTAGTTTTTGGTATAGTGTTCAAGGATTCATTACTTGCATCTAACACCCAGGGCTCATCGCATCACATGACCTCCTTAATGCTCATCACCCAGTTACCCCATCTTCCCACCCACCTCCCTTTCCACAAACTTCAGGTTTTTTTCCCGGAGTCAACAGTCTCTCATGGTTTTTCTCTCCCTGTGATTTCTTCCAATTCAGTTTTCCCTCTCATCCCCAGTGATCCTCAGCACTATTCCTTTTAATCCAATCCATATATGAGTGAAACCATATGACAGTTGTCTTTCTCTCCTTGACTTATTTCACTTAGTATAATCCCCTCCAATTCCATCCATGTTGATGTAAATAATAGGTATTCATCCTTTCAGTTGGTTGAGTAATATTCCATCGCATGTATGAACCACATCTTCTTTATCATTCATCTGTTGAAGGACATCTCAGCTCCTTCCACAGTTTGGCTATTGTCCACATTGCTGTTATAAACTTTGGGGTGTAGGTGCCCCTTTGGATCACTACATCTGTATCTTTGGGGTAAATACTTAGTAGTGCAATTGCTGGGTCATAAGGCAGCTCTGTTTTTAACGTCTTGAGGAACCTCTATATTGTTTTCCAGAATGGCTATACCAGCT
Organism: Potos flavus; assembly: GCA_028534135.1. Classification (NCBI taxonomy): domain Eukaryota; kingdom Metazoa; phylum Chordata; class Mammalia; order Carnivora; family Procyonidae; genus Potos; species Potos flavus. The sequence continues at coordinate 1,909,900 of CM052895.1, read as the reverse complement.
TGCATTTCCACCAAAAGTGTGAGAGGGTTCCACTTTCTCCACATCCTCGTCAACATTTGTTGTTTCCTGTCTTGTTAATTTTAGAAATTCTCCCTGTTGTGAGGCGGTATCTCACTGTGTTTTTGATTCATATTTCCCAGAAGCCAAAGTGCTGTGGAGCATTTTCTCACGTGTCTGTGCCATTTGTATGTCTTCTTTGGAGAAGTGTTTGTTCATGTATTCTGCCCATTTCTTGACTGAATTATTTGTTTTTTGGGTGTTGATTTTGAGAAATTCTTTATAGATCTTGGATACGAGCCCTTTTTCTGTGATGTCATTTGAAAATATATTCTCTCATTCCAGGGGTTGCCTGTCAGTTTTGCTGACTGTTTGCTTTCCTGTGCAGAAGTTTTATCTTCATGAAATCCCACCCATTCATTTTTGCTTTTGTTTCCCTTGTCTTTAGAGACATGTCTTGAAAGAAGTTGCTGTGGGTGATGTCGAAGAGGTTACTGCATATGTTCTCCTCTAGGATTTTGATAGATTCTGGTCTCACACATAGGTCTTTCACCCATTTTGAGTTTATCTTTGTGTATGGTGAAAGAGAATGGTCCAGTCTTATTCTTCTGCATGTGTCTGTCCAATTTTCCCAGCACCATTTATTGAAGAGGCTGTCCTTTTTCCATTGGGTATTTTTTCCTGCTTTGTTGAAGATTAGCTGACCATAGAGTTGAGCGTCCATTTCTGGGCTCTCTATTCTGTTGCATTGATCTATGTGTCTGTTTTTGTGCCAGTACCATGCTGTCTTGATGATCACAGCTTTGTAATATAGCTTGAAGTTGGGGATTGTGATGACCTCAGCTTTGGTTTTCTTTTTCAACATTCTCCTGGTGATTTGGGGTCTTTTCTGGTTCCATACATGTGAGGATTATTTGTTACAGCTCTGTGAAAAATGTCGATGATATTTTGATAGGGATGGCATTGAATGTTCTGGACAGCATAAACATTTTCACAATGTTGGTTCTTCCAGGCCATGAGCATGGAATGATTTTCCACCTGTTTGTGTCTTCTTCAATTTCTTTCGTAAGTGTTCTTTAGTTTCCTGAGTACAGATCCTTTCCTCTTTGGTTAGGTTTATTCCTAGGTATCTTACGGTTTTTGGTGCTATCGTACATGGGATCTATTCCTTAATTTTTCTTTCATCAGTCACATTGTTAGTATATAGAATGCAACAAATTTCTTTGTATTGATTTTGTATACTGCCACATTACTGATTTGCTGTAGGAGTTCTAGTAATTTGAGGGTGGAGTCTTTTGGGTCTTCCACATAAAGTATCATGTCATCCGCAAGAGAGAGTTTGACTTCGTCTTTGCCAATTCAAATGTCTTTTATCTTTTTGTTGTCTGATTGCTGAGGCTAGGAATTCTAGTACTATGTTGAACAAAAGTTGTGAGAGCGGGGATTCCTGTCATGTTTCTGACCTTAAGGAAAAAGTTCTCAGATTTTCCCCATTGAGAATGATATTCGCTGTGGGATTTTCATAGATGGTTTTTATGGTATTGAGGTATATTCCCTCTATCCATATATTTTGAAGAGTTTTAATCAAGAAAGGATGCTGTATTTTGTCAAATGTTTTTGTGGTTCTTGTCTCTTCTTTTCTTAATGTGATCTATCACATAAATTGATTTGCAAATTTTGAAACACCCTTGCATCCCAGGAATAAATCCCACCTGGTCGTGGTGAATAATCATCTTAATGTACTGTTGGATCCTATTGGCTAGGATCATGTTGAGTATCGTGGCATCCATATTCATCAGGGATATTGGTCTGTAATTTTCCTTTTTCGTGGGGTCTTTGTCTGGTTTTGGGTTCAGGGTAATGCTGACCTCACAGAATGAGTTTGGAAGTTTTCCTTCTGTTTCTACTTTTTGAAACAGCGTAAGTAGAATAGGTATGATTTCTTCTTTAAATGTTTGTTAGAATTCCCCCAGGAAGCCATCTGACTCTGGACTCTTGTTTTTTTGGGAAGTTTTTTATTGGCATTTCAATTTCCTTGTTGATTAATGGTCTGTTCAGATTTTCTACCTCTTCCTGTTTCAGTCTTGGTAGTTTATAAGTTTCCAGGGACGCATCCATTTCCTCCAGATTGCCTAGTTTGTTGGCATATAGTTGCTGGTAATAAGTTCCAGTAATCGTTTCTATTTCCTTGGTGTTGGTCGTGATTTCTCCCCTTTCATTCATGATTTTATTAATTTAGGTCCTTTCTCTTTTCTTGGTAAGTCTGGCCAGAGGTTTATGGATCTTATTAATTCTTTCAAAGAACCAGCTTCCGGCTTCGTTGATCTGTTCTTCTGTTCTTCTGTTTTCTATTTCATTGATTTCTGCTCTAAACTATTATTTCTCTTCTCTGCTTGGTTTAGGCTTTATTTGGTGTTCTTTCTCCAGCTCCTTTAGGTGTAAGGTTAGCTTGTGTATTTGGGATTTTTCTAATTTTTTTGAGGGAGGCTTGGATGGCTATGTACGTCCCTCTTAGGACTGCCTTTGCAGCATGCTGTAGATTTTGAAATGATGTGTTTTCTTTCTTTTTTTTTTTTTAAGATTTTATTTTTTTATTTGGCAGAGAGAGAGATCACAAGTAGGCAGAGAGGCAGGCAGAGAGAGAGGGGGGGAAGCAGGCTCCCCACTGAGCAGAGAGCCTGATGAGGGGCTTGATCCCAGGACGCTGAGATCACGACCTGAGCCGAAGGCAGAGGCTTTAACCCACTGAGCCACCCAGGCACCCCAGAAATGATGTGTTTTCATTCCCATTAGTTTCAGTGAATTGTTAAAGTTCTTCTTTAATTTCCTGATTGGCCCATTCATCCTTTAGCAGGATGCCCTTTAACTTCCAAGTGTTTGCATTCCTTCCAAATTTTTCCTTGATGTTGAGTTCCAGTTTCAATGCACTGTGGTCTGAAAATATGCAGGGAAAAATCTCAATTTTCTGGTATCAGTTCAAATCTGATTTGTGACACAGTATGTGGTCTATTCTGGAGAAAGCTGCATGTCCACTTGAGAAGAGTGAATATTTCATCATTGTAGGATGGAATGTTCTGTATATATCTGCAAAGTCATCTGGCCCAATGTGTTGTTTAAAGCTCTTGTGTCTCTTTTGATCTCTGCATAGATGATGTATGCATTGTTGTGAGTGGAGTGTTGAAGTCTCCTACAATTAATGTACTATTTTCAATATGTTTTTTTACTTTGGTTATTAATTGGTTTACATAATTGGCTGCTCCTAAGTTGGGGGCATAGATATTTACAATTGTTAGATTTTCTTGTTTGATAGACTCTTTAAGTATGCTATAGTGTTCCTTTCCATCTCTTACTACAGTCTTTGGCTTAAAATCCAATTTTTCTGATAAGAATTTCTACCCCACCTTTCTTTTGAGGTCCATTATCATAGTAAATGATTCTCCATCCCCTCACTTTCAGTCTGGAGGTGTCTTTATGTTCAAAATGAGTCTCTTGTAGACAGCAATGGATTGGTCCTGCTTTTTTTATTCAATCTGATACCCTGTGTCTTTTGATTGGAGCATTCAGCCCATTTACATTCAGAGGAACTATTGAAAGATATGAATTTAGTGCCATTGTATTGCCTGCATTGTGGTTTCAGTTTGTATTTCCTTGATGCTAAGTGATGCAGAGCATTTTTTCATGTGTTTGTTGGCCTTTTGCATATCTTCTTTGGAGAGATGTCTGTTCATGTCTTCTGCCCATTTCTGGACTGGATCATTTGTTTTTTGGGTGTTGAGTTTGATAATTTCTTTATACATCTTGGATACTAGCCTTTTATCTAATATGTCATTTGCAAATATCGTCTCCCATTCCATAGGCTGCCATTTCGTTTTTTGACTATTTCCTTTGCTTGCACTCATTACTTTTAATCATTTTATAAGTATCATGGCATCTGCAAATAGTGACAGTTTGACCACTTCCTTTCTGATATGAGTGTCTTTTACTTCTTTTAATTGTGTTATTGCTGTGGCTATTGTTATTGCTTTCTGTACTATGTTGAATAAAAATGGTAAGAGTGGACCTCCTGGTCTTACTGCTGACCTTAGTGAGAAAGGCCTCAATCTTTCCCCATTGAGGATCATATTTGCTACGGGTTTTTTCTATATGTCCTTTATTATTTTGAGGTATGTTCCCTCCAAACCTACTTTGTTGATAGATTTTTTTTATCATAAATAGATGTCGAATTTCATCAAATGCTTTTCCTGTATCTATTGAAATGACCATATAATTTTTATGCTTTGTTTTGTTAATATGCTCCATTACACTGATTTGTGAATGTTATGTCATCCTTGGATCTGTGGAATAAACCCACTTGATCATGGTGCAGGATCTTTTTAATGGAAACAGCCCGTGTCGATCAATAGAAGATTGAATAAAGAAGATGTAAAATGTATCTTCATATCACATCAAATACAAAGTACTCGATCATAAAAAAGGATAAAATTTTTCCATTTGTGACAATATGGATGGATTAAGATGGTATTATGCTAAGCGTAATAAGTCAGACAAATACCATATAACTTCATTTATATGTGGAATCTATAAAGTAACAAATAAATAACCATCAAAAAGTAGAATCACACCTGTAAATACACAGAAAAAAGTGATAGTTGCCAGTAAGGACATGGTTGAGAGATGAGCAAAATGGTTGAAGGAGAGTGGGAGAAATAAATTCTTAGTTACAAAATTCATGTCATGAGAATCAAAGTTACAGCATAAGGAATATAGTCAATTGTATTTTAATAGTGTTGTGTGGTGACAGATGGTATCTACACTTGTGAGCATAGTGTAAAAACATATAGTTGTGAAATCACTATATTATATACCAGAAACTAATGTAACATTGTCTGTCAACTATATTCAAAGAAAAAACTTTTTTTAAAAATAAAAAATAATAAAATTCCTGTTTATTCATGATTAAATATTATAATAGCTGTGTGTTTCTTAGAGGTATTTTCGTAGATCTAAAAATTTTCCTTTATACATCTAGTTATCTGAGGGGTTTTAAATTATCAGGTCTTTGGGTGTTGTATGTAAATGATGCATCACCAAATTATACACCTGAAACTAAAATTACACTGTATGTTAACTTACTGGAATTTAAATAAAATTTTGGGGAAAACATGAAATAAAATAAAAATAAAATTATTGGGTTTTTGTTTTGTCAAATGCTTTTTATATTTATTGAAATAATTATTTCTAGTCCTATAATTTCCTAATATGATTCATTACATTGATTTTTGGATGTTAAGCTAAGTTTGCATTTGAAATATAATTCTACTTATTCTTAATGTATAATTCTCTTTATACACTGGTGGATTCAGTTTGCACATTTTTTTTTTAAATGTATGTGTCTACTACAGACAAAGGTCTGATATCTAAGATCTATAAAGAACTCCTCAAACTTAACTCTCAAAAAACAGATAATCATGTCAAAAAATGGGCAGAAGACATGAACAGACACTTCTCCAAAGAAGACATACGAATGGCTAACAGACA